>JANBXA010000411.1:162500-610000 GCA_030556225.1 Cricetiscus sungorus | reverse complement strand
ACAGAGGCAAATTTATATGAAATTTCTTTTCAAACAGGAAAAAAACCCCTAGCATTTGTATTTGTAGCAATTTCCTCTCAGATATTTACATCTTGGAGGAAAGTTCTTAGGGTACAAGATGTCTAAGAGGAGTTGGAATACTCCATCCTGGAGGGACTCACCTTTAAATTAGGAAAACTCAGAAGCTTTAGGAAGTCCCTGAAACTGACCAGATGCACTAGGCCCCTCCCTTGCCAAGCATATATAAGCATTAGGAACTGGTAAGAGAAATTCTCAGACTAGCCAAGTCACCTAAAAGAGAAAGACCAGCTCACTGCAGCTGAGCTGCCTGACAGAGATGCTGCCTACAAATTGTGTGGTTCACTCTAGACTTCCGACTTTCATGAGCCGTCACACGTTATTGTTCTCCAAATAAATTTATATAGAAAGTACAATCTCCAAATTGATGTAAACTTGTCAGACAGAACATGTACTTTCATAAAAAATAGTTTGCAAAAATCCATGTGCTTTATTTACTGGATATCTCAGATTCACAAATTGCTTCATTTTCTTATTCACTTTGTCCTTTCCCTTCTAACGGTCATAACTCAGAAAGGACAGCGGCTGGGACACCAGCTGCCACGTTCAGTGAGAACGGCAGTCCAGGTATCCACCCACTTTCAGGGATCTCTGTGGACCACAGCTGGGTCATCCAGAGAGAGCCATAATCTCACCGTGGGTCTCCAGTGCAACAGAATCCAAGTGTGTACCATTTCAGCAGGGGCTGGATCTAAGCTTGGCATGGACTGAAGGAATGTGACATTCCTTGCTTGTACCAACAGACCCACAAGGTTAAACAAAATGGGTCCATTCATGCCTATTTTTATTCAGAAAGAAAACACACTGGAAACAAAATGCCATTGGCTGCACTGATTGGGAATTCAGTGAGGTGGATGAACCCTACTGAGAACCTGCGGAGCCAAGGCTACCACCCAGCTTTGTCACCGCCCACCCACCACCCCCAACCCGTGCTGAACTTGTTTGCCTGGATGGACAGAAGCTGTTCCGGATCCTACCCTACGCCCGCTCAGTCGAGATAAACTCACATCCCTGAGGCAACAACAGCCAGTTTTGCCATCTGCCCAAAGCGTTTTAGTTCACCAAGGATTGCAAACAGCTGAGCAGGGGCAGAGGGGAGAATTATAGACAGGTGAGGGAGGGAGGTTAGGCAGAAGCCCAATACTTACGCAACCAGAAGCCATCATCTTCGTCTCCAGCGCCACAAAATCCAGCAGCTGGATTTGTGCTACAGGAAAGCAAAATGAACAGACAAATGGGCTGCTCAGAAATCTCAAGGGTTAAACTCTCGTAAAGGCTGTTGGAATGTCTTATTCCAGGGTGCACGCCCTTGATGCACGCAGTTTCTGGCCGTCAAGTGGACACGGTGAAACTTCTGTTGAAGATGGGCGCCAACATTAATACCCAGGATGCCTACGGCCGCACCAGCTTATGCCTGGCAACCTATCTGGTATGAATTTATGTTTGTTAATGGGGCTACAGAGCAAGGAACCTAAAGATGTCATGTGGATTCGACCCATAGAATGGTGCCCACGGGCTGACACAGCAGACCAGGGAGAGCAGGGCTTCCCAAATTACCCTCAAGGCTTGCTTGAGTCCTTCACGAGCTGTGTAGAGGTGGTGTGGCCACCAGGAAAATGTTTTCTTCTTCTATCTCAGCACCAGAATTTCACCTGGGACATTTCTGGCCCTCTAGATATTTCTAAGAGGGCTGCCATACATAACCCCCAGAGGGTGGCAATGATTAATATCCAGTTCACATCGTTGGGGTGGGCTTAGATGGAGATGAACTGAGTGGAAGCGGAAGAATGTGAGAAATGATGAGAACTGGATGGAGCAAGAGGACTAGGGCGTAGGGGACAGGCCGGGGTCACAGGGCAACGCCAAGGACTTGGTCCAGAGCTAGTGATCACGTTAGAAGCTGTAATGTCATCCCTCATAGTAAGTTCAGCATTGCCCGACATAGAAGCAAGGCTCGGCTAAGACTCACTCAAATCCAGTCAACTGCCTTTGCCACACTTCTGGGGTCTCCCCGGGCTGGCTTACGCCCGTGTGAAACAAGGCCCCCACCGGAAAGGGACACTTTACTGCTTTTCCTCTCCCAGCACCGTGGCCGCCCCCTCTCGCATACGCTGCCTCTTGCATTCATTATTGCTGCCGGTGGGTAGCGGCGGAGTCACCCCAACCCGGCCCTCTACCGTGTCCCACTGAAATGAAAACACTTCCCTTCCCCAAACACGCCAGCCCTTCCTGCCACAATTCACAGCCTCTGCAAGGATGCATTGCTCAATTCCCACAGAGATTTCTCCAGAGGCCACTTTTAATTTTTCCTTTGCATACTCCTTCCCTCAAGCCCTAAAACACATCTAGGCAGAATATTTTGAAGTGTGGTCCACAGGACTTCCTTTGTAGCTCATGCCATCGTGGCTCATCTTGCCACAAACCTATAATATGGTGGAAACAAATCGTACGTGCTTTAAAACTCTAAAATTCAAAATTTGAAAGGACCAGAAGGAAGTGCTCCTCCAAACATCAATTTCAAGGGGAAACTGGGATCCTAGAGAGTAGCATCTTGGCAGGCGGCAGCCCTTCTGGAGGGCTGTGTGAGGGCAGTAGTGACATGACACCACATAGGGAGGCCTTCTTGCCTGGGCCTGGGTTCCCCAGCCTGGTCCCATCCCTGTCTGCCGAGGCTCTGGGGAGAGGAGCACCCCGAGGGCCCCTGTGAAATCCAGCAACATCTAGACTTGATCATTAAGAGAAACTTGGGTAACTCAGGGTACAAATGAGTTTGTAGAAATGTGGCCTTTTGGTGCCTCTATCCTTATTTTGGGAGGTACGGAATAAACAGTCACCTAAACTTGTCACACCTGAAGGAAAGGGTGAGGCCAGCTAGCATGTGGTAGGGATGATGCTCATTTGTTGTTTCCAAATGGTATCAAGGGTTTCAAATATCTTCCCTGATTTCTAGTTTTTTTTTTTTTCTGAAGAAAGAAAAAAAAGAATGAAGAAAACCACATACATGCATTGGGTTCCAGGAAACATTGCAAAATGTTTTAGATGTTTCAAAGCTTACCCCACCAAAAGATCTGCTTTTTCAAAAACCGTACGTAAATCTTGGGCAACGCTGATGTTTGTACGGTGTGCCTTGATTTTGGGTTCCCTGATCAATTTTTTCTCCTTTTCAGCAGAGAATGTGATGACTTGTATATTAGCAACTAGAAACACATTTAACACATTATTAAACTATGACTCAGTACTGGCAATGTCACCCCAAAGTATTGGTTCCTACTATAGACAGATTTTGCTGGCCAATTCTATAGAATCTTACCTGGTACTATAGCCCATGAAAGGTTTTAGTTCTCATTTTTGTGGCATGGTCTCATGTAGTCCAGGCTGGCTTCAAAGTCGCTATGTAGAAGAGGATAGCCCTTAACTCCTGATCCTCTTGCTGATTACCTCCCAAATTCTGGGATTCGAGGTCTGTATCTCCATGCCTGGCTTAGCTCCTCGTTGACAGATAATGTCTAGCCTCTTCTAAAGCACAAGGTTCTGTTCATGTGATTATTTTCTTTCTTCAGTAAGTTTATTAGCTCTTTAGGTTTTGCTGCATCCAATACTGTCACAGTAGAAGTTTCAGCTGACTCACCTCACTGGGACATCTCCAGCCTTGACTGTTTATGCATGGAAGGAGCCTAGAAACAGCTTTGAAACAAAAGATCCTCACATCATTCTTCTCTATAGTCTATTTATATATTTATTTATATATATTTATATTATTATATATATTTGGCTGGTTATAAGTAGTTGAGTAGGTAAACGTAGAAGGCCTTCTGCTTAGCAATGAGAACCAAGCTTGCTTATCAGCAAGGGTGGGTCAGCTAAAGAAGTATAAATTTAGAAAGTGTAAATCTGGGCGGGGCTAGCTGTAACTGGACGTTTCTCTCCTGCCTCCAGGTCACAAATAAACACTCTGAGGCTTAATGTTAATTATAAATATTTGGCCAGTGGCTCAGGCTTTTACTAGCTGGCTCTGACTACTTAAATTAACTCATTTTTACTCGCTTGTGTATGGACACGAGGCCTGAGGCTTATTACCTCACCTTTTGTTTCTGTGGAGGCTGTTGCCATCTCCCTGGCTCTGCCTTCCTTATTCCTGTATCTTCGCTTGGATTTCCCACCTGGCTATATTCTGTCTGGCTATTGGCCAAATCAGCTTTTTTGTTAACCAATGGTAATAAAACACATTCACGGCATCCCACATTAGCTAATCTCAGGCCACTAATGTGCTTTAACACAGGAGTAGAAAAGGGAGCTGGAGAGATGGTTTGGAGATTAAGAGCATTGACTGCTCTTTCAAAGGTCTTGAGTTCAATTCCCAGGACCACATGGTGGCTCACAGCCATCTGTAATAAGATCTGATGACCTCTTTTGTCATGCGGGCAAATGTGCAGACAGAATACTGTATACATATTTATAAGGCATTTTTAAAAAAGATTCAACTGGGCACACTGGTGATAATATCAAGTTTCAGCTGGTACAATGAAGGTGCAGGGAATTCACACAGCTCCTAAGAAATAAGTAGTGTGTAAGACCTTGCCGTGTGTATCCCTTGGAGAACGTTAGTTGTGCCTTCACCTTAGAGATTCAGGGTGTGCATTAGAGCTGCAGCTATTGGCAGGGTGTGCGGGCTGTGTCTAAGCGCTGGGATTAGACTGACTCAGGTAAGCAAGATGCTGTCCTGAGATGATGAAGAACCAAGACCTACAGGTCAGACCTGGGAAGCAGTCAGCATGAAGCGGATGTTGTCATCCAAGTTAGATGGGTGATGTGTACTGTTTGGAGCTAAGCCACCTGCCAGAGCAGGTGACCACCCCCTGCAACATGCCATCTTTGGGGCAGCCTAATTGTAGCAGTTGAATCCCAGTGAGTGGTCCTGGAAGGGGAGGGAGAGGCAAGGGAGCTTCTGCATCAGTCTGCATGTGGAAGGACAGCACCGTACCGAGAACGTGGGGAAGCTCAGCTCCACACTCTGCTGAGGGCCGGGTTGAAAATGTGATCCTTAATGATTTCAACTTAAACAAGCTCTTAGCCAAACTAAAGATGTGGTCAACACACCAACACACACACACACACCACACACATACACACCACACACACACACCACACACACACACACACACACACACACACACACACACACACACACACACACACACACACACACACACACACACACACACACACCACACACACACACACACACACACACACACACACACACACACCACACACACACACCACACACACACACACACACACACACACACACACACACACACACACACACACACACACACACACACACACCACACACACACACACCACACACACACACCACACACATACACACCACACACACACACACACACACACACCACACACACACACGCACACACACACACACACTCACACACCTACACACACACACGCACACACACACACCACACACACACACACACGCACACCACACACACACACACACACACACACACACACACCACACACACACATACACTACCACACGCACACACACACACACCACACACACACACACACACACACTCACACACCTACACACACACCACACGCATACACACACACACACACACACACACACACACCACACGCACACACACACACACACACATACACACACACACACACACACACACACACACACACACAGGTGTGAGTGCTATAGAAAGCTCCTTGACTCCTCATATTATGTGAGGCTGTGTTATACAATGATGTTATTGCACTGCCTTTCAGGGCTGGCTTGAAGGCTGTGTGAGTCTGCTCAGAAACGGCGCCAAGCACAACATCCCGGATAAAAATGGCCGCCTGCCACTGCACGCTGCCACTGCAGAGCCCGATGTGAGGTAAGCAACCCATAATAGGCCAGATGGAAAAGACCCATTTCGCATGAGAACGGCATGGAATCCATCCCTCTGTGGCTGTTAAAAGTGAAACTTACCGTTTTTGCAGACAGGACCTCAGCACAGTGTTCTAGAGTGGTCATGAGTTCCCATCTCGCTCCCTTCTTAGTCAATGGCAGCCCACAGCCTTCTGTTTTAGAAAAAAGGCTACATCATTTCATCACTGGAATCCATAATTGCATTCACTCATTCTCGGAGTCAGTTATTAGCTTGTTAACTGTTATTGGAACTTCATTATGAAGCAAGCAGAAGTTTAGTCCCTAACAATGAATGCCACGGTGAGCAGGACAGTCTCTGCTGTCCCAGACCAACACTGTTGTGAAGGAATCACGTGGCTCGCCAGTAAACAAGGAACAAGAGGCTTTCCAACAGTGACAAGTGCTTTGCAGACGCCCAGAGGCGAGGGCCCCAATGGAGAGTGCAGCTGGAGTGTGGGAGCTGGAGAGTCAGGGCATGAGAGGAAAACCACCATGATAACACACATGGGCCCACGTGCAGAGATCTACCCAAAGTAAGCCAGTGATTGAGGAGGCCACCATTGGCTAAGACAATTGAGAAAGCAAGAGGAAAACTTGCCCAGTCCAGACTCCCTCCTTCTTCCGTGTCAAATTGGCCGCTGTCTCCATCATTTTGAAAACTCCTGCAGCAAAGCTGGTGATGACATCCCCACTACAAACAGCAGCGCTGCCACTGTCTCTTCCTTAACTCTGCTGCACACAACACATCTTTAATAGTATCTGAGCATCTTCCAGTCCCAGGCCCTGGCCGGCAGCATGGGGGAGGGGGGCCTCACCCTCCGCACCCAGGGCCTGGATGAAGCTCTGTGGGTGTGAAGGGGTGAAAACATCCTCCAGGCAATGGGATAACAGGATTTCAGTCACTTTTATAGAAAGTAAAAGGCTTGGAAAATCCCAGGACTATCCCTGAGGCTCGCCACTTAACTTCCTTGGACTATGTCCAGAAATAACAGAATTTACCCAAAGCCTGATAAAGCAAGGAAAGTTAGGGTTGAAAGTGCCAGCCCAGACCAGTAATTTTCAGTAAATACCTAGGTAAGGGTGTGGTCTGTTTTCAGAAAAGAAGCAGGAAGGGGAGGGAAGGAGGAGGGGAGAAGGGGACGGAGGGGAGGGAGGGGAGCAGAAGACATATTTTTTTTTTTTTAGACAACTCCCACAAATATTTAGTTACAAAAGTAAACTGTTTCTGCAAGAGTGATCCTTGAGAAAATAAGTCTTAAAAACATACCTTCTAAGAATTATTCTGCCTTGATTACTGAACGTAACTCACTTTATCTGTTCCTCCTGAGTAATTTTAAAAGCTGCTTATTCTAAAAGATAAATGCCTGCTTAAGTGATGGTAATTATAGGTGTTGCACTCAGTAAAACCCAAAGCTACAGTGTTTCACATTCAAGTTTTAGTTCTCAGACGTATCAGTCCCCATGTGGGAGCTGCTAAGTGATGGCTGTCTCCCCTCCACACGGTGATTCGGGGACCGAGCATCTCCCATCTTGAAAGTCCCATCCTGAATGACCACAGAACGTCCTCCACTTGGCCTGGTGATGGGCCAAGAGGAGCAGAGAGAGCCATGTCCATTCTTACAAGCATCGCCGTTCACATTTGGTCTCTTCCCATTAACAAGAAGTAGTCATTTGCACACTTGAATAGCACGCACCTGGGAAAGTTCTGTCCGCGACGGAGACTCTGCACCATTGGTGAATCTAGTCCATGAATGGGAACTCAGATTTGGATGAAAAGTTCTCTCTGCCATCGCCCTATACACCTGAGGCGTGAATTAAGTCTTTTCCATCAAAATTACATGGGTCGGTTAGGTTCAACCTCTGAAAAGATTAGTAGAAAAACCAACCCAAATTTATGCCCTTTCCATGAACTTTTTCCTTTTTCCTTTTTTCTTTTCCTTTTTCTTTCTTCTTTTCTTCCTCTCTCTGTCTCTCTCTCTCTGTCACTCTCTCTCTCTCTCTTCCTTCTTTTCTTTGTTTCTTGTTTGGTTGGTTTTTGGTTTTTGAAGACATGGTTTCTCTGTGTAGCTCTGACCATCCTGGAAATCATTTTATAGACCAGGTTTCTCTTGAACTCAGAGATTCACCAGCCTCTACTGCACCACCAGCCCCAAATGCTGGGATGAAAGGTGTGAGCCACGGCCGCCCGCTCTGTGGACTTATACTATCTATAGCAATGAAGTCTCCAGACTCTCTGGGCTCTATCCCACGTAGATGGAACTTTCAAAGCAAAGAGTTGAGCCTTCCTCTTCTCTGGCTATTATACCTAATGACCTAGCCAACATCTGCCAGTGAGCAGAATCAGATAAGTTAACAACCTTCTGTGTGTCAAAGGTAACAGCCTTCTTCTTGTAAATGGATAGATGATTGGGAATGGTAAAACCCTGCTTTAGTTAAATGTTACCAACAAATGAAAGCCGAAGCTGTGATGAACTATTTTGAAAGCAATGTTTTGTTAGTGAATCTTCTTCAAAATGGATTAGGTCAAACCCTTAGCAACCCATAGACAACAAAGAAGTTAATAGAATTACCTGCAGACTCTCTGGGAAGCAGCTCGTCCTAAAGGCTTCCTCCTGGGAGTAAATTGATAAATAATAATGATATTATTTATCATGTGGTTGTCTTATGAGAATTCATGGCACAGTTACATCTGCACTAGGTGTTTGGAGAAGCTAACCAAGTCATGTTTTGTCACAGCATTAGGCCAAACCGGAATTGAGCACCAGCACACACTTGGCATTGCTTTCTGAAGAAAACAGGCAGTCTTAGTTAGGGTTTCCATTGCCGTGAAGAGACACCAGGCCCACCGCGACTCTTAGTAAAGAAACAGTTAATCCGGGTGGCTGGGTTACCGTGTCCTAGGTTTAGCCCATCACCCTCATGGCAGTGTGCAGGCAGACATGGTGCTGGCTACATCTTGATCAGAAGGCAACAGGGAGTGTGGGTTGTAACACTGAGCAAAGCTTAAGTAAAAGGGACCTCAAAGCCAGCACACACAGTGACACAGTTCCTTCAACAAGGCCACACCTCCCAATAATGTCACTCTCTATGAGTGCATGGGGGCTAGGACCAATTAGCCTACCGCACAGACTTTGTCTGGCTTTTCTGGCAACTGCCCTGAGAACAGAGGTCTCTCCCATCAGGCACAGGAGCCTAGTCTCTTAAATGAACACAGCCTTTAAAAAACGTATTTATTTACGTATGGGTGCACAGCATGGCATACACGTGAAGTCAGAGGGTAACTTACAAAGCCAGTTCTCCCACGTGAGTTCCGGGGGTCAAACTTAGGCCCTCAGACCTGCAGGAAAGCGTGTGTACACACTGAGCCATCTCACCAGCCATCCCTGGGTATAACTTAGACGGCTTAGCAAACATTAGCAAATAATGACAGTGACGAAGAAGAAGAAGGCCATGTTCGTTGACAAGGAGGAGTATGGCGTTGCTTTTTGTTTTTCGAGACAGCATTTCTCTGTGTAGCTCTGGCTGTCCTGGGACTCGCTCTGTAGGTCAGGCTGGCCTTGAACTTAGAGATCCCCTGCCTCTGCCTGCAGAGTGCTGGGACTAAAGGTGTGCACCACCACCCAGCAGACACTGGTTATTGTCAGTAAAGCTCTGAACAAGATTCTTGGTGTTTTCTAGGTCCACCTAAGGCACCGCTCTTCTAGACGATGTGTAATACTTTTACTCCCACTTCACAGAAGAGAAACTGAGGCAAATGGAAGCTGACTCACTAACGCACACATGAAGCAAACCTGCCTGGAGGGTGTGCTGTCTTCCCCTGAGCCACTGTTGCGGGCCTTGCAGAGTTTATTGCAATGGTCACATTTTATCAATAAGCCCTTGGCCTGAGTTGCCAGGCCACATGAGAAACAGCCTTTCAAAACTCACTGGCTCATGATCCGGTCATATTTTATTCATTACAGCATCTTTTAAAACCCTATATATGAAACCACAGAAAAAAACTTTCACTAAGGGAGGGATTGCTCTGCTTCTCCAGAGAAAAGAGTTGGAATTCAAATTATAGGAACACCGTGATTTATGAACCTGGCCCTCACTTTCCGTGCTTAGAAAATTCAAATCTCAGTTTGAAACCTGGACATACACCCAGGACTGTACATGTGCCTTCCATCTTCTGTCCTTGTTTTCTCTGGCTAATTTTTCCACTTGTCTTGTTTTTATCTGTGAACCAAAACTCACTTAAAATCCTTGTTGGGTTGAACCAGGTCAAGAGTGGCTGAGAATGGGACCGAACTTGAATCCGGCTTTATCTGACCAACCACTCTGTCTTGAACAAGTTACTATGTGAAGGCCCAATAAGGCTCTTTTCTAGAAAGTACATGGAATACAATTCTTCCCTTATTCAGAAGGCAGGCAGAAATGGAGGAAAACAGACTGCAGCCGCTGAGCGTGGTACCTAGTGCGTTGTCTTCTGAAAGCACTGATGCTGAGTGCGATGTCATCGCTGACAGGAGAAAGTGGATGGACATGAATACATGCTGGCATTAAAGAGGAGGCCCCACTTACTGCCACCCGCCACTCCCACCGTGGCACACAGCCTGTGGCAGCATGCAATACCCATTTGTTGCAAAGGATGCTGGGATAGTTCCCCTTTGGTAGGCTCTGTTGGACTTCAGAATCTCAAGCCATTCAGTTCCCCCAGAAACTCCCTTTGCAGCTTTTGTGAGCACAGGTCCATCTGAATTTTCTCCATGTTAATAAGCAGAACAAACAGCCACCTGGGGACCTAGAGAAAAGATGTTTACACTGGCTTAAAAATCTGCTGACCCTCGGGTTTCCAAACATGGAGTCCCTCCCGCGTGGCACTCACTGGAGGTTATTGAGAGGGAAGCTTCAGACTGAAGTTGCTTTAAACTAATCCAGAGGGGTGCTCGCACTCTGCCCTCAGCTAAGGCCCAGGGAAGAGGGGACTGGGGCAGACACGGGGATAACTGACTTATACATTAGAACACAGAAGAGCCCAGGCTTCACCCAAGTCCTGAGCCTGCTCCAAGCTCTCTGCCTCTCAGTGGGTCCAGCTTTTCTCCATTTCAGCACCCCGAGCTTTGCTTGGACACTTGGCTGGGGCATTCAGAGGGTGCCAGAGTGAAAAGGGGGACAGGATCATTAGGACAAAGTCCCAAAGACACAGAGATGTGTCTGTGGAGCCCTGTACACACCGTCCTGAAAGGAAGGAGCCACGGGCCCCCTAAAGGACTTCTCCAGGTCTCCATGGTAACAGAAAGATCCCCTTTCTTTCTTTCCTTTGTTCCCTGCCATGGCACCCACCAGCAGCCCCACGCCCTCTCATTGTCCTTGACGGCAGCCACGGGGTTTCCTGCCTGGCTACCGGGGTCCTGTGAGTGTCCAAGGCTCCCACCTCGTGTGCACACGTCATTACACCAGGCCCTGCATCCAGACAGCTTAGGGACAGGAGGGGGGGATGGCTGGCTTGGGGGACTATCCCCATTCACTGCCGTCACTGAGCTGCAGGGCTGGGGGCCTGTGGGGTCACAAAGGAGAAGAGGGTACAGAAGTAAGCTGTCCTGTGTTGTCTCTTGCTGATCCCTGCTGCCACCAGAATTACCAGAAAGTGATCAGGGAAGACCCAGAAAAGGCAAGACCCAGCAAGGTTTTTAAAAATGAACCATTATAGAGGCATTGAGAATGGACACGTGAAAGCTATCCCTAAGCATTGACTCCACTAACAAGTATACAAATCTTTAGGAATAAGAAGGTATCCACTTCACTGGTAAGAAAATGGGGTCCCTAGAGTGTTGTAACCTGTCCAAGGCCCCTGGCTAGTTGGTAAGAAGATGTAACAGCATCTGTGTTCTCATTACTCAGTCATGGCCCTGGGAGAGGGAAGGCACCTCCTGGGGATCCTTGTTTGCTGGAACCTGGTGTGTAGAGCTCTGGCGCTGTTGCTCTGAGATCTGAGGGCAGTTTGAACAGGTCCAGGGGCTGATGGGACATTTCTGGCCATAGTGTCACACTGGAGGAGCTCTAGGAGACTAAAAGTGGGACCAGCAAGAGGTCCAGAGCGGAGGTAGATGGGGACTGAGCCACAGTCCCTCCACATCACAGAACAGCAGGGTCACCATCAGCCTTCAGGGTTCAGGCGTCTGTGCTGGGCTGTCCTTGGGGTTCTGACAGGACACGCCCTCAGCTGCAGCCACTAAGAGCACCACCTGTGCACATTCACTGCATTCCCTTTTAAAAGGGCCCTGCCCACCCCCTCTCCCTCCCTCCCTCTTGCTTCTTCTCCCTCTCCCTCCCTCTCTCCCTTCTCTCTCCCTCCCTCTCCCTCCTCCCTCTCTCTCTTTCTTCTCCCTCCCTTCCCCTCCCTCCCTCCCTCCCCTCTCTCTTTCCCCACCCTTGTCCCCAGGAACTGGTCTACATAGTGGCCATCTAGTTTCCAGTTCAGGCTGAATCTCAGAAACACCAGCAGGGGTGGGGTGGGGGTGAGGGACGAGGCACAGGACTCTTAGTTTGAATATCTGTATTCAGCATTGAAATCCCCTGAGTCTTGAAGGCTTCAAATTCAAAAAAAAAGTTAGGTAGCACAGATTGATCCATTGGACAGAGAGAACGGGAGATTACAAACACTAGCAACTGAGGAAAACTCAGTGAGAGGGCAAGAGGCAGGGGCCTCTCTTCACCCAGCACAATGGCACATGCCTGTCCCCCAAGCTGAGGGAGGACGGGGAGCCACAGGCTTGATGCCAGCCAACGAAACCTAGGCGCTCAAAACAGCCTGGCGTACACATGAAGACACAAAATCAAAATCAAACTCAGAAGGCCACTCGGCAGTGTGAGCCCCGGCAGCAGCTTTTAGCTCCCCCAGAAGACGGTGAAAAAATTAGATTCAAACCCAGCCATGTCCTGTCCAGAGCAAATAAGGGTAACCGCATCCCCATCCACGCTTCCCTTGCTTCGTGTCTATTACAGACGCGATAGGATTTGCCCATCACTGTTTTCCTTTCTTGTTGGCAGCAATTTAATACACAGGGTTGGGAATGTCATCTAAGCTGAGGCCCAATGACATCTGGATGGGGAGACTGGGGAGATGGGCTCCACCACTAAAAGGGCTTTCCTCTGAGTGTGGACCCCCAGCAGCAAGTAAAATCATGGCACCCCAAGTCTGTAACTCAGAGTCAAGACAACCTCAGGATCAATGACAGGCCAACCTGGACATCAGTGAGCCCCAAGCTCGGCAAAAAAGATGGAGAGAAACTCAGGGAGACACCTGATGTCCGCCCCTGTACACACACACATACACACACACACACACACACACACACACTCACTCACACACACTCACACACATACTCACACACTCACACACTCTCACACACACTCACACACACCTCACACACACTCACACACACTCACACACACACTCACACACTCACACACACACTCACATACTCACACACACACTCACACTCACACACTCACACACACTCTCACACACACTCACTCACTCACACACACACTCACACACACTCACACACACTCACTCACACACTCACACACTCACTCTCACACACACTCACACACCACACTCACTCACACACACTCTCACACACACTCACTCACACACACACTCACACACTCACACACACACACTCTCACACACACACTCACATACTCACACACACACGCATGAAAGTGTGCATACATAGGACACACATGAACACATAGGACACACATGAACATATAGAACACACACAGATAAATAGGAAAACTAGATTGGGGAACAGAAATAATCAATTTCATTTTGCAAATGACTTTTACCAAAAAAAGAAGAAGAAGAAGAATCATTTAAACCTCTTTGCCAGCACTGTCCTCAGCCAGCGTGGTGGGAATCCATTAACCAGACTTTCTCAATGGTTTCCAAACATGGCTGTTTACCAGATTGGCCTGAAAAGGTGCTTTTCAGCTCTAACGACTAGGCTCCTCTGAGTACAAACCAGTTATTTGTGGTTTAAAAAAAAAATTCCTCTGCTGGTTCAGAGCTGGTGCCAAGCAAGGCTCAGAAATCTAGGACTAATGATTCTAGAAATAACACTTTGTGCTTTGGCCATAGTCTACATGCTCTGTGCACATTACCTCACTCAATGCTCACACTGCTGCTGTGAGGCTAGGACTCATCACCCCGAACACGGGACGCTCAGGCAGAGCACAGTTCGCAGGTCTGACATGCGAGCCCAGACAGCCTGGCCCTGGGACCAGGGCCACCACCCGCCTCTCCAGACAGAGGGAGGCTGACCTCAGCCAATCAAGCACAAGCCAGTGAAGTTGGACTTGAGAATCATTGACCTGTCTCTCACGGAATCCTGTCGTCCCTGCTCAAATGTCCCTGTCAGTGTCACCAGTACGGGACGGGGTAAATGCAGCACTGTGTATGCAAAGTGACTGAACTCCAGGCAGCACATCGGAACAGGCTTTGTCTTTGGGTTACCAGCTCACAAAAAAATGACATGGAGGCTTAGTATTAATTATGAAAGATCAGCCTATCGCTTAGGCTTGTTTCTAACTAGCTCATATAACTTAAATTAACCCATTTCTATTCGTCTACGATGGGGGATGTCCTTCTGTATATGTTTCTCTTATTGGTTGATGAATAAAATACTGATTGTCCAGTAGCCAGGCAGGAAGGATACGCAGGGCTACCAAAGGGGGAGAATTGTGGGGAGAGGAAGGCAGAGAGGAGCTGCCATATAGCCATAGGAAGGTAGGATGCCTGGGCATTCTCCCGTAAGTGAAGACCACATGGAAACACTTAGATTAATAGAAATGAGTTGATAATTAGGAGAGAGCTAGCCAATAAGAAGCCTGAGCCATTGGCCAAACAGTTTATAATTAATATAAGGCCCTGCTTGTTCACTTGGGCTACAGGACCCGTCGGAACAGAAACTTCCTTTACACATCCACATGCTGTCACATGGCTGCCATCTTACCTCTCCATCCAGCTAGCGACTCCCCCTTTCTTCTTCCCAGAGATCTTCCTGTTTGCAAGTCCCACCCATACCTCCTCCTCCTGCCTAGCTATTGGTCATTCAGCTCATCATTAAACCAATCACAGTGACACATCTCCACAACAGCGCTTGAGTTTGGCTACTGAAGTTCTACGTAGGTGACAGGCAGGGAGGCTAGAGGCTCACTGTCCTGCCTCCCCTCGGTCCCCAGCAGCACCAAGATGGCAAGAAGCTGGAGAAGACAGCGGTGTCTCTGTTTCCCTGCTCACATCTTCCCCTGGACCTTCTCCTGGGTGGGCAGGGAGAGCCTCGTTTTATTTGGAGGCCTCCAACTGTATCCCTGGCGCTGAGCTTTGATGCCCATCCTAAGCACCCACGACTGCCAGTGCTGTTGAGCCTCTCCTGTTCTTCCCTACAGGGTCCTCATAGTCCTGCTGCAGCAGTCCAGCCTCAGTGAGATCAATCACCAGGACACAGAGGTGAGTGGGCTGTCTCGGCCACGGGGAGGGCAGAAGGCAAGCAAGCTTCTCTGCTCCTACCTTTGGGCTGAACTCTATCATCTTGGGTGGGCAGCTTCTACCAGGGAGGGGCTTTCTTGCATTAAGTACTTAGGCGTTAATCATGTGACTGAAATTTCCCTCTGGGAATTCCCTCTCCTGTCCTCTCGAGTCCCCCAAACATAACTCCAGATGTGTTCTTTCCAGACTAGCCCCAGGCCAGCATTACTACTCCCGTTAATCATAATTGCCATTCCCTTCACGTCGCTAGGTGTCAGCCTGGCAGAAGCTTCCAAACCATTGGTCCCCACCCCTGAGCAGAGTTCTCTGTCATCCCCACCCCGAGCAGAGCTCTCCATCATCCCCACCCCTGAGCAGAGCTCTCCATCATCCCCACCCCGAGCAGAGCTCTCCATCATCCCCACCCCTGAGCAGAGCTCTCCATCATCCCCACCCCGAGCAGAGCTCTCCATCATCCCCACCCCTGAGCAGAGCTCTCCATCATCCCCACCCCGAGCAGAGCTCTCCATCATCCCCACCCCTGAGCAGAGCTCTCCATCATCCCCACCCCTGAGCAGAGTTCTCCGTCATCCCCACCCTGAGCAGAGCTCTCCATCATCCCCACCCCGAGCAGAGCTCTCCATCATCCCCACCCTGAGCAGAGCTCTCCCTCATCCCCACCCCTGAGCAGAGCTCTCCATCATCCCCACCCCTGAGCAGAGTTCTCCGTCATCCCCACCCTGAGCAGAGCTCTCCATCATCCCCACCCCGAGCAGAGTTCTCCATCATCCCCACCCTGAGCAGAGCTCTCCATCATCCCCACCCCGAGCAGAGTTCTCCATCATCCCCACCCTGAGCAGAGCTCTCCATCATCCCCACCCCTGAGCAGAGCTCTCCATCATCCCCACCCCTGAGCAGAGTTCTCCGTCAGACCCGTAGTGCTGTCCCAGAGCAGCTAAGGGCATGTTATAATTATGTCCAGTTATTCAAAAGTGAATGCGATTTTCATCAGTCAGTGGATTTCTATTACAATTGTCCTGAATCTAACTCTTAGTGGGCTCTCTACATAAGCATGTGCTTGGTTAGGCTGCTCTAACCAAGAAGGGCTGGTAACAGTGACAAAGGCTACTCACACACTCACACACACTCACACACACACACACACACACACACACACACACACGAGATGCCACCTTACACTGCTTTTGATCAATCCAGCTGGTCCCAGACACTGAGGTACCAGTCAGCCCCTCTTAGCTTGCTCCTGGCCTGCCCCCATCTGTCTTGAGCCTTTCCTCAAAGGCCTCCTCCACCATCATGATTACCACACCAAAAGCCCCTGCTTGCGACTTGGGTTTGAGATTGGACATCTCCCTGATTTGTGGTCACACGCTGTGTTCACCCCACACATCTCCAGTGAACCAAGGCCAAACCTCAGAGGACAGAGCAGTGCACCTTCTTAGACTTCTGCTTTACAAAGGGGAACCAGGGGCCAGCTGGGAGATGTGCGTGCTTATCACTCTGTACCCCCATGGGAAGTGAGTGCTTGGAAGATTGTACTTATGTCAGCACGCCGGGGATGTCTAGACCCTAAGCAAGCTACCAACTACTTCCTCTACCTCAGCCTCACCGCAAAGTGGGTCTGATTTAGGTAACTGGATTGAGTCATCCACACCCTAAAGCCGAATTCCACTTGCAGATGGCAACCCTGGCTACTCTGAAGCTGAACTAGCTTCCCCAGCAAAGCCATAGTTCCCCGACACCCTAC
Organism: Cricetiscus sungorus; assembly: GCA_030556225.1. NCBI lineage: Eukaryota > Metazoa > Chordata > Mammalia > Rodentia > Cricetidae > Cricetiscus > Cricetiscus sungorus. The sequence continues at coordinate 592,681 of JANBXA010000411.1, read as the reverse complement.
TCCTCCCATGGATGCAGAAGCAAACACTGATCTTTCAAATGGTTCTTCCTCTGTTTAAAAAAATAATCCGAGGGACATAGTGTTCATACCTTTAATCCCAGAACAACTCGGGAGTCAGAGGAAGGAGGATCTCTGTGAGTTTGAGACCAGACTCCAGCAGGATTGCATAGAGAGACCCTGTCTCAAAACAAAAGAGTTTTTCTTGTTATTTAGACCCACTGAATCCTAAGCTCAGAGAGTGGTGGCCTTGATGATGACAGTTGATGCTGATTCCTACCCGGGGTCACACTTCCCTCTTTAGCTGTGTCTCAGCAGAGCTGCGTTTGAAACCATCCTCTAAGCAGCTTCCTGCTGCAGAGAACATGGCCTGCGGGCTCTGAGGTGTTCGGCAAGTAGGATGTCCACGTAAAATTTGTCTTTCAAATATGCTTGGTTTAGTCACACAAATACCCCTTATAGGGCCATGCTAACAGACGTGTCAGCCAGCGGTAACAGCTACTGAGCAGGACATGCAGCTGCAGGGCTCAGCTAGGGTTGCTTCCATGCTCAGGGCGCCTCAGGAGCTTGGCGGGCTCCTCTGCAGTCTGTCGGTTGCGTCAGGCCAGGACAATGGCACTGGTGGAGACTTAGAAGGTCCTGGCCACAGGCTAGTGCTAACAGGTAGGCAGTCATGCGTGAGCCCAGCATCACTGCCAAACGTTGGAAGCACTGAAGCCAGGGCCACACACAGGTCCTCTAGGAATGAGTGTCAACACAAGAGGCCAGAGAAGCCGAGTCTTGGGGACATGACAGCAAGCTAGGCTCACTCACAGGGCCAGTTCTCTGACATAACAATGTCACCTTGCAGGTTGCAGGAGCCTGGCTGGTCCATTAACTTCATCAGACTCTCTTACCAGAGCTGCAAGCTTAGGGGCCTATTCTAAGTCACACAAAATGGTTGTGAAGTTTCACAAAATTGTCTGCTTCTGTTCCTAACACTTGTTTTTCATACTGTGTGAACCTATATTAAAAACATGTAGGTTTAATACAGAGTTGACCCTCTGAGTTGTCTCTGGGATCCCAAAAATCTGCAGTTCGAGTGCCTTCCATAACACGGTGTGGTTTTTGCCAGTAACCTATGCATCTGTCTTTCAGACCTCAACTCTTCTCTAGATTACTTACAATGCCTAATGCTATGTAAGCAATGTGTTAATAGTTGTTATACTGCATTGTTTAATGACAAGGAAACACTGCATGATTAAGACAGGTATGATTTCCACGATTCTTTTAATCCTCATTTGGTTGAAATTCGGCTTAACATGGATGTGAAGCCCACAGGTGCGAATACTCATGAAAAGAAGAAAGGAAAAAATCAATTTCTGAAATCATTCTAAAACTAGAATGTGATGCCCTTATGTGGCAGAAATGGGTATCGTTTCCAAGAATGTCTTATAAGTTCAGTGACGTGAAACAATTCTGCTGTGGTCCAGTTTTTGTATAATCATATTTTCTTGCTGCTCAGTAACATTGGTGCTACGGGTAACACTGGAAATACCCTCACCAACTCCACCCCAAACGCCTTTACCTCCAGGGAAACTACTCACTTCCCGTCTTTCCACGCACTCATAGGAGGCACGGAACCTGACGTAGGAAGTATCACACGGGTTACCTTTTCAACTCTCCATGTTCACCAATAGGAAGCTGGTTCATTCCTTGAATGGCTCTGTAGTGCTCCATACTGTGAAAACACTTTGGTCCATTTCACTGCTCCCCTGTGGATTCAGGCTGTCTCCCAATTGTCCCGCCATCAGTCTTACACACGTCTCCTTGAGTCTCTTAGGGAAGAATCTCTCTAGAGAAACAACTTCTGGGTAATAGTGTGTTGGATTTTAGTTTGGTACGTTCTGCCTACTTGTTTCGGAAACACTCATTTGTAGCGCCACCAGGAGGCTAAGTAGCCCTCTTCTCTGTTCTGCTTAGCTGTCCCCTTCCATTTGCATCCCTCACCTGAGACCGTATCTTCCGGGCATTTGATGCTCTTTCTGGATCTACTTCACGATCTCCATTAGTCTCCAGGGGTGCCTGTCATTTTCTTGTTGCTCCACGTATTCTGAAGGCTGGCCCTTTGTCTCTGCTGGGTTTAAAGTGTATTTTCACGGTCTGTTGGACTGTTTATAGTTCCATATTCTGAAACTTGTGAGTACAATGTATTAAGATGATTGTTCTTGCCTGTTACCGATTCTGCTTTGGGCACACTCACACACACACTATTTTTTTTTTTTTTAAAGAATGCCTAGTTACCCTCAGAAACTTGATTACAGTGTGCTAGCTATGTTTTCTCTTAGTTTGTCTGTACTTTCATTTCTGAACTCTGTTCTATTTGCTTTTCCTTTCACACAGCGGGAAAGGCATGACGGATTCCAGGCATCCTCTGCATAGTTAGTCCAAAAGGTGCTCAGAAAAATAGATGGTTTAGAGAGAGGTTTGTCTTTTTCAGAGAGAGGGAACTATGGAATCTAACCTCTCCTGCTCTCTCCTGAGCTTTCGCAGGGAGGGCCGTGTGCTGGTGACATCTGGGTTAGCAGTCTTGGTGTGTGCACTCAGAGAAGCACTTTCCTTTGTGCATGGTATTTAGGATGAAGTGTTGATCTTATGCACAATTTTATTGCAGTAGATTTTTAGGAGCACCTTCATAATCCAAATACCAGTTGTAATAATACTCCAAGAAAACAAATTCAACTTGCAAAACCAGATGTGAAATTCTGGACATAATTCACAGCTCTAGCTCTAACTCTGCATCCCTAATGTGTAACCCTAGCCAGTGTGCACTCAAAAGCAAAATCAGCAGACACAGTCGCAGACTTCACACATCTCACCGACAGCCAACCAAAGGCAAAATGTTAGAGCATCTCCAAATACCCCCAAACTGTGCATTTCACAGTGGAATAAGGTTATTACTACTCAGCATCCCTCATCCCCCTCTATCCCTGATCCTAGGAGTCGGTAAGTTTCTGAGGACATTGTCTCTTCCTTCTTTGTGTTCTTGACTCCATCTCAGTAACTTACACAGAGCGGATATCACAAAGTACGTGTGTGAGCCGGGTGTTGGTGGCGCACGCCTTGAATCCCAGCACATGGGAAGCAGAGGCAGGTGGACCTCAGCCTGGTCTACAGAGCAAGTTCCAGGACAGGCTCCAAAGCAATACAGAGAAACCCTGTCTCGAAACCTCCCCCACCAAAGAGAGAGAAAGAGGGAGAGGGAGAGGGAGTGTGAGAGTGTCTGTGTGTGTGTGTGTGTGTGTGTGTGTGTGTGTGTGTGTGTGTTTTACTGGAGAGGTGGCTGAGTGGTCACCAGCACATACTACTCTTGCAGACGTTCCAAATTTAGTTCCCAGTACCCATTGCAGGGTGACACAATCACGTATAACTCCAGCTCCTGAAAGTCAATTCCCCTGGTCTTTATAGACACTGGCATGAAGGTCTCACACACACACACACACACACACACACACACACACACACACACACACACGCACTCGCGCCTTTTAAAACAATAAATATCTTTGTGCATATATACAAATGATCTATCTTAATTAATATGATATACACACATTACATATACACATTATACAAAGAAGCTAAAAATTTAAACTCAACAAAGTCACACATTCATGTTATTTTTACATTAATGACCCTTTCCCCTGAAATTATACATTTCACAAATCAGATAGTTCCAGGTTACATTAGTTATTTCCGGCATCTACTCTCAAAAATAAGATTTTCTATCACTTAGCATCTTCCAAAACTGTCCTGTAGACTCAAGAGCAAGGGTCCTTACCCGTGCTTTGCAGCATGAATACCTTTCACCTGCTGATGAGGTCTGCGGACTTATCTAAAATCACAAAACAAAATATATAGGATTACAAAAGTAATCTGTTGTTTTTGAAATAGTTATAGTTGATAATGGGAACACAGGGATGGCCGGGGTGCCTATTACCATGAAAGTTAACACTGGTGATCTCTGCCACTTTCACAGTGAGCCTGTGGCTCTGCCCAGCTTTCTCACCCCACTCCAACCCCGAACTTCTTCCTCCCCAGGGCTGGGTCCCACTTCCCTTCCCCCAGCCTCTCTTTCCATTTTCCACCTGGTCTCCTGGCTCTTTGGGCTCCCAGCATGCTCCTGGCCACCTAACCACCCTCTCTCACTCTCTGCCTCTGTTCTCATGGCCAGGTTCATCTCCTGGCCAGGTTCAGTCTGTGCTTCCCAAATGCCTCTAGCTGAATTCTCCCTCATATCTACAATCACCCTTCTCAACCCATGTCTAGAAACAGTCCTGTCCTTATTTTCTTATGTCAGTCTTGAAATGTCAGCCAGGAAGAGACTGGGCTTCTTGGCAGTTCTAGATCCTTCGAGATGTGGAGCTGTTTTTGCTATTGTTCTGTCCTCCGCATACCTAGACAAGCCAGGCTCTGCTCGTGACCATGACAACATTGTTCTCCGTCCTTCATTGCTCAGTAACAGTGGTAAAGTTGCTTCACATGAGACAGATTTCTGGTTCAGAAAACAAAAAATAACCCATCCCCCACCCCAACACACACACACAAAGTTAGCAACAGCTGTCAAAGAGGGAGACCTGAGATTCTTGTAGAACCTGTCAGCTACGCCGGACTGAAACAGCACAGTACAGGCCCAAGGCACAGGATTACTCATCTGCAAAGGAGTGCCATTTCACAACAGCCCACCAGCTACAGTGTGCAGACTCCTGCAATAGTCAGGACACATCCTGAGTCAAAGGAACACGTCCTGAACTAACGCTGGTTTGTATTTCATTTAAAAATGGAGTCCTGTTGCCACCAAGGTCATCTGGGCACTTATTTGCACCGCATCTATGATTCCTCGAGTTTTTACCTCCTGGATGTTTCCAAGGTCTAACTAAATCCTCAGTGGAGCCGAGATGACAGATGGTGGGAAAAGCAGATGAGGGAGGACTATATCACATCCAAAGGGTTCCATACTCCCCACATCCAAGAGATCCTTCATAACCTGAAATTCACGACTTCTAGAAAACACATCTCAAACACTTGCTGTGTGCTGGTGCAGTAGTCAGCATCTCCATTTACCTGTGATACGTCCACTGTGATGTCTGTCACCTCTGGGTGCATATCAGCTTCCAAGCCTGAAGCCTGTCTAGATATGGTCCCAGAACCTTCACCATACACAGCTTGACTGTCTGCAGCCTCCACAGAAGCTGAAGAAAAGAGGAAACAGTTGTAGGGAAATGTTCCTCAATGAAGAGTTGCACAACACCAATGGTTGGTTACCCGTGAACTTTTGAAAGCTTTGGTTTTCAGATTACTAATGGTACAAGGATTTATTTTTATTTCTCATTAGCTCAGCAAGGGGAAAAAACAGCAACAGGAAATTTCTCTTGACTGAAAGTTTACAAATTCTTTACAGTGTAATAGTATTCAGGGAAGTTAAGTCAAGTTGATAGCCACAAAGAGTCATTTCTAGGCAGCCGCGATGGTGCAGGCCTTAATCCCAACACTCAAGAGGCAAAGGCAGGAGGCGCTCTAAGTTCGAGGCCAGTCTGATCTACACGAAGAGTTCTAGGACAACCAGGGCTACACAGAGAAACTCTACACAGAAACGCAGCAACAAAAAAGGAGCCATTTCTAAAGTTCTGCTAGTTATTCTTTTAGGAGGAACCTAGAGACATATAGGATAGCACCCCGTATGCTCGCGATAACCACCGCTGCATAAAGTGACAAGACTTGAATCAGTAACACAACACACACAAAAACAGAATTTCGAGCACCTGAACTTCTTTCCAAACATGGTGTCTACCAACATAATGAAGATCATTTTTCTTCTGAACCACAGACATGTGAATCTGAATCTCAGCCTTACCAAGCCCTGAGCCTTTGGCCTTAGAGCAAGTTGGTTAACCTGTCTGCTTCAACTTCCTAAGTGATTCTAAAACTGCTACCCTTGCGATCACTGTAAACTCCAATGAGACAATGCACACAGACTCCTTAGTGACAAAAAGGTCACAAAGGTAACATTTGGGCTGGTGGACAGCTAAACAGGAAAAGACCGTTGCCAGCAAGCCCGGCCACCTGAGTTCTACAAGCTGGGCTCTGTCCCCCGACCACATATACACACTTGGTAACACTTCTGCAGGACACAATAATCAGCCTTGCGTAACCACAGTTTAATCTACAGCCACGTTTTCACAATGAATTCTTACATACTTGGATTGTCCATTCTACGTGAGCATTGCCACCATTGCATGCTTTCTCTTGCGTGTTGTACACATTTGAGAAATGTGTGTGCTACGGTGGCATCAGTGTCGGCTGTCTTTCTCAGTTGCTCTCCGCCTTATTTTTTGAGACAGGTTCTCTCCCTGAACCCGAAGCTCACCAATTCAGCTACACTGACCAGCCAGCCCCTGGGACCTCCCACCTCCATTTCCACAGCATTGGCGTTCCCGGCATACGCTGCTAGGCCTGGCCTTTTAACGGGGCTGCTGGGGATCTGAGTTCAGCTTCTCTTGCTTTTGAGCCAAGTGCTTTACAAGCTGAGTTGCCCTCAGCTGGAAAGCAGTACTAGCAATGAGGTCTTCTGGAACACTCCCCCCACCCCAAATTCTGAAGAGTGGGTTGATAAGTTGGTTACAGCAATCACTGAGGAGGTTGCCTTGTATGGAGAATTCCTTTTGCATCTTCTCTTTCGTGTGTGTGAGAGAGTGTAGAGCTGAAGCTGGGAAATCGCCTCCTCCATCATGAGGACAGACCTACGTTTGGATGCTCAGACCCACATACAAGGCTGGGCACAATGTGTACCCATAGCTCTAGCACTAGGAGAGCAGTGGGTCCCTGGCACTCAGCTGCCAGTATGCCCATTCAGTGAGCTCCAATCGTTTCAAGTCAGGAAGACCCTGGACATCAGCTTCTGGCTTCTACATATACACATACTCACATTGACACACATTTTCACCCACATGCCCACACAAGCACATGCATGAACATATACACACATACACAAGTTAAAAATTGATAAAAAAGCAAAGCCAAATTTTTACAAAATCAAGCAATGCAGTCAGGAACTGTGGGAATTCATTCACTCCCTGAATTAATGAGTAGTATTTTCTTAGCACCTACAATGCCCTTACTGTCCAAAGCTCTTGGCATTGAGCCAGGCAGACGGAGAGCAGTATCATGAACCCAATGGTTAAGATGGGACCTCACAACTTAAAAAAGACTAATCAATGTGAAATCAAAGAAAAAGAATCTGGCTCCCTTGTGTCTGGATTTCCTATCCCAGTGGCCTAGTGAAAAAATGAAGACCCATAGAAACTCATGGAGGGACTGTAGTATTCCAAGAAAATGCAGCAAGAAGGCAACACCCACTGTCTTTATTCCAGTGTTCTTTTCCATGTGGAATCAACTCGTTAACTAGCCCCAAGAACAGCTTAGAGGTTTAGTGTTAGAGGACACTGGGAACTTGAGACCCCGCAAGCACGCCATAAATTACAGATTCAAACTTCAAAACTGGTTGAGGGGATTTAGCATCCTGAGCCCAGCACCCCACAGACCTCAAACCCTGGGCTAAGGAGTTCTGTTCTCACCCAGACTTGAACACTTTGCTAGGGCTGTTTCCTCTTCTAGAAAATAAAAGAATGATGGCATAGATCAGGGTTAGCTAGCTGCTGTGTAACTCAAAAGATCTCAGTCTCCTGGCACAAGTCAAATGCTGATTAACGAGTGGCTCTGTTCTCCCTCAGCAGTTAGGGACTCGGGCTCTGTAGTTTCATGGTCCCATCACCTTCTACAGCCCTGTGCCCTCCGCGTTCAGTGGTGGATGAGAACAGAACACCTGTGGAGAAGGGTATGCTTTCTAGACCAGGCCTCGAGGGAGGTTTTGTCCCTTCTCTTTATTTTCCAATAGTCAGAACTCAGTTGCATGGCTGAACCTGGTGTAGAAAGCTTAGGCTGTGGTCTGACTGTGTGTCCTGGGAGGAGAGGAAGTAGCTTGGGAACATGGGGGAGATTTCACCACAGTCCTTACCCAAGAAGTGAGACAATAGCTGTGAGGACTCATATGAAACCCTGGATCAGCAGGTACTCAGGGTAGCGAGGCCGAGGCCTGTCTCCTCCTCCCAGCTCATCCTCTGCAGCAGAACAACCTCTTACCCATCTCCATGCTCTTTGCGGGAGTAGCTGAGAGAGGCTAGGAAGCTGCCCCAGACCACTGCAGTCTCTGTGGGTATCCTAGTCTACGTCATGTTGGAGATTTTCGTGTGGGTGGCGGAGTGATCCAGGAGAGGCCACGTTTTGTGGCATGCTCCCAAACACCATTGCCCAGCATGAAAGCACTTGCCGTGAAGGCATTCCTTAACTGTATACCTTCAGTTCTCAGAGAAGCTGGGATTCATCAGCGAGACCTATCTAGGTCCCCGCTCCCAGCTGCCGAGAAAGGACTTCCTCTCAGCAGTGTAAATCAGATCATTCCAGAACCCACTTGAAACCCTCCACCATGCTTCCACTGATGCAGAAAAAGTGCAAATGCTGTGCCCAGATCAGTATCCCTGCCCGTCTTCAATTTCACTTCCCCTCCCCCAGCTCACTCACCCATCCATCCCTTCATTCACTCACTCATCCCTCGCCATGCCCATACCCTCAGCTATGCGGCTTGGTGCTGGCGCTCTTCCTTCCATCCTTCTCACAGAAGCCTGTGTAGAGCAGGCTTGCTCCCCTGGGCATGCTCACTGCCAGTTATCGCCTGCCTTCCTTTACTTTACTGCAGCCCGACTCCCATGAGGGCAGGGGTTTTGTTTGTCATCCTCACTTTTGTAACCTCAACACCTGTTAACCTGGCAAAAAGTTAATCATCACCTATGGCTGCAGCAGTGGCTTAAGGACCGAGCTGGTGCATGGGTGATGGCCAGCTGGCTGGGGCAGGGATGAGAACCTGAGTCCTCTTAAGAGCCTGTGTTCATTTCTGTCCCCTCTGGTCGTTATGCAGGGGATGACACCACTCCACTGGGCAGCTTTCCACAACCGGCCTCAACACACCCAAATGCTGTTGAAGAAGGGGGCAGACCCCACGCTCGTGGACAAGGACTTTAAAACAGCTCTCCACTGGGCAGTCCAGGTGAGGGAGCGAGCTTGTCTCACATTTAAATGATGGGAAGCTGTGTTAACCATTTCCTGAACAGGTCAGCCAACGAAAGGGGGGCTACCCCACACACCAGTCCTGATCGTTACTTGAGATGTAGATGATAAAGCAAAGAGGACAGGCAGTTTCTTCTCTGCTCTTCTCCCACATCCAGAAAGGCAACAGCAAGCCTGCTACTTCACACACACACACACACACACCACACACACACACTCACATACACACTCATGCACACACACACCACACACACGCACACACACATATACACACTCATGCACACACACTCACACACACTCATGCACACACACCCCACACACACTCACATACACACTCATGCACACACACACCACACACTCATGCACACACACACCACACACACACTCACATACACACTCATGCACACACACACTCCACACACTCATGCACACACACACCCACACACACTCACATACACACTCATGCACACACACACTCACACACGCATGCACACACACATATACACACTCAAACTCACATACACACTCACACTCACACACACACTCACATACACACTCACATTCACATACACATATTCATACACACTCACACACACACACACACCACAGACTCATGCACACACACATATACACACTCACATTCACATACACACTCACACTCACACACACACACTCACATTCACTCACACACACTCACACACACACTCACACACACAGACACACACACACCCTTAATGCTCTCTTCACCCTCCATGCTGACTGTTGCCATACAGAAACCCTCAGAGGATCAGTGGGCAATTCCCTTCGAATCCTTTGGGCCAGAGCTCGCTGATTCCCTCCATCCCGATCCTCCACAGCCATGCACAGCAGATGCTCCTGACTTTTGCACAAAGCAGTGAAAACAATGACTCACACCGCCGTATCACTGTCACAGCAGTGGAGCCACATGGGTTCACACAGCCAAAGATGGCAGAATAGGCCTGTGGCCCCTGCAGTGTGAGGAAAGGTCTCACAGGAAACAGTGAAGACAGCCAACAGCTCTCAAGCCTATCCTCCTGCCAAGGGATGGCGAGCGAGGCATTAGTGGGCCACCATCCCCGCCTGCAGGGCAGGGGTCCCCGCCGCGCTGGCTGCACAGATCCCCACTCCTCCCACTCGGCCAGCCGGGAAGCTTTGAGACCCGCTGCGGGCCTCGGTGGATGAGTCATCTCCGCTGCCCAGCTGTGGTTTCACTTGGGGCTTTCATGCCCCACAGTGGCACCTGGGACTTTCAGGGCTCACAGATGTGCCCCCGGGAAGGGAAAAACAGAAGCAATTTGGAAACTGCTCTGTTTGTTGTGTCTCTAAACTTGGCTTCAGTTACTCACAGGGCACTGGACCCAGCCCTGGGCAAAATTACAGAGTGAAGCAGACCTGTTTCTGTCACCCCCACCTGCTATGCCATCCTCCTACACAATTTCATTATCTCACCACATGCCTGCCCCCGCCCCACCCCCGCCGCAGGCTCTGTTTGGGGCACTTAGAAATTGCCTCTGGCTAGTTAGGGACCACAGTAGCAGCGACCTGGGCCCAGCCAGCACCCAAGCAACGCCCTGAGCTTCAGTGAAAATGGTATCTGAAGTAAGTAAGCATTTTCTACCTATCCCCCCTCAATACCCTCGCACCCTGATCCCTGCCTGTGGGCGCTGTGTCCCCCAGATGCCGCCCGTAATTCTGACGGACACGCATCCACTTGCTCTCTCTTCCTCCCCCCTGCCACAGTTTAGCCCCCTTTACATTAGCCCTTGCCGTGGAATGGATCCCCAGCAGGCCTGGCCCAAAGGCAGACTCCTGAACTCCACCCCAGACCTTCAGAGTGTGGCCCTCGGGACATGAAGCCCCTGTCCCTATCCTCTAGGTGGCAGTTTGCTAAGGCAGAGCAACAGCACACTGAATTCTCTGGCAGCCCTGGATTTGATCTAAGGAGAGCCACCACATCTGTGCAGCTTAACTGCGCATGCACCGGGATCTAAGGAGAGCCACCACATCTGCGCGGCTTAACTGCGCATGCACCGGGATCTAAGGAGAGCCACCACATCTGCGCGGCTTAACTGCGCATGCACCGGGATCTAAGGAGAGCCACCACATCTGCGCGGCTTAACTGCGCATGCACCGGGATCTAAGGAGAGCCACCACATCTGCGCGGCTTAACTGCGCATGCACCGGGATCTAAGGAGAGCCACCACATCTGCGCGGCTTAACTGCGCATGCACCGGGATCTAAGGAGAGCCACCACATCTGCGCGGCTTAACTGCGCATGCACCGGGATCTAAGGAGAGCCACCACATCTGCGCGGCTTAACTGCGCATGCACCGGGATCTAAGGAGAGCCACCACATCTGCGCGGCTTAACTGCGCATGCACCGGGATCTAAGGAGAGCCACCACATCTGCGCGGCTTAACTGCGCATGCACCGGGATCTAAGGAGAGCCACCACATCTGCGCGGCTTAACTGCGCATGCACCGGGATCTAAGGAGAGCCACCACATCTGCGCGGCTTAACTGCGCATGCACCGGGATCTAAGGAGAGCCACCACATCTGCGCGGCTTAACTGCGCATGCACCGGGATCTAAGGAGAGCCACCACATCTGCGCGGCTTAACTGCGCATGCCGTCTAGGGGCTGATGGACTTGGAGGAGGCACGTCCCGCAGTCGTGCTCTCTGGCTCCCACGGACCTGATTGGGGAACCGATTATTCTACTCTCTAAAATGTAGTCTGAATGACCGCGCTGTCAAGGACATTTATTGCTCCCAGCCTGCCATACTTATGAGATTCTTCTAAAGAGCTTGAAGTACCGCGGATACTTAGGCCCAACTCTTAGAGTCTCCTTCAGTTGTACTAAGGTGGAACCCAGGCGCCGATATTTTCTTTAAAAAAAAAACTCCTTCCTTCTCCCAGAAAGTTAAAAACGGGGTGCCAGGACTAAGAGCTGCTGTCATAGACAAACTCGTTTTATGGGTGCCAATATCTACTCTTTCCTTCGAGCCTTGCATTTTCACCACAGTCGCACACATGAAATGCCTCACGTACTCGCTTCATCACGACTCAATACGCTTTCTGCAACATGTACTCCGTATCTGGCTCTGGCACTGGAGGGAAAATGAAAACCCCAAGTAAAAGGAACAGCCCTGCAGGGCTAGCCAGGGTCCTAGTGCAGGGGTGTGTGCTCACCTTCATTGTCCTGAGTGCACAGTTTCTTCAGACACCCGATGACAGGTGATAACTGCACCAACGTGTAAGGGGCCAGGCTCTGGGGACCCCAGTCCCCGCTCCCTTCCACGTGGGTAGCATTGGTAGAAACAGCCCCAGGCTGTGTGTTCTGCCCTTTACGCGGCAAGCACGAGGAGTGACCGGAAATGGTGGCCTCACTGCCTTCTGTGGTTGCTCCTCATTGCACAGGCCCAGCACGACACTCTCTTTAAAGTGTTTCCACAAGATGAGTCCACTTCCTGTTGTCGTTTATTCCTTTGCTCAGCTTCCTGCTTTTCTCTTGGACTGTGTACAGTGAGATCACATTTAAAGATACAGTGCTTGGAAATAATAAAGCCTTTGTAGTTGACCCAAACAACCAAAGCATAAAGACGTGAAACATCAGGCCCAGAAACCAACCTACGCTACTGTTTCATCGGCCCCTTATTAGCTAGTGATACCCCACAATGGCATTGCCCTCTCTCCTATCTGTCTAGAAAATGCCACTGTGTGACTATAGCTGGGCCAGCAAAAGCCTGTCATAATCTTACTAAGTGTCCCCAGACCCACAGGGTCATGCTCTCACCTCCCTGGGATGACACTAGCTTATCAGGTGTCTCTGCCTCATCTCCCTCTACAGCCAGGCATGGAAGGACACGCCCCTGATGTGATTACCTCTTAAATGGCCCATTGGTCGGTGCTATTACTTGGCAGAGGAGGCTGTGGGATTGGCAATATGATTGCTGTGCAAATCTGGACACCTGAGTTGGAATCCCTGACACCCGCATACAAAGCCAGGCACGATGGCACGATGGTACACCCCCGTAATCCCAGTGCTGGAGAGGACAGCTGGAGCTCACCTTCCAACTAGCTAGTCTTGCTGAATCAGTGAGCCCCGTGTTCAAGATCAGGCTCTGTCAGAAAACAAGGTAGACAGTGACAGGGAAAGATGCTGAGCATGACCCTCTGGCTCCCACATACGCACACATACGGCTGTGCACCAGTACACAAATACAGGCACGCACTACCCATCATCTATCATCTATCCACCATCTATCTGTTTGTCTATCTACGGCTGTGCACCAGTACACAAATACAGGCACGCACTACCCATCATCTATCATCTATCCATCATCTATCTGTTTGTCTATCTATCATCTACCTGTCTATCTATCCCCCCTTTCTCTCTCACACAAACACAAACAAATGACATTGTGTTGGAAATTAAATTTCACAATGGGTTTTATCAGAGACAAACCACATCCAAAAACAATAGTTTCTAACTTCAAATTCTATTTGTGCATTGCCAGTACATAGAAAAACAATTTTGTCTTCTGTAAAATATGTGTCTTCTGTTCTGAAAACTTGTTACAATTGTTTCTTAGTTTTGGGGCTCTGAGTTTCATCTGTCTTTTAAAAGAATCTACATAGCCAACCATGTTAGATGCAAAAAGTCATTGCTGCTCTCCCTTAGCACTCATCTTCTTTCCTTCCGTCCTCCTGTCTGACTGCGATAGTTAGGACTCTGGCCCTGGAAAGACCAACTGAGGACAGTTCCGATCCTAATAGTTCAGAGGTATTGTGTGCATTCTTTCCTCCTACTGGTTAGTCTGGAGCCCATTCCTCAAGGCTTACTCTGGCTCACTATCTCCATTCCAGTCTGCTTTGTCTGGCTACCCTGCATCATACAACCCTCAGGCCTTTAAGGAGACGTGACCAAAGCACAGACGCTAACACAGTGGCCTGATTCGTACACTCACTAGTACGTGCTGAGTGATGTTGACATCCCTTCACTCAAGGAGGAAAGAATAACAGACTCCCCTGGAAAAGGAAGGTACCACACAACTTAGTTTGCATTAGTAACTATGCTTGTTGCTATGACAAAGGCAGCCGAAGGGTAAGGGAGTTACTTTTGGCTTGGAGTTTGAGGTGCACAGTGGAAGGAGCTGGGGGGCAGCTGTCACGTGGCATCCACAGTCAGGAAGAGGAGAGATGGATGCCGGTGATCAGCTCCCCTCCTGCTTTATATACAGTCTGGGTTTCCACCCACAGCACGGTGCTGCTCACCATCAGGGTAAGTCTACCATCCTCCTCAACTTCTGTGGGAGAATCTTCACACACACCCAGAGATGTGTTTCCATGGCGATTCAATGATGCTAGTCAGGTCAAGTTCATAATGAAGAATAGACATTGTAGTTCCCCAGACATATGCTGATAACCAACTGGTCCACCCACAGCTTCCCAACAAACCTCTTTCAGAGGACACTGTCTTAGTTACTGTCCTATTGCTGTGATGAAACACCATGGCCAAGGCAATTCTTATAAAGGAAGTTTGTAACTAGGGGCTTGCTTGCAGTTTCAGAGAGTCCATGACCATTGTGGATGGGTGTTTGACAGCAGGCAGGTAGACGTGGTGCTGGAGAAGCAGCTAAGAGCTTATATCCTAATCCACAGGCAGGAGGGGGAGAGAGAGAGAGAGAGAGAGAGAGAGAGAGAGAGAGAGAGAGAGAGAGAGAGAGAGAGAGAGAGAGAGAGGAGAGAGAGAGAGAGAGAGAAGAGAGAGAGAGAGAGAGAGAGAGAGAGAGAGAGAGAGAGAGAGAGAAGATCTAACCTGGCTTGGGCCTTTGAAACCTCAAAGCCTTCTGCAAGTGGCACGTCTCCTTCAGCAACCCAGCTGGACCAGTCATTCGAATGTATGAGCCTATGCAGGCCATCCCCATTCAAACCACCGCAGGTACCTAAAATAAGAGGGGTCCACAGTCAGGATATTCCTTTTTACATACAGCTACTTTATTGTCTATCAGTTCCGCTTTCTCTTTGGCAAGCCTTCTTCTGAGTCAAGCTCCTCTGCTCATGAGGGCTATAGAGGAAACAACTAGAACAGTCCTTAGAGACCACGAAGGCGACACGATGGTGATTATCCAGCAGCAAAGGCAAAGGGAAGAAATACAACAAAACAACCCACGTCACGGACCTAGCTTTCCGGTGCAGGATCCAAGAGCGCAAGAACGGGCTGTGATTTTGTTATTCCCCTGGTGTGACAGCTTTCCCACTGCTCTTCCCATGGTCCCTCTGGGCATCCCTACCTGTGCTCTCTTACTTCCCTGGTCACCACCGTCTGCACCTCCCTTTGGCCGATGGCATCCAGAGTGCTGGTGGGAGTGCAGTGTGTCACCAAGAGATGATCATCCCTGGTCTATGGCTTATAAATCAGTGCCGCTGGGTGCCTCGGATTCTCAGGAGGGGCCGAGGCAACTTTCCTAGGAGAGGCTTTTTAAATGCCTGCTGATTAACTCATCCTCAGTTGACAAGGCTCATCATAACTACTTATGAGACAGGTCTGAACAGCGGGTTTTGCTTCAGCTTCCTCGGTGTGAACATGCAGGCCCTTTTCTCAAAGATCCAAGCCTACAAACTCCACAGCGTCAATCCTGGCCCCGCCAGTTCCTAGCTGTGACCCAGAGCAAATTCCTTCGTCCCTCTGGCCTCTGGCCTCTGACCTCTCCACCTACCTCTGGGGTAATTGTCAGGAGTGGTTTAGGAAGGACTAAGAAGCAAGCATTTCCTCCATGCACACAGCTACCATCATTATTTCTGAGGAATGCTCACAAATGAAACTACAAACGATAACACTTCATGTGAGATCCAGGAGCAGGCAAGGGAGTGATCTAGCAAACCCACGACAGCGAACGCCGGGCGGAAACAAGATGTAAAGTGAGGTGATTTATCTTGCCTGTCCTCATTCAGAGGGGTGGCCTACAGCACTCAAGCCTCCACGACACCCGGGGCAAGTTGGTCGGATTTCAGAAGAGGCCCACGCAGGTGTCCGCTCCTCAGTGAATCCTCCTGAGGGTCAGGCGAGGAGAAGCTGCAGCAGGGTGAGATGTGCCCTGTTGTTTTCCCCGTCTATCCTTAATGCTCCCTCTTCTACAAAGAGGGGAAACTGAGCAGGGGTGTTTTGCCCTTTGAATCGCCTTGGCAACCCGAATGCCTTTTCTCTTCCAGGAAATTATAAACAAAACAAATGCAGCAAGCTGGCAGTCTTCTCTGCCTTCCTTCCTTCCCCAGCAGCTGGTACTTTCCAAGAAAAAGGAGTCTTGACTGCTTTCAACTCGATGGCTAGCACATGAATGACCCTAGGAAAAACCGTGGAAGCCACTATCTATGTGTTCAGCGTGGCGGGCTTCTCGCAACAGGCAGGCACAGCACACAAATAGTTGGTTGAGTTATATCCAAGTTGTGTAGAGCAAAGGCTGGATGGGAAGAGGACGGGATGTAAACAAGCATGAGAGAAAGAGGAAGGCCCACTCTCCAGCTGCGTGGCCAAGGTCCAGCAGGGAGCCCTCTACCTGACACTGCCGATACAGCATTCTGTGGTCAGCACCGAAATTCTGTTCTGTAAGCAAAGGCAGCTGAGGCAGCACAGCCTTCACACACACAATTCCAACCCCCAACTCCCATGTCAGGAGCCCAAGTCCTGCGCAGCCTCTGCCTCTGCCCTGTTGTCTGGCAGGGGCCTCTCCTTGTTCTGCAGGCAAGGGAGTGATCTAGCAAACCCTTTTTTGCTAGAGCTCAGCGTGTGCTGAGCAGGACGGGCCCTGGGCACCTGGAAGGATCTGGAGGTGTGGTTTGAATGTCCAACACAAGCAGGGACTGAAAGACACCATGCCAGGCAGAGGAACAAGCCTTTCGTTCAGCCCTCCTCCTCACTGTGTTAATATTGAATTTAAGTGGGCACGTGTCCTCATGGCCACCTTGTCCAGTGAAACGGGGACGTCAAATGAGCGGATCTAATGAGCGATTTGTTGTCTAGGTGACCCATCCGTCAGGCTAGCTGGCATGAGTTGAGTTTGTCACCACGTCCGTCATCAGTCCACTAGGTGTGGAGGACATTAACCCCAGCGGGGACAAAACTCCCGGCAGATAAGTGAGATAAGAGGAAATTTGTTGAAGAAATTAAATATGAGTTAGCCATTGTTTGGGATTAGATTTCTGTCCTGGGCCAACTAAAAGTAAAAACGGAGTCGCCACACTTAAGCTCCAACTCACTAACGACAAGCTAAGTCATTATCTGAACTTGAGAAAGAGAGACCATAGAAAAATTCTCCACATGATCATGAAGTTTACTCCTCCTTAATTTTGTACCCTTCCAAGCCTGCCTCGCCCTTCACAAAACTGTAAACTTACTTAAAACATTGGCAGGTTTTGTTTGAAAAAAAAAATGGAGATAATTTAGTTCTAGAGCGTGAATAATTTATGACACAGTACTCACGCTGGAAAGCCAAAGGGCTGGCCGTGCCTGTGAAGACAGGGCGCGCTGACTTAACTGAGAAGGTGGGCCTCTGGGTCCTCATCTTCTGGGGAAATCACCACTCTGGGTCTTCTTCTTTGTTTCTGGTTTGTTTTTTTGTTTTGTTTTGTTTCCTTCAGCCATCCTCTATCTTTTAGAGCACCTCCCCCGCACCACGCATGGATAGCAACATGCACAGGGCTGCTCATGATGGAATCTCTCTGATTCTTTTTCCAGAGTGGAAATAGAATTCTGTGCTCCATCATTCTGAGTCACCACCAGGGCCCATCCATTATCAACTATGACGATGAGAGTGGAAAGACGTGTGTCCACATTGCAGCAGCTTCGGGCTTCGGCGACATTATCAGCGATCTGGCAAAAGTCCCCGAGTGTAACCTGCAGGCCCTGGATGTGGATGACAGGTATCCATGGCAACTCAGAAAGTGATGGGAACTCCCAGTCATCATCCCCTTATGCTAATCTTAAAGACACTGACGGCGCCATCCTTTCCGACTATATCCTTATTGCTGGTAATAGGTGTGTTTGTGACAACAAGCCTTGGTCTATTTTAGTAGGAGAAGGGAAATTCTGTTGTGAACAGAGGCCATGACTACAGTATGGTCAGAGTTTCCACTTTTAACTGAACATCTGCACTGTTCTCAGGCTTTCTGCTGAGCTGACACGGGCTCTGGTTCTTAGTGAAGTTTGTATTTCCTTCTTCATTCCTGAGTTATATCGTAACACCCACAATTTCTTATCCAGGGTGTGAGATAAGAGGACAAGAGGACTTTTTCTTTCAGTCATTGATGATATATTGGTTGGAAAAGGAAGTTGGGTCCAGAAGGGGAAAAATGATTTGTCTCAGGAGTTGTTATTAACTGACTAAAGGATTGCACCCGCATCTTGTAAATGTAACGCTCATCACTCAGCTACGATGACATGCTGACAAGCCTTTGTTTAGTTTAGGCACTGAGTCTGGGGAAATGCAAGGAAAAAATAAAACAATAAGCAAAACTATTGAGAGTAAGTGTAAGAAGTACAAACTACCTGAGTGTGTATTCGCCATTTTCTGTTCAAGTGAGACCTGTGCATATGATAATCTTAGATGTCCCATGAGAGTGTCCCACATGTCTAAAGTTCTTTTAGCTTGGGGGTATGTCTTGTGTGCAACAAGTCTCAGGGGCTGGAGGCCGGTAACCTGATGATTTTAATGGAAGTTGAAGGCTGCTTTTTAGCAAGAGCTGGTGTTGACCCTGAGGAGGTAAGAAAGGGGATGTTAGTCACACCAGGCGGGAGTGGCAGATCTGAAATAAAGAGAGCACATTGTAGCACTGAGATGAGAGGAAGTTTGCCTACTTCAAAACTCCCCACTTTGTAGACTGGTTTAACAAGGAAAATCCATTTTCCTGAGCTTTACGGAAGGAAACAAACTCAGAGAGGAAAATCAATACAGAAAATTAGGTCTGATGAGAAGGGAAGTGCAGTTCTAGGATCACATACACAGTCACACACTCTCACACACACTCACATACTCTCTCACACACACACACTCACACACTCACACTCTCACACACACACACACAGGCACACACACATACACACACATATACACACATGCACATTCACACTCACTCACATACACACTCTCTCACACACACACAAACACACAGACACACATGCACACTCACACACTCACACTCACTCACACACACACTCACTCACACACACACACTCTCACACACACTCACACACAGACACTCACACACACTCACTCTCTCACACACACACACGCACTCACACACACAACATACACTCACACACACTCACACACACACACACACACTCACACCAAAGCACTGGGTACGCCATTGCAGGGCCTGCATCTTGAGTCCTCATGTTGAACATGAAACTCTGTCTTTTCTGAGAAACGACGAGTTTCTGTTAATGGCTGAACTGTTCAAAGTCCTCAAAGCTTAGACACCTCTTCGACTTCTGTCCTCCTTTCCCCTCCCCCCTTTCCTAGTGAAAGGATTTCCCCAAAGAAAGATCTTGTGGGAAGAGGATACTAATGAGATTGAGATGAGGGGTGTGCAGGTGGGGAGGGAGGGGGAGGGCTAGCCTGCCTATCATTAGCATACATCAGACAGCAGGCAAGGTGGTACACCCAACATGGGTCACAGCATCCCCTACCCCCCTTTTTTTTGGTCAGGAGGATGGCTCGGGAGATAAAGGCACTGATATGTGTAATGGAAGGAGAGAATGGATCCCCACAAAGTTATCCTCTGGTCCCCACATAAGTGCCATTGTATGCAAGCATGCAGAGGCACGCCCACACATGAGAAACTAAGTCACACGGTACAAATATGGAGGTGCTCACCTAAGATTAATGCCAAGTCACAAACAAGGCAGAAGCAGCCGGTATGTTTTAAATATCCCAATTTCATCAGTCTATGAGGTCAAAATTCACTGCAAAAAACAACTCATTTCTCTTCAGGGAGGAAAGCCTTTTATCAGATTCTCTCTGCACATTTCTGGAAATTCTCCACATGTTTACAGGCCTCACGAATCAACCCTTAGGTACCGACAGCTGTAGTGGTCCTGCATCCTTCCACCCGTCATCCCTCACCACCCAGGGACCGCCCCTCCCCCATATCAGTGCTGGCTTCTGTCCGGTTGCCCTTAAATCACAAATCTCAGGTCCTGACCGTCCACTGCTCACTGTGATGGCCGGGGCCAGCCTGCAGCCTTGAGATATGAAAGAAACAGTAGCTCAGACAATGTGGCATCTGCCCCATTGAGGGACAGGAAGCTTGGTAATTCTCTGTAAGGAAGACCTCATTCATAGACTTCCTAATCCCAGTCCCCGGGGTGGGGGTGGGGGGATAGAGACGGAAAGTGTGACATTTCATCATCCAAAATATGCCCTTCCCAATCTTGACTAAAACTATTGTAGATTCAAGTGGCGAGTCCCTCTATACAGTATTTTCCAGAAGCCTAGTGTCCACAACTACGTATCGCCTCTGCCTAATGGCCGTGGCTACTCTACACCTCTGTCTAATAGCCACAGCCACTCATCACTTCTACCTAATGTCCACAGTGACTCACACCTCTGCCTAATGGCCACGGCTACCCGCCACCTCTGATCTGATAGGCATTTCCAAGCAATTACAAGTCTACAACATCCAAACACACAAGAGCACAGGACAGCATGTAGCTAAGCAAACCAGAGTCTAGTCTGAAGAGATCCGACGCTCTCACTCCACCCCGCTCCCAGCTTACTCTCCCCAAGCCACTGCCTCATGCTGCTGCTTTACATAAAAAGTCCTGGTGTGCACTGGCACACTTAACGACCCCTGGAACGGCGTGTGAAAATGAACTGTCACCTGTGTGGAAAGTGTATCCAGCAGAAACGGTGCAGTATTCACGACGTCAAATAGCAATGCTTTCACAGCCAAGATTTTTACAAATTATAATCATTTTTGCTATCTGTAATTTAATCCCCCCCCCCTCCAGTATGGAAGCCTAGAATTGACCTAGACCTCCCTTATGCTCGACAAGCACACTGCCACAGAGTGTTCGCACCAGCCCTATAACTTCTCGTTAACACTTGTCTTTGTCCTTTTCCGTACTCTGGGCTGTACCTGGAAGCACGGTGATCTTGGGCTGCAGGGGTCCCATTGGCTAGACACATCACCCGACATGAAGGCCCCGGCCACCCAGAAGCTCTATCAAAGAACTAAACCCTGGTGCCTATGGTTGTTTAGCCAGTAATCCCTTGTGCCCTCATCAACCTCAATATTTAATGGTACTGGGGTTCAAATCCAGTGCCTGGCACATGCTTGGCAATATTCTACTACTGAGCAACATTCTGGGCCCTTCCTCACCCTGTGCCACATCTGCCTTGGCATCTGAGGGAGACTTTGCCGTCTAGGGTTGGGGAGGACAACTTCTTCCGCATGTGCCTGCGGTCTGCTCCCAGTTCTGAGCCTGGCGTTTGGAAGCTGGAAAACACTATTTGTCATATTTACACTGCCACATCTCTCTTCTAAGATTAAGTACAAACTTAACCAGACCTTTAAATAGAGGACAGAAGAAAAGCAGAAAAGATTATAGTCACATGGATAAATGGTGTTGTGAAAGTGTGCCATGTATTAGAAAAGATGAGAACTCACCAGAGATAAGAACTCACCATATAACCTAGGCTGGCCTCAAACTTGTCGCCCTGCTGCCACATTCCGTAATTGTAATCCAAATAAATCCAGAAGAGAATGATGACTGTCTTTTTAATCCATATCCACTAAAAATTGTGTGTATGTGCATATCTATGAATTTCAACATATATCAATTATGTACCAAGACAAAAGAAAAACATTCAGAACACCACCATTGACTCTGACAACAAAAAAGTGTTGCCTTTTTATAGTGGCACACGCTCCCATCCTAAACCCTGGCAGCCGCACATTAGTTCCCTCTGTTGTGTGTTCGTTTCAGAATGTCACATAAATGTGAGTGTCTGTGGATCGCCCCGCAACCACGATGCTATCTATGATGGGAAGTGTTTCAGCTTTCTGAGTTGTTGGTATGGGGAGACTTTCATACATGAAATGAGACACCTTGAAATGAAGCCGAATCTAAGTGTGGAAATGCAGTTCTATCAAACGCGTTGAGTGTGCTTGTACTTTAACCCTGACTTGTCATACAGGGCCAGATGCAGAATTTTCCATTGGTGACATCCAACATGTCAGTGCTCAGAGCACTTGGGAGTTCAGATTTCTAGGAGGGAGGTCACTGTGGGACCTTTTGTGGTTGGCTCACATCGCTTGGCAGAATGCCCCTGAGGCTCATCTCAGCCGTCGTGCACTGGTAGCCTGTTCATTATGCCATTATGTCACTAAGTCCTATTACACAGTATGGAGGAACCACAATTTGTTTACCCACTGGCCCTTGGAAGGATGGTGGTTTGCTTCCATTTGGGCAAGTTGTGACCAGTTGCTATAAACATTTGAGGGTAAGCTTTAGGTAAGTTTTCATTTCTCTACCTAAATACGTAGAAGTGAGATTTCTGGGCCACATAGTTGAGATATAATTAACCCCATAAAACTCCCACTGAGATTGTAGACAGAGTCCAGGCCTGCATTTTTGCTTTGTCAAGCTTTGTTGGGCTTTGCCTCATTTTAATCATTTTTACAGGCATGTGGGCAATCCTTGCTGTTTTAACTTCATTTCCCTAATGACAATTTCGTTGTTGAGGCAGGGCCTCACTCTGTAGGACAGGTTGGCCTGGAATCTCCGGGGTACTAGGACTTCAGGTGTATGCCACCATGCTGGCTTGGCACCTCATCCATCTTTTTTTTTTTTTTTTGATGAACTTTCTATCCTGATCCTCTGCTATTCTTCAAGTGAGTTTGTTTTCTTGTTATTCGGTACTGAAAAATGTTGTGTATTCTAATTATAAGACTTTTAGTTGAACACATGATTTGTAAATATTTTCTCCTGCTTTCTGACTTATCCTTCTTAAGAAAACACTAGTTTTACATTTTAACAAATGGTTAAATATTGTGAATATCTGTCTTCTGGTTAAGAAAGGACTTTGTGAACAATAAAGAGATAAGACAAAATGTAATTGAAAGTAAATGCTTTCCATTTTTTATAGAAAAAAATTACCAAAAATTTAAGTTAAATAACAATATTTTTGAAGTTTGTATAGATGAACTATAAATGATCAATATCTTTAGTTTACAAAGAGCCCATTCAAATGAGTAAGAAAAACATTAATATTATAATAGAAAATAGACAACAAGAGCTAGCAGAGTGGCAAGTGCCTATAATCTGAGGCAGAAAGAGTATATATTCAAGACTAATCCATGCTATACACTGAGAATCTGCCTTTTAAAAAGCAGAAGAAACAAAAGTGATTTCAATGAAGAAATTCAAATGGCAAATTTAACCTTATCAGTAAATGAAGGAATACATAGGAAAAGATCAAAGTATCATTCGCCAACCACATTGACAAAGATTTTAAAGATGGTGGTAGACTAGGTTAAGGGCTCGGCTGTATGAGGGTAAAGTGAAAGCATTGGCACTGTGTATAAAGAGACTTAAAATCACTCCTATTTCTCCTTCTAGGGAATTCTCGGGGAGAGCAGAGGTGGGAAAGCAGGAAGAACGCACAGAGGCAGAGGAGCCCTAGGTACTCACCTAGACTCCTAGGCTGGGCTCAGGCACACCATTCACACTATAGATAGCAGTGGGATCGTCGCCTTCAGCCTGACACTGGGTGGAAGGCAACCACGGCTAAACAGCCCGTAAGGTTCTGATTGTGTTTTTCTGTTACTCCTGCAGGACACCCCTGCACTGGGCTGCGGCTGCCGGCAAAGCAGAGTGTGTCCAGTCATTGCTGGAGCTGGGCATGGACAGTAACCTGAGGGACATTAATGAGAGCACACCCCTGGCCTACGCCCTGTACTGTGGTCACACAGCCTGTGTCAGGCTCCTCTCCCAAGAAGGCCGGTGAGTTTACCTAGTGTCTCAACGATTAGCATTAACGTTCTCTAAAGCACCAGTGTGTAAACCCGGCAATAACAGCATTGCCTCTGGGGTGTGTGTGTGTGCGCGCACGCACGTGCGTGTGTGTGTGTGTGTGTGTGTGTGTGTGTGTGTGCGCGTGTGTGTGTGTGTAACATGTGGAGATCAGAGAGCAGTTTTCTGAAGCGTCTCTCCTTCCGTCATGTGAGGTCCAGGCTGGGACGCAGGTCATCGGGCTTGGTGACAGGCATTTTTATCCACTGATCCATCTAGTGGCCACAGTAATTTAATAACACCGGAATTACATAATATAAGCTACAGTACTAATTATCCAATTAATTATGTGTGTTTGCTGCCATCTAACACAGAGTGAAACGGCCTCCATCATGTGGAAAACAGTAATAGTAACAAGCTTGAACCGGTCAGTTATGAGTCATAGGACTTGAATGCCCTCTTTCCTTTCCCCTCCTTCTGCCTAGGACACTTTTTCTCTAGACCCTTACATACTCACAACATACTGAAGATGCCAAAGGGCGTTTTAAAATCTGTTACACCCATCGCTATTACGGTGTCAAAATATTTAATTAAGAAAATTTTAATAAAATATTACATATTAAATTTTATATTTAATTTATATTAAATATTATTAATTTATTTGTTTTCAAGTATCAATAAATTTGTGGTTGCTACATGTTAGAATAAAAACTATATTTTAATTAAAACAGTACTGTAGCTATAATCCTGGGATTCTGGAAGCTAAAGTGGGAGGGTCATGAGTTTGAGGCTAGTTAGGGCTGTCTGTATAAGGAGACACTGTTGATAAATGGATAAATAAATAAATAACAACTTCATTTAATGTATCTATTTTCCAAAACAAGAAAAATTAATAAAAGAGCACTGTTTTCCATTCTTGGCAAATCTCTCTCTCTCTCTCTCTCTCTCTCTCTCTCTCTCTCTCTCTCTCTCTCTCTCTCTCTCTCTCTCTCTCTCTGTCTTTCTCTCTCTCTCTCTCTCTCTCTCTCTTTCTCTCTCAACTAGACAATTAAGTCCACTTTAAATTTTGTACAGAAATTCCATATGGTCAAAGCCCAACACCAGTGAAGAAAGAAATTAATGGCACCAAGATTTTCCCTCCTCTCATCACACTGGGGCTGATTACCAGTCAACCTACAGGTTTTGTGTCCCTTTGGGCTCCGTTCTGTGCAAATCCATGCAAGCTTTCCACATCAGAGTTTTTAATTCTCCTGGGGTTGGAGCTGGGGGGAATCAAACCTCAAGGCAACAAAAGGTCATCAGATCTCCTGGGTCCAAGAACAAAATCCAGTTTAGGCACTGTCCTTCCAAACAGAACGTGCCAGTCGCTAGGTGCTACACCCATTGCAGCGTGAGACTGATAAAGCTGATTGCCGGCTGCCTCCATGAAACATCTGGTCAACAGCGTTCTTAAAATCCATGAAACCGTGCCCACCCATTGGATTTCAAACCAAGGAAACTAGGGACTATGTTTAAAAACACTAGGAAGTGTTTCACTTATAAATCCAGAAGCAACAAAATGTCACTGCATCAGTTCAGAAACTATTACCAAAAAATGTGAAGACAATAGATGCAAAATTTAGTCAGCTTTTCTCTTTTCCCTCAGTTGCTTATATAATACCACGTCTAAGATATACACTCTTGAAAGCCTGGATTTCTTGTCCAGGCCCATTAAGTACTTCTAGAATGTCATGTTTTGTCTCATCATCCAGACATTCTTCGACATGGCTACCTGGGTAACTTGGGTAGTCCTCATTCTGGGCAGTCATTCATCAATCATGTGATCGCCATGTTGAAAGGGAGATAAAAATGTATTAATAATTAAAAACTACAAATGGAGATACACGTGAACTAAGATCCGCGGTGAGAGAGCGCACATTGTCTGAAGAGTGGTAGTGCAGGCTCCCTCTGGACACCTGTACACGGGTCCAGTTTCATGGCTGACCCCAAGGCAGAAAGCTTCCACTTGACTGCTGCCTGGAAAGAGAACAGCGCGAGTTTCCAGAGAACTGGGACAGAACACCACCTCAGGGAAACTCGGCTTGAGCAAGCCCGCCAAACAGCTGCCACAAACATCTTTTCCTCTGAGTTTGCTTGTGAGTTGAGCATTGCTCACAGCTGCCACACCCAACCTCTGGCACACACGACTTCCTCTTCCACTGGAACTCAGACTGAGTCGTCTCTGTTTCCTTTAGTATTTTTCATAACCATATTTAGAAGGTGTTTTTTTTAGATGTGAAACAAAGAACATACGGCATAAAACGGGCAAGATGCTGGGTGCATAACGTCAGAGCTGCTGGATCCCCGGGATCTTTCACTCAGAACAGACGCCTTACCCTTCACCTCTAAGGCCCATGTCCCTGTGGACTGTCACTGAGATGAGAGAGCGGGGACACTTTAAGGTTTTTCAGCGTAATCAGCTGACAATTGAAAACATTGCTGTGAGGTCATTGAAAGGCTATCGCCTCTGGAGGTCGAGGGGTGGCTCAGCCAGCGTGAGGCCCTGACCTTGCCCCCCAGCACCCATGTAAAAGTCAGGACTAGGAGGCCACAGCTGCAGTCCCGGCGCTGGGGCAATGGAGACAGGGTGTTTGTGGCTTGCGGGCCATCAATCTGGGAGCCACACGTTCAGTGAGAAGCCCTGTCTCAAGCAATGACTATAATCATGATGTTGGTTGGGGACAGGGTTCATTGCTGTGCAAGTCTACGCCTGAGTTCTACCCTCGGAGCCCACATAGAGTTCAACGGAGAGAGCCAGATCCACAGGGTTGCCCTCTGACCTCCACGGGCATGCCCTCCGTGCAAGCGTCTGTCCGCGTGTACACCATGCAATGTCAACACAGAAACACATCTCTCCCCTCAGAAGGAACCCAGAGATGGTTTGTTCTCGAGCCAAGTAAGAGTGGCCCGTGGCCTAGGAACATAGATTTAGGTCACCTCATGTCCGTGTTCCAAGATAAGGTTCTTACAGAAACGGAACAAAGAAAGTGTTCATCAAGGCACCTTGCAGATACATTGCTGGAACCATTTGGCAGGCAGGTTAGAACAGAGCAGGGCAATTTCTGACATTCTTAGCCCTTTGGTTGATGGGAGCTAGCTTCAGTTTGTTTGCTCCAAAGGACTTACCTAACGGTCAGAGGGTAAATGGCTATCGAGAGGGCTGAAAATGGCCAGAGGCGGTCGGCTCTGGACTTGTAACATTCCAAACCCTCCCCAGTCCCTGATGATTCAATCAGTTCATTGCAGAAGGACCAGTGGGGGGTGTAGCCTCTTTCAGAGAACTGTCATTCACATGCACAGTGATAATAATGTCAAAGATTAATAAACAAGCAAGGGTGACAGACTGAGGAAAACAATACAACAACCTCTGATCTCCATATGTAGGGAGAAGAGGAAGGAGGGAAAGAAAAAGAAGGAAGAGAGAAAATAGCCCCCGTGGAAGTTAATGCAGAAACACATAAAGTGGTCAAAGAGCCAAAAATAAACAATAGTGGGGCACAGGATCCCACATAGATGGTTGTGTCACACCGGCCAAGGCTCAGGGAACGTCACAAAGAGAGAGGGAACAGAGCCGACACTCGGAAAGATGTGCAGCAAACCAATGTCTCCTGGACATGACTTCAGCCATCGCACTCACAAACCCACTTCTACTGTGGCTATCTGCATAAGACCCATACATTTCATCATGCATGGGGAGTGGTCCTCCCTAAGGAACTATCTGCAGTTATTGGCTGAGGGGATAGGGTACCATCTTGTCTTCTTCTTCTTCTTCTTCTTCTTCTTCTTCTTCTTCTTCTTCTTCTTCTTCTTCTTCTTCTTCTTCTCCTTCTCCTTCTCCTTCTTCTTCTCCTTCTCCTTGTCCTTCTCCTCCTCTTCCTCCTCCTCCTCCTCCTCCTCCTCCTTTTTTGTTTATTTGTTTGTTTGTTTGGTTGGTTGGTTGGTTGGTTGGTTGGTTGGTTTGGTTTGGTTTTTCGTTTTTCTAGACAGGGTTTCTCTTGTGCAACAGTCTTGGCTGTCCTGGAACTTGCTTTGTAGACCAGGCTAGCCTGGAACTCACTGAGATCTGCTGTCTCTGCCTCCTAGGTGCTGGGATTAAAGGTGTACACTACTGCTACCAGGCTAAGAAGTCATTTTGTTATCATGATATAACGATGATAAGATGCTTATATGATCCAGTCAAATCTTCTCTCCCACACTCTTGCAAGAAACATTAACGTCAGTGAGAGTTCTGGAAAGAGGAGGTTTCAGTGGGAGAGGGAGGGGAAGAGAGGGAGGGGAACCGGGGGAAATGATTAAAATTTACTACATGCATGTATAGTGTTACGTTACATACATGTACAATACTGTCAAAGAACAACAGTGAATCAGGAAGAGAATCTAACCCATGAGGAGTCGAGACTTGGGTAGCACATGCCCATAAGCATAGCGCTCAGGAGGCTAAAGTAAAAAGATCACGGGCTTGAGGCTACATTACACAGAGAGTCCCCACCTCAGAGATGAGAGAGGTGATGAGTACATCTCTACAAGGAGTTAATGGAGGGTAGGGTTCTAGTTTGGTTTTTCGAGACAGGGTTTCTCTGTGTAGCTTTGGAGCCTGTCCTGGAACTCACTCTGTAGACCAGGGTGACCTGGAACTCACAGAGATCTGCCTGTTTCTGCCGCCCGAGTGCTGGGATTAAAGGTGTGTGTCACCACCACCTGGCAGAAGGTGGGGTTCTTGAGCAAAACCTTGGCTTGAAGACTACAGCATCTGGGGACGCGCCCAGACAAGCTGACCAGGCAGATGAAACGGAGGCTAGGGTGTCAGTATCTTGCTCCTTCCCATTTCCTGTCCTGTCCTGGCATTTCTGTTCTTTTCTGTTCCTCTAGAGCAGAACCTGCTCGGCCTCTTCCTTCCCAGAACAGCCGACCCCAGAAGAAGGAAGGACGATTCAATGTGCTCAACCAAATCTTCTGCAAGAACAAGAAAGAAGAGCAGAAAGACCACCAGAAAGAGCACAGCAGGGACAGACACAAGGACGAGGACACCTCGGAAGTCAATGACATCATCACCACCTTTGACAGCGTCGTGGATACCAACTGCCAAGATCAGCCTGGCGGCCAGGTGGCTATGGTTGTCTTTAAGAAGAGGACCTCAGAGAATTCAAAGTATCTCTTGCCAGAAAGGAAACCTCTGGCCCGGAAGGGGCTTCCACCAATCAGAACACAGAGTCTCCCGCCCATCACGCTGGGCAGTCACTTCCTGACTGCCTCCCATGGAGCTACTTCCCATGCAGGCCTGAGTCCTGGTCCTCAGCACACTGCCCCACGTTCTCAGAAGAGTCGAAGTGAGCAGGACTTATTAAACAATGTGGCTGGCTGCCAGGTGTCACTAGGTAGCCCCTGGAAGGGTGACACTAGTCAAGGGTTCTCCTGCAAGGCTTGGACCGTGTCTTCTGATAAGTTGCTAGACAGGCTATTTGCTGGCCAGCCTGGTCACCAGGAGCACTCTGGGCCTCCTCATCTTCCTCATCTACATAACCCCTCTCCAGGTACCGGCCTTCCTGTCTCCTCCTTCCCAAAGGCCTCCCTCACACAGGGGGTGTCTCTTGTAGAGTTAAGCTAGTCACTGCCAGGTGAGTAGCCTGCAGGCAATGGCAGTAAGACGTAACCACAGCCACGCTTTATTTTGTCCCGGACAAAACAAAGGTCTGAAGATTTCTAGGAAGTGGAAACTACAGCTTTTCCACGCTGAGTGTGCTGAAGTAAAGGTATTCTTGGGGGCAGGGAGGAGGGCGGTATTGCTATTTCCTCTAAAAGTTATTTACTGTTGTGTGACACGCTTATCCCATGGTGCTGATTTTCTTGTGCTCGGTCTACCCCACCAACAGCTTTGGTGAGGAAAATGACAATACTGTATTTGAACCTGTGTAGAAAGGTGACATATTTGCATATTTGCACATGAATGGTTTGTATCTCCCCACACACCAAAGACTTGCATGGCTCTGCTCCACTATTGCATCACCCAGAGCTACCAAGGTCATTCAATTTTCTTTTTCTTTTCTTTCTTTTTCTTTTCTTTCTTTTTTTTTTTTTTTTTTTTTTGCTTATGCTCCCAAACATATTCTACACAATTGTGCACAGGTGGTCTACATGTATAACACACTCTACACGACTGTGCACAGGTGGTGTACATGTATAACACACTCTACACGATTGTGCACAGGTGGTGTACATGTATGACACACTCTACACGATTGTGCACAGGTGGTCTACATGTATGACACATTCTACACGATTGTGCACAGGTGGTATACATGTATGACACACTCTACACGATTGTGCACAGGTGGTCTACATGTATGACACACTCTACATGATTGTGCACAGGTGGTCTACATGTATGACACACTCTACACGATTGTGCACAGGTGGTGTACATGTATAACACACTCTACACGATTGTGCACAGTGGTGTACATGTATAACACACTCTACACAATTGTGCACAGGTGTTGTACATGTATGAGCATGAGATCTCTTTTGTCTTCTCTGTGTCCCTGTTTCCGGGAGTCTTAGCTTTTCTCTACTGTTGTTTTGCTCTCAAACTCAAATACATTGTCCCAAGCCTTAAAAATCATCATTGCTACAAATAAGCATCAACTCTGTGCATAAACCCTTGTAATAATTACCATACTAAAGAACTTAAAATGTTTTCTCATACCTTTAATCCCTTAGGAGGCAGAGGTGAGTGGATCTCTCGAGTGCATCAAGGCCAGCCTGGCCTACATAGATAGTGCCTGGCCATCCAAACCTACATAGTGAGGCCCTTTCTCAAAAGAAGAATTTTTTAAAAGCCTGACATTTTATATTCATATGAATATCATATATTAAAAGATATCAATATATTTATATCATTATTATGCTCATTATAAATAAAGCATTACATCATACTAAACAATTCATTTTGCTGTTTGCTTTTTGACAGGGTTAGCATTGAACTTACTATGTAGCTAAAGATAACCTTGACTCCTAATTTTCTGCCTTCGTCCCCTCACGTGCTGGGTTGTAAGTTTATGCCATCTCGCCCAGCTCTTTTTTTTTTAGTTTAGAAAAGTAATTCATACGGGGTTGTCAATCCCTCTGAGGCTGTGAAACAACTCTGTTCACTCCGTGGTGCCTTGGTTTGCTTTTAGATGAATCAATTGTCAATACTTAAAACGTGACATTTTATTTGCAAATCTAAAGAAAGATGCTAGATTTCTCCTGAGAAATGGGGAGCCAGCATTCTCGTGTGACAATAACTGATTAGCTCTGAATAATTATGGTACACTGGGGCACCACTGTTTCCAGTATAATTTGGAATTATTTGCATCACTATTCTCCATCAATATCCTTCAGGTATGATTTTTTCCTTAGAGTAGGCTAGGGGAGGAAATTATATGCTTATTTAACCCGTATTTCTGTCTAAGTCTGAAAAAAAAAAAACTAAGATTTTTTTTTGAGTATGGAAGGGTCGTGTTTCTGTTTGAATGTGGAATTTTTCTTAATTTTTTAAATTGAGGTGGTCAAAGGGCCGATTTGGCTGTCAGCCTCAGGAACACCGCCCACCTGTTTGGGACGGGCTCTCTCACTGACCTGGGGTTCGCCAGTTAAGTAGATTGGCTGCCCGTGAGCCCCAGCGTTTCTCCTCACTCTGCCCTCCTGTGCAGGGATCCCAAGACGCCCCAGCACGCTCAGCAGCTCTGCACGGATTCTGGGAAGTTCATATCCCAGAGTGTGTTTAAATGACTGGTCACCAGCCAATAGCGTCATTAAGAGGTGTGGCCTTGTTAGAGGAAGTGTGTACCGGAGGTGGGCTCTGAGGTTTCAGATGCCCAAGCCAGACCCAGTGTTACTCTCTCTTCCTGCTGCCTTGGGATCCAGTTGTGGAACTCTCAGCTCCTTCTCCAGCACCATGTCTGCCTGCATGCCGCCATGCTTCCCGCCATGATGATAATGGGCTAAAGCTCTGAGCTGTAAGCCAGCCCCAGTTAAATGTCTTCTTTTACAGAGTTGCTGAGGTCATGGTGTCTCTTCACCGTAATGAAACCCTAGGACACCACTCCAGCCCCAGCATGCTGGGCACTCCTCCATCATTGACAACATGCTTGATGTGTGAAGCTTTTAAAAAATAATGTGGCTCTCCTCATGTATGTAAATATGCACATATGTGTTTCAGCACAGGATAACTGTGGGTGTCCACATGAAAGCTATTTGCTGAAATCTGAGATGAACCTCTTAAGATTTTCCTTGCTCCACAGACCACTGGAATCTTTGGCTGCTTGCATGAATGTTCTTATACTGTTGTACCATGGGTAACTGTTCTACCACCTGTGACAATTTGGTGGCCACTGAAGCTATAGTCAACGCTTCCTTTTGCAGTTAGTTTTGACCTGGCCAGGCTAATAATGCTTCCTGTAGGGAACCCTTTGAAACCTTGGAGGTCTTGTTCTTTTCTGTCTGTTTAATAAAGCGATTGAGCTCAGTAATGTAAGGGTTGGGTTCAGCTACCTATATCAGAAATCCAAAGTCACAGTTGGTTCGTTGCTGGTTCGACAGCGTAGGGGTTAATGCACTTTCAGCTACACAGTGCTCTGATAGCAGCACTCAGGAGACTGAGGCAGGAGTCTTTAGTCTAAGTTCAAATTCCGGTGAGACCCTGTCGCAAAAAGAGGGAGGTGGTATTTCACTTGCTATCCAACCATGCATACTACACTACCCTCCTCAAAGTTTACTAAATTGCCGAAATCAGTGTTTGCAAATATAAAAAGATGATTGGCGACAGGGCCAAGAAAAGATGCAGGGACCCAAATCACCTCCCCAGGGCCAGGGTTTGAGACTATTTATGGACTACAGATGCCAGTGCGCTAGGTCACGGGGGAAAGATAATCGGAGGTGAGGTGACCCTTGCATTAATCGTCAGAGTTCACAGCTCTTCAAAGATGCGTGTTTAGGGTGGCATTGCGAGCGTGATCTGAGGGTGGGGTTTGCCTTCTTACTGCAAAGGGTCCCAAGTGAATAGTTGGTAATCCCTGTAAAGTCACCTCGAGTCCATGAAAAATAGTCTAAGCAACTGTTCGTCGTCGTCGTGACCTATGCATCGGACATGTTAGACATTGCCCAGATTTGGGTGGATATGTCATCACCAGAGACATGGCTTCCTTCCATCTGCATGCCCCTCGGCCCAATTCCTAGCTCCCTCTCTGCAGGTCACTTCACAGTCCAGGGCTGATGTAGCAGGAGGAGGGAAGGGTGGGAGGAGGCCTCCCAGCTCAGTAGCTCCCAGCCAGAGGCCCTCTGTCATAAGGCTCACACTCATGCTTGCGTCTCACTGGCCAGCTGGTTGACATACTCACACCCATCTAGAGAGAGGATTGGGAACTGTAGTCTTTACATCTGGGTACCATGTTCTGACCTGCAAATATGGTCTCCGCTCCTAAGGGAGAAGAGAGTAGATACTGGGAAGGATACTAGCAGAGTCTGCCTGGCGTATCATCCAAAATATCTACATTATTTAAACAAAGGAACATTAAATACAATGGCTTTGAGATTTGGTCAGGCCCTCAAGAAGTAACCGGTGAAGTCCTCTATTGCAGTTTAATAAGGGTCAGGATAAACAAATAGGCCGAATAGATGTTTATTAAGGGAGAAGCAACTCACAACACAGACAGATGAACACAGCAGTTAAAACTGGATGCTCCTCTCTCCATGTCCCGCCAGAAAGAGCGTTCTCCGCCTCCTTCTGAGACCAAGCCCCACAGGTCACTTCCGCCCCTGGCTCCACCCCTCAATGGGTGTGGTCAGTGCCACAGAAGCAGACACAGTGAATATCCCACTACAGTCCTCAAGTGACAGGACAATGAAAAGGAGAAGTGAACGTCACTAAGGGATTCTGAAGATCTGAACTGTGCTTATAGCAAAACGTTTGTTTTTATTTTATCCAGTACTTATTAGTGCTAGTTATAGTTAGGAGACATTCAAGGAAACTGAGTCATGATAACACAAATCTAAGAGTCTTTACCTATAAGTGACTTCTCAGGGAGACAGACTGCTAGATGGCCATGCAGCTGAACTTGGGCATCCTAAATGTAATGAAGCACCCCATCCCAGCCCCCAGCGTAACACCGGGCGATGAGAGCTAACTTTATGGATAGGCCTGGGAAAGGAGAGGATAAAAGGACTGAAGTTGAGATCCAGTGTCTAGGGGCACAGCTGGCTCCAAGGATCCACTCCCTTGAAATCCCTCTCCCCTCCTGTCACATCCCTGCAGCGTATTGGATTGTGAATGGGCAATGGAGTAGTCACTTCCCCAAATCCCTGTCACTGCACACCTCTTCCTGGAGAGCTAGGTCGTCCGTGTGTGAGCCTTTGGAGGTCGTTTCAGTTCCAAGACCATAGCATTTCTCATCTGCAAAGTGGGAGGAAGTCCCAACTCACCGGGCCAGGGGTAACTGTTGGGATTGAGTGAGCTGAAGGCTGGGGAGATGGCCCAGTGCTTGACAGGAAAGTGTGAAAAGATGAGCTTAGATTATGTAGGTATGGCAGCCGTGGAAGACAGAAACAAGGAACCCCCAAGAGCAAGCTCCCTAGGGAAACTAGCGCTATCAGTCAGTTTGGGGTTTCTTTGAGAGAGCCTGACCCAAAGAATAAGTGTGATTTTAGCACCAACTTCAGGCCACCACATGCAAGTGCCCACACACTCGCAAAATAACTAGCACCACACACTTTCACACTCTCGGATACAACTCGCATACACATACACTCACACACACTCTCTCTCTCTCTCTCTCTCTCTCTCTCTCTCTCTCTCTCTCTCTCTCTCACACACACACACACACACACACACACACACACACACACACACACACTGTGGGCAGAGTTTTCCTGTCCTGTAGCCGCGTTCAGATAAACACACTGAGGCTTGTGTTGATTATAAATGCTCAACCAATAGCTCAGGCTTACTACTAACTAGCTTTTCCATTTTAAGTTAACCCATATTCTGTATTCATGCTCTGCCATGTGGCAGTATCTGTATTAGCATGTTCCCTCTGCGTCTGACTGGTGACTCCAGATTCTTCCTTTCCTCACCCCATCATTCTCAGCCTGGCTTTCCCACCCAACTGTATCCTGTTCAGCTACTGGACAGTCAGCTTGCTTATTAAACCAATTATAGCAACATATATTCCCAGAGTATACAGAACACTCACACATCCTCACGTGCACACACACTCACACACTCACACACTCATATGCTTACACACTCACGCTCTCACACCTCATCATACACACTCCTCCTCTCTCTCACACTGACACATCAGGAAATAGAATGGGTTGGTCTAGACAAAGTAAGACAGTGATTAGCAGACGCTACTAGTCAGATATGTTTTGCTGTTGGTATTGGCGCTGTGCTGCTTTGATTTGGTTGTTTTGGGGATTGTTGATTTTGCTTTTTGTTTTTTGAGACAAGTCCCACTGTGCAACTCAGCGCAGCCTGGAACTCACAGTAATCCTCCTGCCTTAGCTGGATTATAGGAGTAAGACTGTACCTGGCCTCCAGCTTGTTTATAGATGTGAGTTAGTTCTTATGCTAAGAAATACACATTAGAAACAAGCTACTAATAACCTGCATTTTAAAAATGGTGAGTTTAAGTCAGGCGTAGTGCCATTAGAGTATAATCACAGCTACTCAGGGTGCTGAGGCTTCTTATTACTATAGCGTAGGCTACATGATGAGACCTAAAAAGAAAGATGGGAAAGGAGGGAGGGAGGGAGGGAGGGAGGGAGGAGGGAGCCTGGGTCTGGCAGCTCATGCCTGTAATCCCAACACGCGGGAGGAGATATGAGGATCAGAAGTTTAGCCATCCTTGGCTCCATAGTAAATCAAAGGCTGGCCTGGGTAAGAGAAAGCTGTCTCAGCAACCCCTCTGCCCCCCACCCAAAAAACCCGAAGGAAAGGCGGCAGAAGTGTGTGGCACATGCCTTGTTCCCCGGCCGCCCAGGGCTGTGCTTCCCAGGCCCCTTGCC
This sequence comes from Cricetiscus sungorus, assembly GCA_030556225.1. Taxonomy (NCBI): domain Eukaryota; kingdom Metazoa; phylum Chordata; class Mammalia; order Rodentia; family Cricetidae; genus Cricetiscus; species Cricetiscus sungorus. The sequence continues at coordinate 556,403 of JANBXA010000411.1, read as the reverse complement.
TGCAGACTTCAGTTAGTATCATCCAGTAGACGGCATTTCGAGAAGATGAGGAGAGGCGTGGGAACCCATGATTCTCCATGGCAACCCTGCCTCCTGGGGGAGTTGCAGTAGGCGTCATCCCCTTCAACATCCCCCCAAGTGGCTCGGTGCCCACTCAGTTCCGGGGCCATGGTAGCATCATCTGTTACCCCTCCAGCAAGGGACAGTTCCCCGGGTTTTTTCTATGATTATAACAAACATCTGTATGAAACTCCCTCTCTTTGAAAGACCTAGAGGCCTTTAACAAAGCATGAAATGCCTTTCTGGACTAAGTGTCAGTGGACCATCAAGACATGGGGGTTGTGACATGTTCATGCCATAAGGTCCTTTCTTGTCACAACTCATCACCTAGAAAAAGTTAAATGCTCAATGATGTCCCAGTCAATTGGTAATATATTCAGAACTTGAGCCCAACACTCCTGCACAGGAATAATCTAATATTGACACCGAATTTATCGATATGTTTACCAATTCTATATCATAATTTCCTTTATCAGTGATGCTGGCCCCAAATGAACAGACTTCCTTATCTTCCGAGCTTTATTTTTGTGGATATCTTAGCACCATTTGATACGTTGTTTTTAGAACTAATGAGTCTTTCGCCTTAAACTCAAATAAATGGCATGGGCCAGCGAGGTGGCTCAGAAGGTACAGGAGCTTAGTGACCTGACTGCAGTCCCACAAGCCACAGGAAGAAGGAGAGAAGCCCTACTCCCACAGGTCGTCCTCTGACATCCACACACAAGCCATAGCCCAAGTACACATAGATAGATAGATGATAGATAGATGGATAGATAGATAGATAATAGGTAGATAGATGACAGATAGATAATAGGTCGGTAGATGATAGATAGATGCATACACATAAATGTAATAAAATTTTGCTTGAAAATCAAAAGGGTCCACTGCAGTGGTTGAAACTGTTACTTTGAGCAGGTTGAAATTTCATGAAACTTGCAGGTTTTTTCAGCAAAGCTTACTGTGGGGTAGCGCGTGGGTAGTCCTGCAGCACTGCCTTTGTTGAACGGTCCCTCTAGCTCAGGATCTCTCGTCCGCTGCCTCAGTCCAGCAACACGAATAGGAGCTAATGGTGCAGCTGTCCGAGTTCCGGGCATCCGCCCCCTTTTGCTTGCTCAGCAAAACCCCAAACATTCAGCATTAGCTAGGGTTGCTCGGCGTTTATCGAGACTGTCAGTGGGCTGCATGAGTGATGAGGGAGAATGCTCAGCTTAATGAGTTGGAATTTGGAGTGCCTTAGCTCAATCCACTGCCATCAGCGTGCAGAGAAAATGGAACAGAAAGGGCTGTGGGGTTTTCTACTAGCCTGTTATTTACAGGCCATCCCGAGGAAAAGAAAAAAGCTCACTTCCTTGTTTCCCTCAAGAAAGCGCTTTCCCCAGAACTTTCTAGATTATCCCAGCAACAATGCACTCCTCAGGCTAGGTAGGTCAGCACCAGTGACCCCTGCATTCAAACCCAACAGTGCTTTGCCAGGCCCAAAGCCAAATACCTAACCTGGGTAAACAGCGCTCACAGTGTGGACTAGCCTGTTCCTCACTCCCAGTGTACCTCCCATCTCCAAGCCCGACACACCCCCTCAGCGGTTCCTGACTAGCTCTCAGGTTCTTTAAGACCTGCCTGTATTATTTCAGCTTCTTTCTACTATGTTTGACTGATTCGGACAATATTTAAAGAGCGAGCTCGAGCTGGGCACAGAGGCACACACCTGTAATTCTAGCACTGAATGTAGTTGGAGGCCAGCCTGGGCTACATAGGAGACCCTTTCTCAGGGTCTTAGGTCAAAACACATTTTCTCTTTGAAGGTCACAGTGACACCTATAAATGGCATTTCCTCCTTACTGAGTACTTTCCATCAGTGACACTAGAAGAGAGACTTTTTTATTCTCATTTCCCACTTTTGAGACACAGTGCTTGAGCCTCAGAAGTTAGCTCACCTGTCTAAGTCGCAGAGCTGGATAGCAAGGGACAGACATAACAATCAAGGCCTGTAGGAGTCAAGGACATCTCTTCCGTAGGGCTTAGGTCTGAGATGCCCTCTGAAACATTGTGCACAGACACAGAGTAACTAATGCCACCCCCCTTTTCCACGGTGACTTGATGTAAAGTGTCACAGCACTTCCTGCGGGACATCAGGATCCTGTGTAAACACGGACTGGATTTGGGATAAGTGAGCTCTAAACAAAAGAGGTAATCACCAGCTTTATCATTTATTGTCCCCGTTGGGGCGTGATACCAATAAGAGAGCTTGGGGCTATGCACAGATCCATTCCGACCCTCAGAACAGAGCAGGGGGCCAGCATGGAGCCTTCCAGATCACTGCCCATTCTCCCATCCAAACAAATCTAGGGACATTCCCAATGTGAGTGTTAAGGTCAGATACAGCTAGTCTGGAGCCTGGGTTCTGTCCTTTCCCCAGAAAGTGACCTCGAACAAATTTAGAATTCCTCCAAACCTCAAGGTCCTCGTTTGACAAATGAAGAAGAAAATAGTTATCAAGACAGAGTGAGACCATGCCTACAGCAGTTCGCCCAGGCCTGGAAATAGTGCCGCTTAATAAACAACGTCCACAACTAGCTGTATGTAGTATGACTCTTCTCAAGTGTGACCCCAGTGGGGACTAAAAACGGTCTACTCAAGAATGTTTCCTCTCTACATAATGGATCCTGGAGCTATTTTGTTTTCAAAGTTAAAGAAACAAACATTATGGGAAAATGTCAAGCACAGAAACGAATCTTGGAGCGGTCTCTTAGATGGCATTGCTTAGGCAATGGTGCCTGGCATGCCCTTAGAATCTCTTCAGTAGATGGGCTCTTGGGGCATGCTCTCCTGCCCTAGCCTACGATCGCTTTGTCCAAACAGAAGGGCTCGAACTCAGTGAACTTTGCTTCAGTCGGGTTCCTTATTAGACCTCCATGTGTGTACATGTAGGGGGTGTTGGTTTTGTTGTTGTTTTGTTTCTGCTAAGATTGATTACTTTATCCTGTAAGCCAGTGGTTCTCAACCTTCCTAATGCTGCGACCCTTTAATACAGTTCCTCATGTCATGGTGACCTGCAACCATAATTTAATATCTGACAAGCAGGATATCGACCCCCTCACAAAGGGTCATTCGACCACCCCCACCCCAACCCCTCCCTAGACTGAGAACCACTACTGTAAGCTAAAAGCTGACCATGTATTTATTCTACAACGCAGTCTACGATGATCGGAAAGCAGAGACAAATATTTACATCACTTTATTCGGAAGTTGGGGCTTAGAGAGGGTTTTGTCACTCGAGCAAGATCACACAGGCAGAGCATGGTGAAGCAGGAAAGAGGCTGACCCTGCTGTGACCCTGGTGTCACAGTGACTCACCATTGCTCACCATTTCTGCATCGGCGCTTAAAAAGCTTTTCAATGAACACATGCTTTCACTTTTATTTTTTTATTCGTATGGGTGTTTTTCCTGCATGTATGTCTGTGTACCACATGTGTGACTGATGTCCAAGGGGGCCAGAAGGGTGCATTGCATCCCCTGGGGCTAGAGTTATAGCCAGTTGTGAGCCACAGCATGTGGTGCTGGGAACTGAACCTGCGTCCTCTGGAAGACCAGCCAGTGCTGCTAACTGCGGAGCCGTCTCTCCAGCCCCTAACTTTTCCCCTGTGCGTGAGTGTTTGCCTGCATGTATGTGTATCACACGTGTGCAGTGCTGGACCTGGAGTTACAAACGGCTGTGAGCTGCCATGTGGGTATCAGGAACTGAACCCTCTCCCTCAGCAGGAGCTGCGGACACTCTTAATGGCAAAGCCTTCCCTCCAGCCACCCCCCCACCCCTTTAAAAGTAAGTTACATTTCCTAGCGCTTTCAGATAGCTCGAAAATCCACCCCTTGAGATCAGCAACTTGCTGAATTTTTAACAAGTGGCCTTCAAAGGTCGGCGTTGTTTATTTCTGTGGTGAAAATATTGCCACTCGATGGCCAGACAAAGTACCGGGGTGTCCTTGAAAGCTTGTGAGAATGCCAACGGTGTGACCATTGCTCCGAAAAACAGGTCTTCATGCACACATTGCTCCCGAACACCAACGCCCAGCATCAAAGGTAAAGCTAAGCCATTTCATGGTGGCACATGCCTTTAGTCCCAGCACTTGGGAAGTTAGAGCGGGTGGATCGCTGATAAGTCTGAGGGAAGCCTGGTCTGCATACCAAGTTCCAGGACAGTCAGCGCTACATAATAGAGACCCTGTCCCCAGAATAAACAGGCAAGCAAATAACAACAATCAAATAAAACACAAAACAGACAGGTCACTTCCCAAGTGCATCCTGTTTCCCATTTCTAACTCTGACTGCACGTTTGAGTGAGTGGTGAAACCTGCAGAGCTTCTGATCTAATCCGCTCAGGGTGTGGTTTGTAAACTAAGTCTCCATCTCATTTGCCAATGAAGACTAGGCGTCAGAGGCTGGGGTGGAACCCTGATGCTCAGAGAGGCTGAGGAGCAACCAGCTGGCCTCCTCCTTTGCTGACATCCCAGGAAAAAGAGCTTCTCCTCCTACGTCCCCAACCCAAGAGGCCGCCAGACTGGGAGTCCCTCCTTCCTACTTCCTCCGCATTTCTCTATTTTCCTGGCTCCTCTGACTCTCTGTGACTACTTCCTGTCAACTAACTGGTTGCTGGCTCCTCCTCTTGCCCCGTGGTTGATTGTATTTAATTAACGCAATCTCAGGGTTCACGGTATGATCAAATATCCCGCAACAGGGTGTGGCCCAGACAGCAGGAACTTAACCTAAGCTCAGCTCATGTGCAGCAGAGGTTGAGAAACACTGTCCCAGGAAAATGATACCCTAGCCATCGCTCACACTCAGCAGGGACACCAAGATAGGTGATAGCGCTAATATAGGTGACTGGCATTTCCCCAACATTAAATTTATACGTTTAACTCTTTAGAGCCATTTATGTAAATTAGTTCAATTGAAAAAAACGACTTCTGGATGTGGCCAGATGTCTCAGTGGGTAAGGGTGCTTTGTCACTGAGTCTCCTGACCTGTGTTCTAGCCTGGGGTGGTGGTGGGAAAATGTTTACAAGGGGGGAAAGGTGAGTTAGACAACACATAGCACAACCCGGAGCAACGCCAGGGGCTAAGCATAGGGGCGCACGCCTGTGATGGCGGAAAAACGCTGAGCCCTGCGCTCACGCTTACACGAGTGTGCCACACATACTCAAAGAGTGTGGCCATCACTGCTGCCATTGTGTCTGCCACTTTATGGGATCTCCAACAGCTTCCATAGCCCTCTTGTCCGCAGGACTTCTTAATTTGCTTTTGGTCACGTCTCAAGCGATTGATACGAATGTGTTTGTTTCCAGGACATACTCTTCAGCACCTCTCCCCAAACAGACCTAAGTTCAGGGACCCCCCTTTCAATCGGAACAGCCTTGCACCCTTGCCGGACCAAAAATGTAAGTACTGAGACCCCACCCCACCCAGCTTCCTCCACAGGCATTAACACGTGTACACAAACTCAGCAGCATTTTACTTTATTTTTATTTTTCAAAAGAATATCAGGTGCCAACACTTGAAGACAGAGAAAAATCCCTAAAAGGCCCTTGAAATTAGTAATGCCTTTTTCCCCTCAGGGAATTTTGTTTGAAATGCAAACACAGTAGCGGAAGTTCATTTAGCTACGGAAGTTCATTTAGCTACGCATTATTTAATGTCTTTAAGAATGTACTTTAAGCTGGAGATGCTGGGGCATGGCTTTGGTTTCAGCACTCAGGAGGACCAGAAGTTCAAGTGTAGTCTTAGAAGTATAATGAATTTGAGACTGGTCTAGGGCTGCATGCTACGAGTCTCAGCAAGGGGGGAAGGCTGAATATGCTTGATGCCTTTGCTGTGTGGGACCCAGAAATTATTCGCTCTTAGAGCAAACATTCCTAAGCAGAAAGAGAGTACTTGCCATGTTTGGCTCGGTTCTGTCTTGTTTGAGACACAGACTCACTGTACAGCCCAACCTGGACTGAAATTCTTCTGCTTCATCTTCCCAAATGTAGGGTCACGAGTCTATCCCAGCATGCCGAGTGTCTTTTGCTTTCTTTAGTTAGCTTTATGTATTTTATATATTTTAGGTAAAACTCTCGTAATGTAAAACATACTCTCTTAGACCAGAAATCTCCAAACAGAATGAGCCCAAATGTCACCCAGTATGCTTATTATAGGGGCCAGCACCTGGGGTTATGAGTTTACGTACCCTTATGTCCACATCAGGAGGCAGGTCGTCTCACCATTTCCACTAGACAGGCGGGAAAGCTAACTTCAGAAGGACTGTCCCAGCATCACTTAGGCAGCAGCACCTAGAACAACCGGGAGCTGAGCAGAGGCCAGTGATGCCTGTAGTGGTTGGTGCTCAAAAGGCTGAAGCAAGAAGACAGACAGCAATGCCAGCCTATGCTACATAGCTAGCCAAGCACAGCCTGAGCGATACAGATACTGCCTTAAAAACAAACATAAAAGGTAATCAGCGGTCTCAGGAAACAAGCCAATTCAGTTTCTTCTTCGTACACAGTCCTACCCTGTTACACACACACACACACACACACACACACACACACACACACACACACACACGCTCCTCATTCAACTGTGAGTTAGATCCTAACAATTCCAGACAAGTTCCTTAGCCTTTCCCCTCTATAGCTGCAACAATAAAGTCAGCACCATGAAACTGTCAAAGGGTTAATGAGACAATGTCCTTCCATGGCTAAGACACTTAGCATACTTATTTACACCGCATAAGTGGGCAACGCCCCTCTCGTCCCTAGGCTGTGGTTTGAATGGGGCTAACCAACAGTTCTAGGGCTCTGAGTCAAAACAGTGAGCTACGGGGTCAGGGTTCAATGTCAGCTTTTCAAAGTGTGGTAAGCCCAGGCGGAGCCGTTGGTCCAAAGTCAGAGTTAGAAGTAGAAAGCCAGGATCTCTTCCTGACGGACTGATTCTCTGGCCTGCGGATTTGTGCAAAGTGAGGGCTCTGAGTGCCATTGATTTTTCTCACTTGGGGAACCTCCAGCCAGCACTCGGCCTTGAATGTGGCCTGGTAAAGACAGAGGCCTTCACAATTAAATTCCAGGAGACAAGACCAAGATCTCTAATCAATTCTGCTAAATGCAGAAGAAGTTGGACAAGATGAACGCTTCCTAAAGTAAGCCTGAGAGTCTTTGGATGTTTGCATGAAAGCAAATGTCTCCAGGCTTGTTCAGATCTGTGTGCTCAGCTGCTCCAGCCCAGAGAACAGCGCCGCTACCAGGCACGCACAGCCAGATGACGTGGGACAGAGCTGTTGCAATCCTGTATTTGTGCGATTTTCAAATCCCTGACCTGTAGTCAGCCTGATTAGATACGAACACTCAGCTTTGCGCCTTAGTCCAGCTCCCACCAACACCGGCTTCTTAAAAGCTTCTGCTCCTTGCGAAATCACAGGGGCTCTGTGGCCCCATCCCATCTGCCTCTGGGAGACACAGGACTCCAGTGCGTCTCATTCTCCCCCTGCTCTTTCCCCAACCCCAGTTCTGTCTGGAGAACCTCTGAAGACAAACCGAGTGCTTCCAGCCATCCCAAGCCAGCGGGGACACGGCCCACCAGCTGGAGAGAACGAGCAGACTGCCATTCCCACCCAGGACGGAAACTGACTGAGGCCGCTCTCTGTGGAGATCCAGCAGACATAACTTTTTCAACTCTCAAGGGTGAGATTATTCTAGTTTATATGAACAAAGTCTTAATTTATTAAGTTGTGTCCTACAAGCCATTCATGGTTTTATAATTCAAGATTCCTTATTTCAAATAAATATACTTCCTGAATATGAACTTAGAACCTTCAGGTGTGCAAACATTACCAAGTCTATGAATTTCTGTAATTCGGGGGGGAGGGTGGGGGGGAGGGAATACATTACTAGCAAGATGTATTATGTTTCATTCATGTTTGTGGCATGTTTGTTGTTTTGTCTGTTTTTTCTTTTTTTGCTTGTTAGATGATTTTATGTATTTTTGTGTATGCTTTGTTGAATAAAAAATACATATATACATATATATATGAAAAGTAAACCCTAGGCTTGTTTCTCAGGGTTATTCCCATCCTACCTGAGCCCGACGAAACTTCATTAAAATTTCCTATACTGGTGAGAGTGAGTGACTTCGAAACACACAATCTCCTGCCAAATTATTTCTGATATTGCCAGCTCTTGGCTAAGCCCCAAGTCATCTGACAGTGTTTCTGTCTTGTCTCTGTTGTTTAATTATTCCCACCTTCTGTTGTTTTCAGCTACATCTGATCTCCAATAATAGAAAGGGTGTGTGTGCTTCCTGGCCTGATAGAATTTCCCAACCACCCCTCAAACAGTCCACATGTCAAGAATTTTCTTATGTTTCGGAATAGTGCTACTCTGCCTTCCAGCCTTTCCAAAGCTGAGGCTTAGCTAAGTTCTGGTGGACTACCTCTCTCACGGAGAAGGTGGTGAGCTATTTCTATTGACTTTGGATGGAGGCCTTGCCCAAAGCCACGTAAGGGGACAGTCACCCCGTGTTGTCACCGGGTCCGCAGGCTTTGGAAATGTGTCAAGTGTAACACGTCTTTATAGTATGGGTGCTCTCTAGTGAGAATAGATTCTGCTGCCATGACACAGAGCCGCCTTCTTCCTGTGGGATGTCACAGGATGCAGTGTAGAACCTCAGACATGGACTCCCTGCCCCCACCCGCCCCTGGAAGGGAGTGGAGAGGGAGTTGTCAAGGGCAGGGGTGGTAAGAAGTGATGAGAGGTCGAATCCAGCCATCCAGTCAGTGATGGCTGTGCTCAAGGCTCAACCTCCCACTGAGCAGAAGCCAGGGAAAAAAGCAAATCCCATCTCACGGAAGAACCTTTTTATTATTATTGTCTAATTCTTTTTTAATTAAATTATTTATTCTACACCCCAACTATACTTTCTCTCCCCTCCTCTCCCCTCACTCTCTCCCTCACTCTCTCCCCTCCCCTCCCCACCCTCTATCCACTCCTCCTCTGTTTATGTTCAGAAAGGGGCGGGGGGGGGGACGACACATGGAGCTCCCTGGAAACACAGAATAGAAGAGATCTCATGGGTAGACTAGGGCCAGGTGGGGTGGGAACATGAGGGATCAGGCTGTGGGAAGAATACTGAAAGAGGTGAGGGGAACTTTTCAGGGTCAGGTAGAACCCTGCACCAGGGTGACCCCAGCTCCCAGGGGGCCGCAAGGGTGACCCCAGCTAAGCCTGGAAGCAGAGCCTGAACCGGCCATCTCCTGTGACCAGGCAAGACTTCCAGTGGAGGGACTGGGACACCCACCCAGCCACACAGCCTTCGACCTCCAGTCTGTCCTGGCTGTGGGATACCATGGGGTAAGGGTAGTGCAGATTGTGGGAGTGGCCAACCGATAACTGGTCCAGCCTGAGACCATGCCACAGGAGTGAGCCTACCCTTGACACAGCCTGGAGTGCCAGAACCCAGAGGCTGGGCGGCCCTGAGACCTAGGAAAGAAGCAACACAACTGGAGAGAAAAAATGTCCAGGTACTGATGCCTGCCGAAACTCTGCTATGCTCATAGATCGGTGAGTACCCCAATTACCATCAGAGAGCCTTCATCCAATAACTGGTAGAAACAGATACAGATCCGCAACTGCACATTGGGCCGAGACCCAGAAACCCTGCTGAAGAGGGGAGAAGGGATCAAGGAACCTTTAGATGCAGCTTCTGGAAGGTTTTCTTTTTCCATCGTTTTGGTTTGTGGGGCACTTTTGTCTTTGAAGCCTACCTGTTTGTAAGCATCAGACTGTTAACTTGTTCAGTGTGTCGCCAGGCTGCTTTAGAATCTGTTTCCACCCATTTGTTAACGCCTTTCCCTGTGCTGCCTAGACTAGCCAGGATAGGCCGGCTTCTGCTTCAATAATAAACATCCCCAAAGTCTCACTGGTCAAGGCATTTCGTTCATCAGCCACGACACATGTCCCCTACCTGCTGGCACAGTTGGCTAGTATAGATTCCATCTCAACACGGTCTCCATGGTGATCAAGGCAGAGGAAATGAGCTGTGAGTCATGGTTTCCTCTCACGTTTCCTTTGTCAAATCAAATTGTTTGAATGTGATGCCTCTCAAATGGGGGAGGAGCACAGGGATTAAGTCTCTCTGTATTTGTAGAAAAGGGGGAATTCAAATATTCACAAATGATTCCCAACAATGACTGCGCTAGAGGGCCTGGTTGACTGAGTGGGAAGACAGAAACAAAAATGTACATGCATTCAGCTACGGGTAAGGTCACCATCACCTAACATCTGGGTGGACTTGGGTGCACACACAAAGAATGTTCCAGTGTTTGGCCTTTTTGTTCAATTTGGCATGAGAACTTTTGTCAGCGGTAAAGATGAGCTATGCTGCTTCTGCGCCTCTCAAAAGGAGCAGCTACCCTTCGGCGACGAGATAAGTTGCTTAGGGCACACGTTAGTCATTGGCTACTCTTTCAGGTACAAAACCAGATGCTGAGCACTATTATCTGCATCTTCAATGGACCGAAAAGCAACAAGGACAATTATTCGGGAACCCAGACCTCCAAAGCCACATGTCAAAATAAGGAGTTTCTCTTAGGGCTGAGTTCTCGGTGCTGTATGTCAACGCAGTCACAGAAAGCTGGCTCACTAACACACTGAGGACTCGACAGGGTTGCAGCTACATTCCAGGGTGGAGTGCTACCTCCTGCACATGTGGCCACCTATTCGATCCCCAGGACTACAGGGGAAACCGCCAATCACTCCTCTTCAAACGTTGCCAGCAAGACTTCCTTCTAAAATGAGTATGTGTCGTTTGCCACTTACACTTCCCTTCATTACTCGGCATGTGACATTGCTCGCATGAATAAACAAATCCTTTGATTCGACTTTACTCTGTCACATACACGATTGGCCCAGTCCACTCCACCTCTCCCTCTCACAATATGAGACAGAAAGAGAAGTTAAGAAACTTGCCCCCAATTACATGGCTAATAAGTGGTAGAGCCAGGCTTGCCAAGCAGATTTCTTTTGCCCCACGGCCCACATACAGAATGCCCAGACCACCACCTTCACGGTCCAGAGATTCGCTCTCATTTCGTAGTGCAGTAAGCCCGCATGACCTGCATGCGTCTGTCTGTCCACACGGGCAAACTAGAGCTACTGTCGCTGCTTGTAGAAAGGACACAGAAACAGTACTTTGTGTTAAGCCATCAGGGCCATGGGAAGTCATGACCATTTTCCCCGTATTTCTTAGTTCCCTGTGGAAATCACTTGGCTTAACGCTGGTGTCACTTCTCCTAGTAAATACGTAGTTCCATTGTTCCATTGTTCTCATCTTCTTGGAATTAAGCCAGTATAAACAGATTTCTGCCACTCCCGATTATTTATTTTAACTCCAGGACAACACTTGATGTTCAGGGTGATTTTAGAAAAGCCCAGAAAGTGACAGATTAGAAGGAAGACAAACATAACCGTTAATTTTGCTTTGGCCACTAGTCTTGTCTTTTACATTAACCCATGCTTGTCTGCCAGCAAATGTTTCTTAGTACTTGGAAGGTAGTCTTGAAAACAACCCCGTGGAACCTTTGACAACAACCCCCGGAGACAGGGTTGGAATGAGGTAACTAAGAAAGCATTATGTTTGACCTTAGCACAAAATTTAATAGTCAGGTGAACAAAGTTTTTTAAAGGAACATGATAACAACCCTTGCATATAGAGAGCTAGCCTCTTAGTGTGTTCGGCAAGGGGGGGGGGTATAACATTTAAAATCAAGTAATTAAATTAGAATCGCAAAGCTTTCAGACATTAACATGGAAATATTAATACTAAGTTTAAGATGAAGACTGCCAGAAAGCTTTGCTTGTAGCTTAGTGGTAGAGAGTTTGCCTGACAAATGAAAGGGGGTGAGATGAGGTTTTATTGTAGGTACAAGGAGAGAACAGCCAGGGGTACGGAGAGTGCGCAGCCAGAAAGTAGTAGATGCCTGGCAGATTGAACGGGACCAGGGGTGGAGACTGGGGGAGGGACACGGGAGCCAAGGGGAGGGGAGAGGGGAGAACCGGGGTGAGCAAGAGAGGGAGGGAGAGCGAGCAAAGGAGACAGAGAGAGGACCGAAGGAGAGAGAAAGCGCCTAAATGACAGGGTTATATAGGAGTCAGAAGCTGGGGGAGGGGAGCCAAGCACCCCATTGGCTGGAGAGGTTTTGGTTACGGGGTGGCGAGAAGAGCTAAGAGGGGGCTCGGGTGCTCAGTGTGGACAAAAGTTTCTGTTCAGCCTGGTCCTGCAGCCCTTCAGTCCCAAATAAACACACAGAGGCTTGTATTAATCACAAACTGTTTGGCAACGACTCAGGCTTCTTATTGGCTAGCTCCCTGTGTATCATCTGTGTTTCTCGGTGTGGTCTTGGCTTACCGGTGGCTTACTGGTGATGCCCAGGTCTCCCTCTTCCTGTGCAGCTACACGCCGCCGGCGCCTTGCTCAAGATTCCTTCTCTGCCTGCCTCCTCCCAGCATTATAATCCCATAGCCCCGCCTCCACTTCCCGCCTGGCTACATCCTGCCTGCCCATTGGCCTAAACAGCTGTAATCCTCAACCAATAAGAGAGACATATATTCACAGCATGCAGAAGGACATCACCCATCAGCTTAGTGAGCCTAGAGGCCCGTGTGCAGTACAATTAGCCATTTGTCCTGGGTTTCTTTTGGACCTGATGCCTAGCATGTGCAAGGCTCTGGGTTAGATTCCTAGTGAACACACACACACACACTACACACACACACACACACACACACACACACACACACCTACACTTCTCTCTCTCTCTCTCTCTCTCTCTCTCTCTCTCTCTCTCTCTCTCTCTCTCTCTCTCCCTCCCTCCCTCCCTCCCTCCCTCCCTCCCTCCCTCCCTCTCTCTCTCTCTCTCTCTCTCTCTCTCTCTCTCTCTCTCTCTCTCTCTCTTTGTCTGTCTAGCCATTGTGACTTCCATTCAAGTCTTTGGTTTTCTTGGGTAATTTACCAGGCTCTAGAATATCTTCAGAAGTCAAATCTGGGAAATTAGTTGAGTAAATGATATCAAAAGCTAGAGAGTTTCCCGTTAGCAGCTTATACATACACAGCTGTGACCAGGAGGATGTACGAAAAACAGGAAACGGGTTGCTGATCATTAGATCCCTAGTCTAAATTTTTTATTAACGATGACACACCTTGCAGTTGCTAACAGTCTGTAGGCTACCAGAAAGTCAGCTCAGGAGGGTGGGGCAGGATGACTGGTTGACACTGAAGGTGGCACTGAGCTCATCTGCTCAGGAAGGCGGGGATGGGGTGGGCTGATGAAGGTAATTGACCACTCAGGATCGGTGGATGCTACACCAGATAACCCCCCTCTCTGGTGCGTACACTGACAGTAGGCCACCTGCGCCTGAACGTGTAACCAGAGCTTTCGGGGTACAAGCCTGGGCTCTAGTGACACCAACAAGCAAGGTTTGGCCACTCATCCTAACCCGCCAATTAAAGACACAAGTCACAGTGATGAGCAAAGACGGGAAGAGACAAACAGGTCCGGAGATCCCCAAGTTCATTTTCCAGGTACTCTCGGGAGCTTGGGGTTTAAATAGGGAAAGAATTGGGGGAGGGGCAAGAGAAATGAACAGTTAAGCAATCTATTCAAGGTGTGGTCTCCTTGGTCATTGTCTCACTTCAGAGTCCGCAAAGCTCAGAGAAGGAAGGACTCACAGCTGAGGGAGGAAGGAGAAGCCTGTGTCTGAGCAGACACGGTTCTCCACAGACGATTATTTCTACTCCAGAGGACAGCCTGGCCCTCATGGGTAACTGCCCTCATCTAACAGGCTGTCTGTCATCTAAAGCGTTAGTTTTCTTTCAAATCAAGATAACAGGTTTATGACAGTGGATGGGACAGACCTGCCAGGCACTTCCCGATGACTGGCAGGCCAACCTGCAGAGATAAGGCCTGAGAAGTAGGCTTTTCCTCCCTACATTCAGTTCAACTGTGGCCCCAGTGAGCCAAAGTCAGCTTCAATCAGCAGAAAGAGTGAAGGACGTCATTTCTATTGCCTCTCTGCGCGTGATGTAAAACTACCCCTCCAAAGCGTTTAAGATAAGCCGAGTGACACTGATAATAGACATATCACTTTGAAGAAATGATTGAGTCCAGAGATGTGTTTTCTGCAATGGGCTTGACCTCAGGAAGATCCACTTCCCAACTCATCTAACATCTCAGGTCACCCAGAAGATCCACCCCCAAAAAAACACTCGGTGCTGCCTTCCCATCAGAGCCAATACAACACTGGAAAACATTCCAACAGAGACACTAGTGCTGGAGGAAGTTTAGTTCCTCCCTGGAGTAATGTGTCTCCCCGACTCTAGCAAATGAAAGCAATAGGATGGATGTGGGCGGTGGGGCAGGGAAGACTGGGCAGATGAATGAGGCAGAGCATTCGTGACTCTTCCAGGAAGCCCTGCTTTGTGTGTTTCCCTACCTGCGCATTCCATGGACACCCTCTAGCCATTCTTGGCCAGTTCTAAGGGTTGTCATAGAAACTATAAGCTGCCCTGAAGCTGGTGGCCCAGAAACTGACTGTGGAAATGAAGCTAGCTTGCAGAGGCAAGACAAAATAAATGGCTCCCAAACTTGCCCAAGTCAGTCTGCCTCTGGAGGGGGCACAAGATTGGCCTCAAATGTAGGCATGCATGACTGAGGACACACTTTGGTGGGCACTTGCCATAACATCTGTAGAGGACCTGAGTTCCGATCCCCAGAATCCACGTAAAAGCCAGGACTGGGTAGTGTGCGTGCGTGCAGCAAGGCTCAGCAACATGTGATGTGAAGACGCACAGTCTCTGAAAGCTCAAAGGCTGGATGCCCTCTATTCACGGCAGCAAACAACAAAGACAGGCTCTCAACACGGTGGGAGCTGAATAGCTGCACCTGAGGCTGCCCCAGACCTGTCTATGCAGCCCATGGGCACGTGCACAGCTGGGTGCACAGCTGGGTGCACATACGCGTACATGCGCTCATGCTCACACACACAGAAGTAGCGGAGTGGGGGCTCACGGCTGCGGGAGACGCGAACACACCTTCTCCTCTGGGGCTCAAGAGGCGGCAGGGTTAGTGACGCCATGGGCTGTGACATCTTCATTGGGTTCAGAAGCTCAACTAGTGAACACAGAAGGCCGCTGCCAGGCCAAACACCAGCAAACTTAGCATAGCGCTGAATAAAAGAAGAGCTGAGAAAGTGTGCAAGAGAATAAGACAGACAGTCAAGCAGCATTGTGTCTTACAGGAGAGAAAAGCCCCTACAGTGAGCACCTCAGACTTAACAACACCGAATTCCAGAAAGCCTGAAGAACACCAACGCACCCCAGGGTGCTGAACAAAGGGGAGAGACTTTACAAGTCAAAAGGAGGCCAGGACTGTGCCCTCCCTAGCTCCTCTAGCCTCTGAGAGCCTATTACACTTCCATATGGTTCCCATGCTCTCACATGCCAGCACATGAGATTCCCATGCTCTCACATGCCAGCACATGAGATTCCCATGCTCTCACATGCCAGCACATGAGATTCCCATGCTCTCACATGCCAGCACACGAGACATTCCCATGCTCTCACATGCCAGCACATGAGAGATTCCATGCTCTCACATGCCAGCACATGAGAGATTCCATGCTCTCACATGCCAGCACATGAGATTCCCATGCTCTCACATGCCAGCACACGAGACATTCCCATGCTCTCACATGCCAGCACACGAGACATTCCCATGCTCTCACATGCCAGCACACGAGACATTCCCATGCTCTCACATGCCAGCACATGAGATTCCCATGCTCTCACATGCCAGCACATGAGAGATTCCATGCTCTCACATGCCAGCACACGAGACATTCCCATGCTCTCACATGCCAGCACACGAGACATTCCCATGCCCTCACATGCCAGCACATGAGATTCCCATGCTCTCACATGCGAGCACATGAGATTCCCATGCTCTCACATGCGAGCACATGAGATTCCCATGCTCTCACATGCCAGCACATGAGAGATTCCATGCTCTCACATGCGAGCACACGAGACAATCCCATGCTCTCACATGCCAGCACACGAGACATTCCCATGCTCTCACATGCCAGCACATGAGATTCCCATGCTCTCACATGCGAGCACATGAGATTCCCATGCTCTCACATGCCAGCACATGAGACATTCTCATGCTCGCACATGCCAGCACACGAGAGATTCCCATGCTCTCACATGCCAGCACATGAGACATTCCCATGCTCTCACATGCCAGCACATGAGATTCCCATGCTCTCACATGCCAGCACATGAGATTCCCATGCTCTCACATGCCAGCACACGAGACATTCACATGCTCTCACATGCCAGCACATGAGAGATTCCATGCTCTCACATGCCAGCACACGAGACATTCCCATGCTCTCACATGCCAGCACACGAGACATTCCCATGCTCTCACATGCCAGCACACGAGACATTCTCATGCCCTCACATGCCAGCACATGAGATTCCCATGCTCTCACATGCCAGCACATGAGATTCCCATGCCCTCACATGCCAGCACATGAGATTCCCATGCTCTCACATGCCAGCACATGAGAGATTCCCATGCTCTCACATGCCAGCACACGAGACATTCCCATGCTCTCACATGCCAGCACACGAGATTCCCATGCTCTCACATGCCAGCACATGAGATTCCCATGCTCTCACATGCCAGCACATGAGATTCCCATGCTCTCACATGCCAGCACACGAGACATTCCCATGCTCTCACATGCCAGCACACGAGACATTCCCATGCTCTCACATGCCAGCACATGAGATTCCCATGCTCTCACATGCCAGCACATGAGATTCCCATGCTCTCACATGCCAGCACATGAGAATCCCATGCTCTCACATGCCAGCACACGAGACATTCCCATGCTCTCACATGCCAGCACATGAGATTCCCATGCTCTCACATGCCAGCACATGAGATTCCCATGCTCTCACATGCCAGCACATGAGATTCCCATGCTCTCACATGCCAGCACACGAGAGATTCCCATGCTCTCACATGCGAGCACATGAGATTCCCATGCTCTCACATGCCAGCACATGAGATTCCCATGCTCTCACATGCCAGCACACGAGACATTCCCATGCTCTCACATGCCAGCACATGAGAATCCCATGCTCTCACATGCCAGCACACGAGACATTCCCATGCTCTCACATGCCAGCACATGAGATTCCCATGCTCTCACATGCCAGCACATGAGATTCCCATGCTCTCACATGCCAGCACATGAGATTCCCATGCTCTCACATGCCAGCACACGAGACATTCCCATGCTCTCACATGCCAGCACACGAGACATTCCCATGCTCTCACATGCCAGCACACGAGACATTCTCATGCTCGCACATGCTAGCACATGAGATTCCCATGCTCTCACATGCCAGCACATGAGATTCCCATGCTCTCACATGCCAGCACATGAGATTCCCATGCTCTCACATGCCAGCACACGAGAGATTCCCATGCTCTCACATGCGAGCACATGAGATTCCCATGCTCTCACATGCCAGCACATGAGAATCCCATGCTCTCACATGCCAGCACACGAGACATTCCCATGCTCTCACATGCCAGCACATGAGATTCCCATGCTCTCACATGCCAGCACATGAGATTCCCATGCTCTCACATGCCAGCACATGAGATTCCCATGCTCTCACATGCCAGCACACGAGACATTCCCATGCTCTCACATGCCAGCACACGAGACATTCCCATGCTCTCACATGCCAGCACACGAGACATTCCCATGCTCTCACATGCCAGCACATGAGATTCCCATGCTCTCACATGCCAGCACATGAGATTCCCATGCTCTCACATGCCAGCACATGAGATTCCCATGCTCTCACATGCCAGCACACGAGACATTCCCATGCTCTCACATGCCAGCACACGAGACATTCCCATGCTCTCACATGCCAGCACATGAGACATTCTCATGCTCGCACATGCCAGCACATGAGATTCCCATGCTCTCACATGCCAGCACACGAGACATTCCCATGCCCTCACATGCCAGCACATGAGATTCCCATGCTCTCACATGCCAGCACACGAGACATTCCCATGCTCTCACATGCCAGCACATGAGATTCCCATGCTCTCACATGCCAGCACATGAGATTCCCATGCTCTCACATGCCAGCACATGAGACATTCTTATGCTCGCACATGCCAGCACATGAGAATCCCATGCTCTCACATGCCAGCACATGAGACATTCCCATGCTCTCACATGCGAGCACATGAGATTCCCATGCTCTCACATGCCAGCACATGAGATTCCCATGCTCTCACATGCCAGCACATGAGAGATTCCCATGCTCTCACATGCCAGCACATGAGATTCCCATGCTCTCACATGCCAGCACATGAGAGATTCCCATGCTCTCACATGCCAGCACATGAGATTCCCATGCTCTCACATGCCAGCACATGAGATTCCCATGCTCTCACATGCCAGCACACGAGACATTCCCATGCTCTCACATGCCAGCACATGAGAATCCCATGCTCTCACATGCCAGCACATGAGATTCCCATGCTCTCACATGCCAGCACAGTATGTTTGTTGTGCTCCGCTACAGTCCACATCGACAGTAGAGATTTGAATTTCCGTAAAGCCCTTAGCATAACAAGATGATTAAGTAAGATTTTTTTAGACATTTAATTAGCTATATTTTTTTCTTTTTCCCTTTTATTTGTTCTCTTCTCATATAATACGCTGACTGCAGCCTCACCTCCCTCTGCTCTTCCCAGCTCCCCCTCCCCCCTCCCCCCAATCCACTACTCCTGCATCTGCCTTCAGAAAAGAGCAATCCTCCAAGTGACATCCGCAGACAAGATATAACACGGCACAAACCCTCATATCCAGGCTGAATGAAGCAGCCGGTAGGAGGAATAGGGTCCCCAGAGCCCGCAAAAGAGTCAGAGACAGCCAGACCCCAGTCCCACAGCATGTATGCAGGGGGCCTAGAGCAGACCCATGCGTGCTCGCGATTTAAAAACAATAAGATGTATGGGGATGTAGGGGGTGTTTGCAGGAGCCAATGCTCCATAGCTTACAAGAGCTCATGTTTAAATCCCATACGGAAGGATTTTTGTGAACTTGTTGTCCATTGGTGACTTGAAATTAGTCATGACATTTGCCCATGAAAATGGGACACATTGGGAATTCTAATTTTATTTACCATTTTGTTTAGTTAGTACTAGATTTTTAAAAACTTTTTTAAATCTTTCAGATTTGTAGGCACTCTAAATTAAATTAAAACAATTTTTTTTTTATTTTTTGGAGACAGGATCTTTCTATATAGTCCCGCCTGTCCTGGGGCTCACTGACCAGCTCAGAAACCCACCTGTGCTGGGATTTGAAGTGTGCACTAGCTCACCTGACTTTTAAACATAAAATGTACAGACTTTCCTCTGCTGACTCTGATGATAGACAACTGATTTTAAAGGTAATGATAAAAAGCCTGGGTTTTGCTACATTCAGTAATAATATTTCATCAGATACAATGTAATTCAGGGTTAGTAGAACCCATGCTCAATTTGCATGTGTGAATCAACATTGTACCCAGAACGGGACTTCCCCTGAAGGTTCATCATGAGCCAAAGACACCTTAATGAGGAGTCACAGGGGACCACGTCTCTTCCTGGTACCCTGCAAGTCTCATAACAGGCCAAGTTCTGTTTAGTTGGTTTTCTGTTCAAGGTAAGTAGCCTGGGCTTAATATAAATGGTAATTCTATGGCTCCTGTTAGGCAGGGTTAATACACACACACACACACACACACACACACACACACACACTCACACACACACTCACACTATTAACACTCAAGAAGTAAATCTATGTGCTCCTTCTCAGCTCCTCTTACATTTGAGGAATAGACAGCAAAAGAACACAAGATGGGAAGGAAATACATATAGTTGTTTCCTTGAAGCCTATTCTTCCACAATAAAGAGAATTACTATGGTTTGGATGTGACACGGTGGGTCTCTAGGATGAGGCAGATAAGGTCATCAGGGTGAGAGTCTGTGGGTGTGTAATGGTGGCTTTGCAAGAAGAGGGAGAATGGCCACACGCCACACGTGCACTCAAACTCCTGTGCACAGATGTAGCCACACCGTCTCCTACGGGCTGTCCCACGACGGCCAGTGAGAGGCCACCCATCACGTGAGGTGACTTCTCTTGGACTCAGAACTGTGAACCACTTGGACTCAGAACTGGTGTGCAGTTGCGCTGTTATGACAGAGAATGACCTAATTCGGAGAAACAAGCGTCCCGAATATATCCACAGAGGACAGAGACCCTTTCCACACACGTGGATGCCAACAGGTTCCATTGCTGCTAGTAACTGGTATACCCAGTGGCAGCTGTTACATGAAGAAAAGTTATGGTGCACACATCACCCAGTGGGCAGGAAGGCTGCAGAGATCCCAGTGCCAAGACTAGGAAGCGTATTTCATGAGACAGTGTCTCACTCTGTAGTCTATCAAATGCAGGGGGTCACGGTGAGTGGCCACACTTGCCAAGGTCCTGAATTTGTATCCACCCCCTTCTTCTTTTTTTTTTAATCACCTGTTCTCTGGACTGGGCTGGATGTGTTTCTGCTAAAAATACAAATGACGGTGATGTATTTGTACATTTACTCAGTTAACAAATATTTACTGGCTGCTTGGCTCTGCAGCAGAAAGAGTGCACAGACAAGAAAAAAGTCACTACATTATGAGTTTTACTCAGGTTTTTTTTGTTTTTTGTTTTTTTTTCTCTCTGTGTGTGTGTGTGTGTGTGTGTGTGTGTGTGTGTGATTTGAAACCAATAAAATTACTTTTAATAAAACCAAATATTAAGTCTAAATGCTTCTTTTTTTATTCTTCCATACGTCACAGGCATGGGATCCTTTTGCAAGACTATCGCTGGGAATGGTAGCATGAATCCAGCTCTTGAGGGGCAGAGAGAAAAGGCTCAGGGGTGCATGGTAACCCTTGGCTAAGTAGAGAGGGAGAGGCCAGCCTGTGCTACATGGGACCCTGTCCCAGAAAACAAAATATAGACCATGATTTAGGAGCGGTGGCACATATAGATAATCCCAGAGCTCTGGAGGCCTACAGGTAAGAGTTCGAGACAATATAGCAAGTCTGAGACAACAGTCTGAGCTACACAGCAAGACTCTGTAGAAAAAAGGAAAAAAAGAACATTCAGAGTATAAGCAATGCTCACTGCAAATTAAAGAGATAACCCAAGGTGTTGACACTGTGCCTCGTCAGGTCCCCGAGCTGTGGGACGGAGTAAAGTTTTGGCTGTTGTTACACCATCAGAATGTGAGCAAATCTGCAATGTTCTTACAAATGCCATCCTACTGTCAGGGACAAAGAACTCCCAGAGATTACAGAGCTCTCCCAGTCTCCGTATCTTTCTTTCTTCTTCCTTCCTTCCTTCCTTCCTTCCTTCCTTCCTTCCTTCCTTCCTTTCTTTCTTTCTTTCTTTCTTTCTTTCTTTCTTTCTTTCTTTCTTTTCTCAATGACCCCCACCCCTCAGGCCGGCACACCAGTTCTGCTTACGGGAAAGGAGACCCAATGTGTGAGGGAGTAACGTGCCTCTGCACCCGCCACCTCCAGTCTGGGCAAGCCCTGGGGCGCAGAATTTGTGGATTAGCTTCTTCCGGTGAGGCCATCAGGATGTAGCAACTTTGTTGTCCTTATGAGACGTTGTCTCTTTGGAGCCCCACCTCTTCTAGACCAGGCTGCCTTGCACTGGAACTCACAGAGATCTGCTTGCTTGCCTCTGCCTCCCAGGAGCTGGGGTTAAACAGGTGTGCCAACATGTCCAGTTTCCACTCAGACTCACACTGTTTTTAAAAACACAAAGCAGCCTGGTTTTTGAGTTCCTGTCTTTCCTAACCACTTGTTTATCTTGGAGTTACCTGGAGAACTCTGACGGGGAAACCTAGATCTGTCACCTCTGTACACAGTTCCCTGGGAATGCAGGGTCGTGAGTGAGCATCACGCATCCAGATGTGTCTGAGCACAAAGTCAGGGGACACAGAGTACAGCCTCTCCTGTGATCTCAGTACACAGCTAGTCCTCACTGCGGAAGCTCAAAGCATCACATTCTAGAATCCTCTTGGGTGTGTCTCATCTTCAATGTTTGAAATTTAACTATAGAACACTTAAAATTAAAGATTAACTTAATATACTATTTTAGCTTCCTGTGACTTTAAAACTTCACCCACATGAATATATGAGGAAGGACCTGTTCCCCATTAAGCCTAATCTGGAAAATACGTCTGGTTAATGTTTGAAGAGAAAAATATGAGGGGAGAGAGTGTCCATTTAGCTCCTAAAGATATGTATACAAGTCCTCCCATCATCGCGGGCATCCTCCTGGCTGCAAAGAAAAAATATCCATCAACAAATATTTTAATCCTCTCATTTTAAAACACCATCAGAAGCAGGACGCTGCAAAGCAGAAGAAACTGCTCAGTCTTGCTTAAGTTTGACCCCCATTCTCATCACCAGCTCCTATCTCCTGCCTTCATGCCTGTCCCATAAATGAACATTGATCACACACAAACAGCCCCAATACCTACTGCACACATAGCCCCAGGCGGGGATCAGCTGTTGTGGATACAAGGGACCTGCTCCCCTCCTACAGCTGCCAATCATAGCAGCCCAAATCCCCCAGGTGGTGGTAACTCTGTTAATTCATCTGTCTCCTGCAAAGGGAGGTCTGCCCCCTCAGGGTCAGTACAGACACACCCAGACACCAAATTCTCAGCTTAAAGGAGATTTATTACCCCCCCGGGGGGGGGGTGTGGGGCTGGGCTGCAGAAGCAGAGAGCAAGCAAGAAAGCAGGGAGCAAGCGGTTGTCTGTCTGTGTGTCTGTGTGTCTGTGTGTCTGTCTGTTTTGCAGAGCTAGGTTTTTAAGGAGAGAAAACAGAGACTCTGCTGGGGTGGAGGGTGGGGGAGTTGGTAAACCCTGATTTGGCATGTTAGCCAAATAATGAATTTTGATTGTTGGACCTTGGTGCTTTGTCTTAGTATTGAGTCCATGGCCAAATAAGGGAACAGGCCTTGGGGACTAACTTTAGGAACGCAATCTGAAGGTTTTTAACATGAGGGAGAAGCATAAAAAGGCAAAAGCTATCACGCCGTTTTTGCTGTGCTGGGCCTGCGAGTGCACCTTCACTCAGCTTCCGCCCCACAATCATAAAATCTGTTGACTATTTCATTTAGGTCCCAGAGACTCCATAAATGCTGATTCCCAATGGAGTCTGCAGCAGCTAGAGGCCCTGACTCCCTCGCCTTGGAAAAGCAGAAGAGGCAATGCCGCTTAATTTGGAGACATTCTTGAACTGTGCAACAAAGACCAGATTTCTTTAAGAGGAAGTTCTCAGCTGCCATTTGATGGAGAAGGAACTGGGTGCCACAGGGAGGGCACAGACAACAGGGACTTCCACAGCCACACTCTGCAGGGAGGAGGAGTGAACAGAAAAGGACAATTAAAACTCCAGCAGAGAAGAGAATCCGATGGGGAATCTCAGGTGGAGAGCTCTGGAAATGCAAAACCCGTGTGTGTCAAGGTCATCAAGGAGGACAGCAGTATCTGTTAACAAAACCGGTGGGGCAGGTGGATGCACTGCCCTCCCGAACTAAGCCTTTCATGGAGTCAGTCCAAAGCTCTACACTCCCAAGAAAGCGGGCAGCCAAATCTCCAAACCCACACAGGTTTGATGACAAAGTCAAGACCGACTCCACCCTTGCAAGAAAGAAACTTTGAAACAATTAACACTTTTTTTCCCAGTTCTGCTTTCCTGGGCCTTTCCTTTCTTTGCACCCGTCTTTGCTCAGCTCCAGCGCCCTGGTTTCGTTGTAGCATGAAGTGTGGCCCAATTCTAGACTCGCAAATCAGCGTGTACAGTAATTCTGTCTGTGGACATAGTCGGCTGGCCTCTTATGTGAGCCCTGGTCTCTGCGTTTCCCACTGTATAGCTAATATTTACATGGTATTTCAAAGCTACAGCCACTGCTCTACAGTTGGTGCACACATCAGTCACCATGTTTAATCCTAGCAACAGCCCAAGCCACAGCACCATAACCATTCTAGTACGCAGTTTATAAAGGCTTCTTATCTGGAAGAGATGTGACAAGAATTCTAGTCCTAGCAGTCTGGTTCCGACCCTCTAAGCCCTGCACAGCTGTTTACTCAGAGTGCCTGACCGGATCCTGCCAGCACTCAAGTCCTTGGAGCTTCTTTTCCTTGCTGTGTGGGGGACGGACGGGCCCTCATGGTCCTGGGAGGAGATAAGAATGGGACTGTGCCTGTGAGTCACTGTGATGTGACCATCTTCATCTGCTCGTAAGGTCGTTGGCTCAGTCTCTGTTCCCTCTCCAGAAGTCAAGTGAAGGACTCCAAGGCCCTTGAAGATGGGGAAATACTAGACACAAGCTGGCTCAGTTCCCTTACGAAATATTCCTTAACCTTTAGTGTTTTCAAGGACTAACCCCGTTGAGTCTCAAATGTCGGATGTGCAGCCATTTCAATAGTTACGGTCACCTCCATCTGTTGATCAATGTGATGGCTGATGTCAGCGGTCCCATCGGGTGACTTTCAAAACAAGGCACCAGGAACAAGAGTTAGGGCTCCTTGTCCCATTCGAGCGTGAACAAGAATCTCAGTGGGGGCTGCAGAGATGGCTCAGCCAAGCACACACTGATCTTCCAGAGGTCCTGAGTTCAATCCCCAGCACTCATGTTAGGTGCCTCATAAAGGATGTAACTCCAGCTCCAGAGAGATTGGACATCTTCAGCCCCTGCTGGCACTACACTCAAGTACACACACACACACACACACACACACACACACACACACACACACACACACACAAACACACATACACATACACACACACTCACACACACACACATACAAACACACATACACACACATACACACACATGCACACACACACATACACACACATGCACACACATGCACACACACATACACACACTCACACACACACTCACACACACTCACACACACTCACACACACATACACACACTCACACACACATACACACACATACAAACACACACACACATACACACTCAAATACACACACACATACACACTCACACACACTCACACACACATACAAACACACATACACACACATACACACACATGCACACACATACACACACATACACACACACTCACACACACATATACAAACACACATACACACACACATACTCACACACACACACTCAAATACACACACTCACACACACTTAAAAATTAAAAATGAGTATTTAAAAAGGAGAAGCTCATCAAACAAGAGAGGTTAGGTTTGACTTCTTCAAGACAAATGAGGAGGCACCGTACTGTTGGAGGCTGAGCGGCTTTCTGTCCTCAAACTGGGCTGGGGGATCCTCAGAGTCTGGCTGTCTCTGTCCTCAGGTCCCGGTGCAGAAAGGTCAGTGAGACCAGACCCCAGGGTTATGACAATGAGGAGCTTTCTCAAGGCCCTGGCCCACTCGGCTCTGGCCAAATGAGCTACTCAGCCACTCCAGCTGCTGAGGAGTAAGAACAGAGGGGACAGATGGGACAGATGCCTGCCAGGTTCCCTGGGGAGACAGATGCCTTTCTTCCTTCATCTCCCACCGTGTGCCACAGTGCACAATGTCATTGCTTGTGAAGGGCAAGGCAGAAACAGTTTGATGATATTAAACAGAGAGCTGAGGGGGAAACACAGAAGTAAATGAGGTATGGCCATAGTCTACTTCTCTGTCCTCCTGCCTTAAATAAAGACCCTTGGAAGAACATTCTGGATTCACCCATGTCGTGTAGATAGGAAAAAAAGAATCTCAGGGGTGTAGAGCCATGCCCTATAGGAAGACTAATATTTTAGAAGTCTGTAAACTAAATATCTGAACAGAACAGGCCCCAGATGTTCTCGAAATGTGACTTGACACGATCTTGTCTAAAACAAAGGCAGCTGGAAAACTCTCTGAGTTGAGTGTCCCAGGTTTGGCTTTTGGTCAAGTAATGCAGTTGTTTAGGCTGTCAGGTTTAATTTAAAAAAGAAAAAGAAAACAACAACAAAAGTGTCACAATCCTTGTAAGCTCTGCAAGAAGCAGTGAGCCACCTGGCGTCCTGGACACTGCCCAGCAGCAAAGATGTCCTGAGAGTTCTAAAACAGAATCATGTAAGACAGATACCATTTCAGTCTATTTCATGAGTAACGGTAAGAACCATAACATCACCGACCTGCTCAGAGAATCTCTGAAACTTCATTGCCCTGTTTCCCCTTTGTACGATGAATATGTTGAGTGAGAACATCTTTAAATATCCTAGCAACTGTGGAAGTCCCAAATCATGCATACAGGTACAATGTCCATGACATAGGTAAGAGAAGTATGTAAAGAATCAAGCTGCACTTTTAAAATGGAGAGACACATAGACACCCCGAAAACTTTACATAACTCTTTTCCTTCTTTCCTTCCTTCCTTCCTTCCTTCCTTCCTTCCTTCCTTCCTTCCTTCCTTCCTCTCTTTTCTTTTTTAAAAAGAAGTTAGCCTCAGCAGAGTGTAAACATGAGAGCTGACTTAAGGGTTTCTATTGCTGTGGTGAAACACTATGACCAAACGAAAGTTTTATTCCGCTCACACTTCCGCATCACAGTTCATCATTGAAGGAGTCAGGGCAGGAACTCAACAGGGCAGGATCCTGGAGGCAGGAGCTGATGCAGAGGCCATGGAGGGAGCTGCTCACTGGCTTGCTCCCCATGGCTTGCCCTGCCTGCTTTCTACAGAACCCAGGATCGGCAGCCCAGGGATGGCCCCACCTATAATGAATGGGCTGGGCCCTCCTTCATCAGTCACTAGTTAAGAAAATGCCCTACACAGCTGCCTACACATCTGACCTTATGGAGGCCTTTTCTTAAATGAGGGTCCCTTCTCTTGGATGAATTTAGCTTGTGTCAAGTTGTCATAAAGCCACCCAGCACAAAGCTATTTTAATCCTGCCTTCGCTCTATAATAAATTCACTGTATAGACCTTTTCTTTTTCAAGCTACAGATAAAATCTCAAGCAGATTCCATTGCCTTTTTAGGTGCTCGAACATTCTGTCACATGAAAAGTTCAGAACTGTTTAGGACTAACTGGGGCATTAGCTCGGTGTCAGGGTCTTTAAACAGCACGTGCAAGGCCTTGGGTCCAGTTTCTAGTGACAAACACAGAGTTCAAAGCAGCTTGGACCAAGATTCTGAGACCCCCAACTTTGTGACCCGACGTCCTAGCGAGACATCCAGGGAGGGCTGAGTGTCTCTGGGTTCCGTCCCCTTAAACAGCTCCCTTTCTACTGTGTAACTGTTTTAGCCTTCTCAGGAGCACCCGGGAGAAATGATGAGGAAGCAGGACATGAAATAGCAGTGTCTTGTGTGGAGAAGGCTTGTTAAAAGGCATCACACTCCACCTGCCTTGCTGGGATGACACTTCCCGGTGGCATTGCTGTCTCTAACCAGGCTTTCACTCCAAGCTCAGCCTTCTGTTGGAGTGCCCTGTCCCTTGGGCAAGAGCAATTTCAAAGCTGCCACTGGTCCCTACTGACGCTTGCTCCTGGGACAGACATTTTATTTACTCATGAATGGGCTCACTTAGAAATCTTTCTCTTGTGGCTGGAGGTCGGGGGAAGCACCCTCCTGGTTCATCGTGGCGGGGAGGTGGTCTTCTTGGAGCATAACGGGGAGAGGCCTCGCTGCCGGACTTACTCTCTCTATTAGTTTCCTCCCAGCATTCACACAGTTTACAGACAGCGCAGACAAGAGACCAGGCTGAACCTGTCAAAACTGGGTCCGTCTTTGAGTGTGTTCTAATAGGGGCTCTTGCAAACGCAGTTTTCTATGAAGGGACGTCTGACACTTACTCCGTTATCTTTCCGCCAAATTCACAAACTTCTGAGCGCGGAGAAACTTAAGTGTCCCAGGAGTCATTTGTCTTCAGTTATAGCTAGGGTTTCACAAGATCAGGTTCTATGTAAGGACTACTGGATTTGGTGGGCTTTGTCCTAATTCAAACATTTATAGAGGAGAAAAAAATAAGTTTTATGATCTAACTCTCAGTCTTACTGATTCCAACAAATGAGGGTTTCTTTTTAAAGAAGAAAATAGAAATAAGATCTAGTAACAATAAAACAAAATTTTATAAAGAATATTCTGATTTGGCTCAGGCAATGCATTCCCGTTTACTCAGCTTTAGGTTCGTCCTTCCGTGTGGAATCTGACAATAAACTTACCACACTGTCACATCCAGTCCTCGGTCGGCTCAAGGAAGCATTCGATAGTACAGCTTCCTCTCTGTGAAGACAGAAATGGAATGACTTCATCCAGGAAGCCTGTCTTTTCCATTAGCAGATCTGTGTGAGACAAGTGTGTGTGTTAGGGTTCCCCAGATGGGGACTGCAGTAGTCAGATATGTAAGATCCTTGTTACTTACAGTCTACATCAGATAAGCTCCCAATACCAGGCAAGTAAATACGTTTTCTCCAGGGAACCATTGAGAATTCCACTAACTCACAAATAATGATCCGACATCCTTCGACTCAAGGGACAAAACTAACTGAAAAGTCGGCTTGTTCATTTATTATCCATCTAATTATGAGAGACAGGAGACAAGTGCTGCAGCCTAACAAGTTCAGGAAGAATCCTTGAACAGCTCCAGTGTTAAAGAACATTATTCTGCCACCCACACTCCAGTGGCCAATAAATATAAAATACAAACGGCAAATCCATCACCCAGAGGTCACTATTGCTCCAAGTTGATGCTTAGTCTCTGCCTTATCTGCCCACCACAGACCATCAGTTCTCAACTACCACAGGGATTGCCTAGCAGATACCCTGCATATTAGATGACATATGCCTAGATTACATGGAGCCTAGAACTCACCAACTAGGCTAACCCGGCCATCCAGAGTCCCAAGCATCTCCCTGTCTGTTTCCCCAGTGCTGGGATTACAGGCACACACTTTCAACCCCCGACACCCATCTCTTTACATGAGGGCACTAGAGAGCCAAGTAAGTCTTCCTGATTGCACAACAAACACTGCATCAGTCCAGAGAGCACTATTTAAGGAGGTGGTGGGGAAGAACGTCTGGGCTCTCTACATCAGTAGCAAATGAAGCAGGAGGAGAGAGGAGTCTGTGACAGGGCTGTCTAGAAGGCTGCAAGAAAAACCCAATGCCTTGAACCTGGCAATGAGAAGAAACCACTTCAGTTGTGATGAAGTGGAGGAGGAAATGATTACTTCTGCAGGTAAGTTTGTGACAAGAATCAGAGGAAGTTCCTGTCTAGTGGTTTTATTTTCTCATCAAGTACAAAAATATTCCACGTACAGAAGGTTGGTTTCTTTTCTTAAGTATGTGCACCAACGTTATGATCATGAATTCTCTCTGATTGTGGTTTCATCTATGAGTAAAACAAAAACATACCATTAAATAATTCCTTCTCTTCCTTTAACAAGGAGATCTTAAGGCCCAGCCACTCTCTGTGGCCCCAAGAGGCACTCAAGCCTAGATTGGGCGAGCATTGCCCACTTTGGGATGGCTGCCTAGGCTCCAGTAGTGTGGCTTCATGTGGGGAGGGATGCCCAGCCTCACCGAAGGCCTGGGATGTGACAGGAACCTGCGCCTGCACCCGGGACTCTGAGATGTGACAGGAACCTGCGCCTGCACCCGGGACTCTGACCCCATCCCTGAGTGCACATCGGGAGGCCCTCTACCGTGAGTAGTCACCAAAAATCAAGTTCTGCCTTTCCTAGCCATCCTCACCACACAGCTCTCCACTGCAGCCACAAACAACATGGCAGCAATTCATGTGCCAAATGACCAAGCCTCCACCCAGATCCGGGAAGGAAGCCCGGAAGCTTCTCCCCGTCTCTGTCCTCATTGCAGGCATCCAGTTTGGGTGCATCTCAAGGGAGGGTCCTTGAGAAGTCTCCTAATTGGTCAACGGGAGCCCTTCCCTCCCATAAACACACCCACACCACGCCTACACACCCTTCCCGTGCTGTTTCAAAAAGGAAGGACTCAGACCCCTCCTTCAGCAAAACTTCTGAAGAGATTTTCTAAGCTTCCGCGGTGACTGTTTCAAAACTAAGTAGCAGTTCTAAATGGGTCAGTGAGATGAAAGGAACATCGCGGCAGAAGTGATAAACACTACACAGGGACAGACCAAGGTTGTGCCGACCCATCAACTGAGGGTTCACTTAGAGATATAATGCACCCCACCCTTTATTATTTAGCAAGCATTTTACCATATTCCAGAAGAATAAAATATGATCCACTCCGCCACCAGAAATGTAGCTATTAGAGAGATTTTTTTTTTCTTGTAAAGAAGTAAATAGCAAGTACAAGCTACAAGCAGCGAGCCAAAACCAACAGTTAGATGTTCATTTCCAGCTGGAGAAAAACTATCTTCTTCGGGTTCCCAGCCACACCCTTCACTGGCATGGCCCTCTTCTCTTTATGCCTAGAATTTTCATGTTTTCTGACATGACCTCAGCTCGGGGTCTCTGATCAGCTGTTTAGCGGATCCCACTCCCTCCCCGGCCTGCAACTCCATCACCTCTGGAGTTAACAAATGGGCCTGCTCCTCCTGGCCTGTTGGCTCAGTCATCTCAGCCAACGCAATTCCCTATTGACTGTGGCCCGGATCACTCACTTCCCAGGAAAAGCAATGGAAAATTCTTTTCTATGTCCCCAACCATCACAGTTCTGGTATAAGCAAACACAAGTGTCTGCCTGGAGACAAACCAGGACCAGAGAGAGCTGGGGCTACCGGACCTTATGTCACTTGAAAAACAGGTTGTTTTCTGGGGTGAAGTTAGGTTTTATTGCGTTTATAAAAAGAAGCTTCGTTTTGGAAAAAATGGTGGCTACTACCCATAATACAGGCCGACAGCCCTAAGTTGGGAGTGTTCCCACCCGTTGAAGCCTGCAGTGAGGACGCTGGGACTTATGTGGCTGAGGCCATCAACCGTAGTGATGGGTCCTTCCGTGTGGGCCTTCTCCATTAGAAGGCTCACTTGGAATCCCTGTACAACCAGAAAAGCGGAAGCCAGGAAGAAGACGGTGGAAGACAGGGTAGGTAAGCTGTCTGTCCTCAGTCAGTGGCCCCGGAAATCTGCATTCCTGGGAAGACAAAGAGGAAAATAAAAGTGCACGCTTCCTTTTTATTCCCACTGAGCGTCTCCAGCTCAGATCCATGAGGACATTAAGCAGAGGTGGGAAACACGCCTGCCTGGCTTCTTCAGCAACCCCATCGCCTGGGAAAAGAAAGAAGGGAAGCTGGAGGCAGGACAGCTAAAGGCAGTGCGTGAGTGCCGTCCATGTGGCAGAGCTGGTCTGAATAAACCGGCTACAAAAGACCTTTCTGAGAACAACCCGTGAAACTGGGGAGTAATTTATTTTGTTAAGTCTGACCATGATATGCGTTTATGAGAAAATGTTTTTATTGTCAGAGATGGGTATTTGAGCATTTGGGGCTGAAATATCATTGCTTCTGGAGTTCACTTGGAAATATCTGGGTTAAAAGAAAAACAAAACAAGGTAGATAGTGTAATAAGTTAACAATTACCTTAGATATTTGAGATACTTGAGTATTAATTATACTCTATGCATTTTGTTTATTGAAAATACGCAACTGGGAAAGTTTTTTTTAAAAAAATAAAACAAGCAAAAAGTGAAAGACAGTTTTAAAAAGATTAGAAAGTACCCACAGGTCAATTATTGCCCAATCTCTTGCGCAACTAAGGGCCAGGTGCAGAATCAAGAACACACTGCCATCCTCCAAAAGGAGCAGCTGGCACGCAGAATAGAATTCAGACCAAGGGAATGATGGGCCAGGCTGCAAGGAAGCAGGAGGAGGTGGCGGGAATGGATGGAGAGCCAGGGAGGGATTTGGGGGAGCGAGACAGACCCGAGCCTAGGCTCGCCCTAGGGGAAGGCCAGTTGCATAGAGAAGTCCTTCCGTTTTAGCCAGAGAGCCCTTTCAGAACCTGAGCAGGGGCAATATGCTCCGGGGTGACATAAAATCTGAAAATGGAAGGGAACGCTTCTGACGGTCACTGAGCAGAGTGTATCTGGTCAAACAAACTGTTTCTCAGTGCGGTGGCTTGAGTAAGAATGGTCCCCATAGGCTCCTCTGCTTGTCTGTTTGGATGGGGTTGTGCAAATGTTTGAAAGGATTATAAAGATTAGGGGGTGTAGCCTTGTTGGAGTGAGTGTGGCCTTGTTGGGAAATTGTGTCACAGAGGGTGGGCTTTGAAGCTTTAAAAGTCCAGATCAGGAAGGAGTTCTCAGCCCCTCAAGCACTGCGGGAATAATGAACTAGCCCTCTGGGTCTGTAAGCATGCCACCCTATCAAATGCTTTCTTTTACAAGAGTCACCTTGCTCAGGGTCTTAAAGCAATCGAACAGTAACTAAAACCCTCAGAAAAGCTAAAACGGAGCCACAGCAAAGCAACGCTCTTAAGACTTGACAGAAACTGTGCAGAGAGCAGGAATGGGTCAGAGTAAACAGGAGCCGAACTCATCCCCGCCAATGCCGACCAAGTGGACACCTCCTTCTCTTCTGCTCCCCCCTGGCCTTGTCCCCTCGCAGCCAGCCTGCACGCCCCCTAAGCCATCTCTCCGTTTCTGCCTGCAGTCTGACGCACTGCTCACTTTCGCTCTCAACTTCCCCTCGGCGCTTGTAGCAACATGCTGGCACACAGTTCCAGCTTGTGACCCTCGCTCTTCCTCCACAGACTCAGACTTCATTACATTTTCGCCTACGTACAAACCAAAGGCCAAAACTCACTAAGTTGATTTCCAAATTCTCACAAATTGTTAACAATTGCTGCTGCCACAGACGATCCCCAGACATTATGTCTAAACTTGCTCTGCTACAACTTCCAAAGTCCCTCACCTCTAAGACTCAGCTTCCCCATCCTAAAAATCTTTTATCTCTGGATTCTTTACACCCTGCTCTCCCCAAAAAATAATAACATCTTAAGATTATGCTGTAAATTTTTATCTCAATGTTTATAGATTACTCATTGGGTATGGTTTAAGATTTATATAATTTGTAACAAAATTTGACTTTAAACTTATAACAAATGTCTTATCATTAAAATTATGTACATGGGTATATACATGTGTGTGTGATTCAACTCTTGTTTAAGATATGTGGGGAGTAAGATGTGTGTGTGTATGTGTGTGTGTGTGTGTGTGTGTGTGAGAGAGAGAGAGAGAGAGAGAGAGAGAGAGAGAGAGAGAGAGAGAGAGAGAGAGAGAGAGAGAGAGAGAGAGAGAGAGAGAGAGAGACTTGGATTTAACCCTACATACGTGTAAATGTAACCTGGATTTACCTCTGTGCGTACTTGGATTGAACTCTGGATTTACCTCTGTGTGTACTTGGATTGAACTCTGCGTATATGTATGTGCATTGCCTTTCTTTGTTTATCTTTTCAGATGCTGACCTATAAGAGGTGAAGTAGGACAGTAACCAGGGCCCTGCAGGCCTGTCTCATCTCAGCAGTGGTGTCCACTGCAGTCCAGCTGCAGCTCTCAGACCCTGCTGCTCCAGAAAGGAGTTAGCGCCAAGCTGAGGGGGAGTTGCTGATATGCTTGGAAAAGGGGCGGGGCAGGGAGACACCATCAGCCTGCCTGCCTGCTTCCCTCCCTCCCTCCCTCTTTCCCTCCCTCTTTCCTTCCTTCTAACATAACCCTTTGGATTGTTAGAACGTTTCCACAGAGGGCTTTGAGAGTAAATTTGGAAGACATCTTATCCAATTGTCTATGACACTCTCCACGTCCCGGTTTCTTCTGTTTATGCTCATCGGCTGTCAGAGAGCTTGCTGCTGTTTCCACAAATTGTGCAAATTCAGGCACTGCCATGGAGACTGAGGAGGGGGAAACGCAAACCAAAATCACTGTGTTTCACACACGGACCTTTTTATCCCCCCATCCCACCCCCGTGGTGGAGGAATGTGAGCTAAAGGGATCTGGAGGTTCTGGCAGAGGACCCATCTCTCAGCCATGGACACAAACAGGGCAGTCACACCTCTGGTTAGGATTAGAGAGAAAGAATGTGCACTCAGGTTTAAAATCCCTCTAATTACTCTATGAGTGAAAGACGTAGACACTCTTTATTTTTCTAGTATCTGAACCTAATTCTACATCCTCGGCTAAGGATCAGATAAAGTAGCTGGCATACATAGCTACAGGCTGTGCTGCATTTTTGAAAGAAAGAAAAGATCAGAAATAATACATCCTAAGTGGTAGAGTCACACACAGACAGGACACCCAGGAAACGGGACAGGATGCCAGCATGGCTGACGGTGTATACCGTTCCCATTTCCCCTCTTCTGTTTCAGGACAGAGTTTTGAAGATGCAATTCTGAATATCCGCTTAAGCTCGAATCCCAAGCTGTCTGAGAGACAGGGCCTTTGGATTAGCTGGCCTCCAGCTTCTGACCCGTCTGCCTCAGCCTCCTGATCTAAGCAGCTGGTTTTCTTTTGTCCATTTCTCAGCCGGCTTGTAAGGTCTCACAGACTCACACAAGTGCGTTACGACTGAGCCTAACAAACTGGGTCCAAGGAGAACCAGAATGTTACACCAGGAGAGAGAGGACTAATGGACAATTCACCAGCAGACGACTACTCCTTGGTTTGGGAAACCTTTAAAGCATCTGGTAGAAAGTGGTGGTGCTCTCCTGTAACCCCTGTACTGGGGAAACTGAGGCAGGTAGAGCACTGCGTATTTGAACACTAGCACTGAGTTCTGGCCTAGGCTGTGCTAGACTGAGGCTCTGCCTCAATAAGCAAATGTGTGCCAACACCAGCCCTGCAGAAGGGAGACCACTGCCAGCCCGTGGGCTGGGGAAGGCCTTGGGGCACGTGCAACTCCCATAGCAGGCCGGCAGGAATAAGTCTTGCGGGCCACTTAACCGCTGTGTGACTTGGAAGGTCTCAGTCTCACTTCCCTTAGAAGTGGATAATAATAGCTCAGATTTCCAAATGCCGTTGTTAGAATTCAGTAAGATAAGGCATGGAAGTCGTAAGCGCCTGGCACAGAATGAGTGCTTAATGAGAATATTAATATGATAACCAGCAGGGCTATCGAGGATCAGAAGAATTTGCGTGAGAAGAAGGAGAAAACCATTGTGAGTGTGGCACGGGCTCCTCATTCGCTCAGTTATGACCTCAGGATTGTGACAACACGAACTAAACCAGATCTCACGAAGCTCAGCATAGAACCTTGCCAGGCACACAAGTTTCCTTTGCGTGTATCTCCAGCTATGCCTTTGGCTTGCTCTCAGAGTTTTATGGCTTGGAGATTATAATTATAAAACACTAATCTCAAAAGAAATATGGAAGGCCAGCCAAAGCCTCGTCTGTAGCAACTGTTAAATGGGAACAGTTGTTAAATTACTGTGGTACAAGCTCACATTCTTTCTCACCTTGCTAACCAGGGTAGAGAGTAAGTTCAGAAACAGACTGAAATGCCCTGTTTTGAAAAAGGAAATCTTCAAGTCAAATGCCAAAGTCTTGCTTCAGCTTCTTAAGAACCAAACTGGGGCTTGCACAGTAGCTCAGTGGCCAAAGAGATCCTGCCTCCTAATCTGATGAGTTCACTTCCCGGGGTCCACACGGTCCTGTAGACAAGTTTTCCTCTGAACTCCACATGTGCACTGCGATAGCTTTCCCTCCACAAAATAAATAGACGTGCAATAAAGCTCTCTGATTTTTTATGCGTACTTTCAAGACTTACTTTTCAGCAGTGTGAATTTGCATAAGAGTGACTGACTCCATTTTTTTCCTTTTGGGCACTTAAAGCAATCCCAGAGGGACTATTTGTTTCTATATCACTGTAAAGGAATACGCCTCCAATCAACACACTTACGTTTGTTCTTAAAGCTAATGTATAATTTAAGTTTTTAATCAAACTCAGACCTCTTTGAATCTGTTATTGATAGGGTCACACTCAAAAACTCCCAGTAAAGAGCTTCACTTCAGGGTTTTCAAACCATAATTTAGAGGTTGGAGCTAGCTCAGCGGTAGAGTACAGTATGCACTGCTCTCGCAGAGGGAGAGATCGCTTGCCAACATCCACGATGGACGGCTCACAAGCTCCTGTCACTCCAGCTCTGGGAACTCTGACACCCTTTCCTGGCCTCTTTGGTCGCTAACACTCATACACACACACTCATACTCACTCACACACACACACACACACACACACACACACACACACAAATATACGTGATTTTAAAATTTACGAAATACTTACAACTCAACTCTGATGCGTCCCAAAGAAAGCAGGCGAAATGGGAGCTGGGGACAGGCAGAGCTGATTTCTTACAAAAGGAATACTCTGAAAGAAACATCTATTATGATGTTGGTTGAGAACAGGGACTAGGACCAGTGGGAGACAAATAGAATACATAAACAGATAGACGAGGCCATAATAAACCCCCAAAGCCCAATGATTTCCAATATGCAACATCATACACAGGCCACATTCTAGGCAACAGCTGTAGACTTGCCTGAGTTCTGGAACCTTCAGGGCCCCAACCCTGTTTGAAAAGTTCTGTCAAGGCCCTGTTCACCATAATTTTCCTTTGTTACAACGAGTGTGTCTTCTCATATACAGGACCTTAGATTTTTTTAACACCCCTCCCCCATGTCTTACGTGTTATTCACCGTTCCTTTTCCCATACGGTTTCCTGCGTTCTTCCTGGCAGGTTTGTGCCCACCCCACAAGTATAGACAAAACCCTTCCCGGGTTTCTTCAGAGGTCATGGGTCAGAGGTTAAACAACAGGGCCCTAGTCCCCTCAGTCACACCAGCTCCTCCAGGCACACCAGCTGTTCCTCCCTCCCAGGAGTCACCCAGGCACCATAGCTTGCACCTGGAAGCTTCCTGTGCTAATTTTTTTTTTTTTTTTTTTTTTTTTAATCTGATCACTCTACATTCAGTGTTGAAAAAAAGCATTGAGGCCTTGCCTTTCTGGAGATAAACTTAGCCTGTTTCCTTTCACTCCAGGAAGCCTATTGTTTCACAAATATGCTAACACTGCTTAAATTCCAGAGTGAAATTACAAGAAAGAAGGAGGAAGCACTAAGCACAGCCCACAGGACTGAAATTTCACTTTTAAATGGGCTTATCCTATCCTATTTTCCCCCCAAGTCATAGATAAGATTGTTCTAGAAGTACAATTTTACATCTCTCCTTCAGAGATGGTTTCCTGTCTGGCTTTTTTTACTTCCAAAAAGTTAAACTTTCTCACAGCTTGTCAACACAAAAGTGAGCGTTGCCCTTTGTGGGAGAAATGAAATTAGTTCTTTTTGGATTAAGGAGAAGGCGGCACAGAAAACACACGGAACAGCAGACCTCCCACAGAGCAGAGAAATTCTCACACTCCTCTCGTTTGACCCCAAAACACTTTTCTGGAAAGTCTCTTGCACGACAGCCAAGGACACCCCTATTTGGAACCCTGTGGGCTGAGAAAGGGCACATCACCCCTCAGCCCAGAGCTATCATTTCCTCCAAAGAAGTAAAGACCTCGATTCATTTGGGATCTTGCTAACATCGATTCAATACGTACAGTATCAGAGAAAACTTGGCCTTAGGAAAAGCGGGTTAAATGACGGGAACATGACAAGTTGTGCTGACAGGCAGTGGATTCTTATGCTCACACTGACCCCCGCGAGTGCAGGAGGTTAGCTGCGGGTGGGAACCGAAGGCAGGTCACATTCAGCAATTGCTCGTATGTGAGCATTTCTGGTAATCGGATCGCCACGGCTGGGTCATAGCCAGGGCCTGGGACATACTAAGTAACTCTCATTCCCTACTGTTCCAGCCCCGCAGACGGCGGAGTTCGTTGATTTCATTTCTCTTTCTGTATACTTATTTTCAGACTAAATCTGGTACACATATTGTTTTCTTTCTTTCTCTTAGCATGTGCTCAAATTGTATGAGCTTCAGGACTCACACACCATCTGGCCCCGTCGCTGTATAAGAATGAATACTATTGAATTCTGATTTGCTGTGTAGTCTCTCAGTCACCGTGCCCTTGATTGGAGGAGGCTCCTTTTCCATTTAAAAACAAATGCTATATAACCTTTCCTTCATTTGGCGATCATTTTCTAAAAGAAAACGGGGTGGGGGGGATTGTGTGTATGTGAGCATGTGGGGGATTGTGTGTATGTGAGCATGGGGGATTGTGTGTATGTGAGCATGGGGGGATTGTGTGTATGTGAGCATGGGGGATTGTGTGTATGTGAGCATGGGGGAATTGTGTGTATGTGAGCATGGGGGGATTGTATGTGAGCATGGGGGGAGGTTGTGTGTATATGAGCATGGGGGGGATTGTGTATATATGAGCATGGGGGGATTGTGTGTATGTGAGCATGTGGGGGATTGTGTGTATGTGAGCATGGGGGGATTGTGTGTATATGAGCATGGGGGGGATTGTGTGTATATGAGCATGGGGGATTGTGTGTATGTGAGCATGGGGGATTGTGTGTATGTGAGCATGGGGGGATTGTGTGTATATGAGCATGGGGGGATTGTGTGTATGTGAGCATGGGGGGATTGTGTGTATATGAGCATGGGGGGATTGTGTGTATATGAGCATGGGGGGATTGTGTGTATGTGAGCATGGGGAGATTGTGTATATATGAGCATGTGGGGGATTGTGTGTATGTGAGCATGGGGGGATTGTGTGTATGTGAGCATGGGGAATTGTGTGTATGTGAGCATGGGGGGATTGTGTGTATATGAGCATGGGGAATTGTGTGTATGTGAGCATGGGGGGAGGTTGTGTGTATATGAGCATGGGGGGATTGTGTATATATGAGCATGGGGGGATTGTGTGTATGTGAGCAAGGGGGGGAGGTTGTGTGTATATGAGCATGGGGGGATTGTGTGTATATGAGCATGGGGGGGATTGTGTGTATATGAGCATGGGGGGATTGTGTGTATGTGAGCATGGGGGATTGTGTGTATATGAGCATGGGGGGGATTGTGTGTATATGAGCATGGGGGGATTGTGTGTATGTGAGCATGGGGGGAGGTTGTGTGTATGTGAGCATGGGGGAATTGTGTGTATATGAGCATGGGGGGATTGTGTGTATATGAGCATGGGGGGATTGTGTGTATATGAGCATGGGGGGGATTGTGTGTATATGAGCATGGGGGGGATTGTGTGTATATGAGCATGGGGGGGGATTGTGTGTATATGAGCATGGGGGAATTGTGTGTATGAGAGCATGGGGGGGATTGTGTGTATGTGAGCATGGGGGGGATTGTGTGTATATGAGCATGGGGGGGGATTGTGTGTATATGAGCATGGGGGGGGGATTGTGTGTATATGAGCATGGGGGGGATTGTGTGTATGTGAGCATGGGGGGAATTGTGTGTATATGAGCATGGGGGGGATTGTGTGTATATGAGCATGGGGGGATTGTGTGTATATGAGCATGGGGGATTGTGTATATATGAGCATGGGGGGGATTGCGTGTATATGAGCATGGGGGGGGGGATTGTGTGTATATGAGCATGTGGGGGGGGATTGTGTGTATATGAGCATGTGGGGGGGAATTGTGTGTATATGAGCATGTGTGGGGGGGGGGGAATTGTGTGTATATGAGCATGGGGGATTGTGTGTATATGAGCATGGGGGGGGAATTGTGTATATATGAGCATGGGGGATTGTGTATATATGAGCATGGGGGGGAATTGTGTGTATATGAGCATGTGTGGGGGGGAATTGTGTGTATATGAGCGTGTGTGCGTTGCCTGTTAAGATACTGGGCCTGGAAGAGTGCGATGTTAGGGCTTTGGGATCAGGACTCTCCCTCCTGTAGAAAGACTGCAATGCCTTAAACTGGCCGTGCCTCTGTGGCTCTTCAGAACTGCAAATACATACTGAGACTTCAAAGAAACCACCACTGCCACCACCCACCGTCCTCAGAGGAGGGTTCTCTGAACCCCAAGGATGCCGCCTGTCAGTGAGAGCTTGTCACTGAGACTCCGCAGAGGAAAGAACAGAGCACACAGTTTGAAGCTTTCATGCCGTGTCTTCATGGGAGATTCTCCAATAGTCTTTCTGACCTTAGTTCCAGGAATGGTTATGCTTCTAGGGCTGTTGCACTTTTTATCTTATTGGCTGTGTACACAGGCAGCCACAGTTCAAATTTGGAGCTGGTGGTGGGTTAGACCCAAGGTCAGATCTGCAGCCAAGTCATGCCTAGCAATTATGGTAAAGTCACATTCCGGCCTCCATTTTTTTGCTGTTGTTGTCTTATTTTTATGTATTACTTGTGGTGTGATGTTGTGTTTTACATATGTTCTCTTAAGAGGGAATTGGGAAAATGAATTAATAGAACATTCTTTCTTTTGATTTATAGAGACAGGGTCTCTCCACACAGCCCTCGCCAACCTTGAACTGTGTCTCCCAAACTAGCCTCAAACTCAGAGTGATCCCCCTGCCTCTCCTCTCTGAATGCTGCGATCACAGACAGGTACCATCATGCATGGTTGAAGTAAGATATTGTTTCAAAATAATTCTGGCCATAGATTTAGCATAGACATGTAGCTATGCAGAAAAGAAAAAGAAACTACTTATTTACCATACCAAAATAAAACTATTTTGGATGAAGGTATGTGTGGCACAGCACACTTCAAAGACCCCTCCTCCCGCAGGCAGCACAGACAGCATAGGCAGCAGCTTCACTCTCAGTAAGCGCCTGGTATCACTCTCCCACCTCTCCAAACCACACAAGAAACTCCCCCACCTGCGCTGTGCTCAGAATGAACGCCACCCCATCTCTTCTCGCCCTTGGTCCTAATAAGACACCAATGCTCTGCCTCCTGGCTCCCATCCAAACTGGACACAGAGGCAGATGCAGGCAGATGGAGTTTCACAGAAGGTTCTCAGACATCTGGGAAACGGTGGGAAGGCGATCTAGTCCTAAACAGCTTCACTGACAAACGTAGAGTGTGAGCCGGCTGGGGGATAGGGAGACCCAACCTTCCTGGACCATCCGGAAGACCTGGGCACCCTAAATTTCATGGAGGATGCAGGGGCCTGGTGTGCCAGGAAATACAAGGAGAAATGCCGCTTCCTAGCAGGAGAGGAGTTTGAATCCTGAAGGGTCAGTCTCACTGGAACAGATCTGACCTGTCTCAAATTTCTCACTGTTCAAAATGCCAATTCAAATCAAACAGAGAATTACATTTTACCATCACCCCAGGGCTTCTAGTTCTGGTGTCCCAACCATGATTGTGGGACGGCACAGCCCCCAGACTTCCCCTAAACCACCTTCCTCTAGCTTCTCACTGCCCGAACCCTCGCTGACATCACCAAACCCTTTCTCTCTTTCTGTCAGGTCTGTCTTTCTCTGACTCCCCTGTTCCTAAAAAGAGGGGGTGAGTGGCTGTGGGGACCTGTGAGACTCTACACGCACCAGTTTAAACTTTTCTTTCCACCCACAAATTCAGATGACTACTACAGGGTTATGTCACTAAGAAGAGTAAGTCAGCATTCAAAAACAGATGCTAAGTGCTGTAGAGACAGTTCCATCTGTAAGGCACCTGCCATACAAGCATGGACGTTTGGATCCCAAGAACCATTGTAATGAAGAGGATGAGCGTAGTGTAGCCGGTGAAGGTGCTTACTGCCAAGCTTAACAACCCGAGTTCAATCCCCGGAACCCACATGGTGAAAAAGACTCAGCTCCAGAAAGTTGTCCCGTGACTTTAAACAGAATCAATAGCATAAACACACTTTCATGTGTACACACACACACACACACACACACACACACACACACACACACACGCACACACACGCCCATTGGACAACCAGGTCTCAGATTCACTGAGTCCTTTCCCATCTAGAAATAAGCTAACTCATCTAGACTGGTTATAGCATCCAATTTCCCCTTACCAAAGCAAGAAGAGGTATGTGGAATGACCCAGAGACGGAGTTAGGTGACAACGTGAGTGCCGTCCTCACATGATGCCAGTGGGACATGGGGGCTAAGATAGGCCTCTGTAGCTCTTCTAACCATGAAACACAATGAACCACTGTTGTCATGCTGAGGGTAAAAAGAACACAAGTCTTTAGTCACATCTTTAGGTCTCAATTAATCAACTCCATATGTCCCTCCCTTCCAGAACCATTAAAGAGAAGTAGTACAGATTTCCAAACTTAAACTGTGCTCACTTCTGTTGCTTGCATTAGCTGTGTGCTGCATTGCTACCAGTGACCAGAGATAGGAGAAGCAGAGCACATCGCTTCTGCTCTCAGCCTGGTGAGCAGCTAAGGGCTGTGCTCACCTGGGAGCCATTAAGGTTCACAAGGAGCCCAAGAAGCAGCATCTTCACTTTCACACGTACCCTTTTCTTCACGATTCATTTGGCCAGAGTTACAGCGGCCATCATCTGCCATCCAGGCATTTCCCTGAAGTTATGTTATTCTCATGGCCTTTTGTTTTTTTGGTGGCTGGTTGAGGTGAAGAGATCCAAGTAAGTATTTTGATCTGTAGGCCAGGCTGTCTCATCACATCTGCTGTACTCAGTCACACTAACACAAGGCTGCCTCTATCACATCTGCTGTACTCAGTCACACTAACACAAGAGCAGTCATAGGTGACGCATGACTGAACAAGTGTGGCTGGCCTTCTGTTGAACCTGATACTGAGATCTGCATTTTAGGACATCTTCACGTGTCAGAAAATGTAACTTCCATCATTTCTAACCAATTACAAATGTAAAAGCCTTTAATCCCAGTGCTCAGGAGGATCTGTGTGAGTTCGAGGCCAGCCTAGTTTATAAAGAGAGAGAGAGTTCCAGGACAGCCAGGGGTGTTATACAGAGAAACCCGGTCTTGGAAAAAAAACCAAAAAACCAAAAAAAAAAAAAAAAAAAAAACTAAGCCACACAAATAGTTGCATGTAAAAATGGGTAAATGTGAATACAAGTTGACAGTTGTTATTGTGTTTGTGTAGTTTGTAAGATGTCTCCACTTGGGGAACCCTCTCTATTACTCCCTTTTCTTTAATTACAGCAAATATATCACAAAATGTATCATTTTAGAAGAGTTTAATAATAACCAGCATTATGTACACTCATGTTTTTGTACAATCACAACCATTGTACAATTTATCTCCAGAACATTTTTATT
The DNA here is from genome assembly GCA_030556225.1 of Cricetiscus sungorus. Lineage (NCBI taxonomy): Eukaryota > Metazoa > Chordata > Mammalia > Rodentia > Cricetidae > Cricetiscus > Cricetiscus sungorus. The sequence continues at coordinate 512,975 of JANBXA010000411.1, read as the reverse complement.
CTTAAAGCTCTACTTTTCTCCCTTAAAAATAAACAAAAACACCTTCCTATTTCTCCCGACCACAGCCCCTCAGGCTCTCCCTGTCCCCAAGAATCCATTACAGAATCATACCATATTTATCGTTTGGGGTAATGTATTTACTTAGTATACTCGAAGTCCATCCAAGGTGTAATATTCCTAAGAATCCCGTCCCCTCCTAAGGCAGGGTGAACCCCAGTGTGTCCACCAATCACATTTTACTTATCCTTTAATCTGTTTTCATCTGTCAATGGACATTGCTGGTCCATGTTTTGGCTGCTGTGCAGGATGGCACAGTGAACACTGATGTACAAGTTTCCAAGCTCTTTGAGATACATACTGAGAAGCAGAATCACCGGATTCTGTGATAATTAAATAGGATATGATATGAGATAAAGAGATGATTCAGCAGTTAAGAGCACTGTCTGCTCTTCCAGAGGACCTAGATTTGATTTCCAGCACCCACAGGGAGACTAACAACCACCTGCAACTTAAGTTTTGGGGACCTGATACCCTCTTCTGGTGTGCATAGGCACTGAGTGTTCATGGCTCACAGACAGACACGCAGGCAAAATACCCATACACATAATATACATACATATTATGTGTACATAAATATACATAGTGTGTGTGTGTAAGAGGCAGAGAGAGGGAAAGAGGGGGAGAGGCAGAGAGAAAGGGAGAGGGAGAGAGAGGAAGAAAGGGTGAGAGTGTGAGAGAGAGGGAGGGAGGGAGGGAGGGAGGGAGGGAGGGAGGGAGGGAGGGAGGGAGGGAGAGCACAGTAATACTTCTCCACAAGAGCTGCACCATTTTCATTTCCACCCATAGTACACAAGGTTTCAAATTTCCCTCCATCCTTGCCAATTTATTTTCTGCCTTCCAGGGAACACTCGTCCCGTGGGTATGAAATAGTCTCCCTATGGTTTTGGTCTGCATGTCCCCTAACAGTTATTTATGATGAGCGTTTGTTCAGGTGCTTATTGGCCATTTGTGTTTCTTTAAAGAAATGTCCGTCCAATTCCTTCACCCGTGTTTTCGTAGAGTTGTGTTGTTGATCCATAGGAAATTTTAAAACATATTTTGGATATTAATTTCTTGCCAAAAATATCTTGCAATTGTTTTTCCTTCTGTGAAATGTCTTTTCATCCTTGGCGGTGCCCTTTTGAGGGACAATGTTTTGTTTTCTATTCTTCTAAATATTAGCTACATATAAACATCGTTACCAAAAATTTCAAAGGTTTCTGTTGTTTTCATTTTGCAGTGTTGGGGACTGAACCCAAGTCCTTGTCTCTGCTAGGCAAACACCACCTCTGAGCAGCTTGCCCACATCTTAAAACTAAAAGCTGAACCAAACAAAATGCAGAGGTCATTTTCAGTTCGTAGGTTTATCCCACAAGTCAGGCTGCGAACCCTGATACAGAATTAAAAATGGAGTTGTCAAATTATTATTTTGCATTAAAAATGCTTATCTAAGGCCTTTAATCCCAGCACTCGAGAGGCAGAGAGGCAGGCAGATCTCTGTGAGTTTGAGGCCAGCTTGGTCTACAGATCTAGTCCCAGAACAGGCTCCAAAACTACAGAGAAACCCTGTCTCGAAAAACAAAAAACAAATGCTTATCTCGGCCAGGCATGTTGTCATTTCCCTGCAATTCCAGCAACTCAGGAGGCTGAGGTAGGGAATTAGGAAGTTTGAGCCCAGCTAGGACTATATAGTGAGTTTGTCTCAAACACACACACACACACACACACACACACACACACACACGAGTGAGTCTATCTCAAACATACACACCTATGCGTATGGCTTCATTTTATTTGTTTCAAAAGTCAAACTAGGAAACAGAACACAGCTACAGTGCCATATTTGAGGATAAGAAACTAACACCTCAGGCTGTTAATGCCCTTGAGAATTCTACTCTTAATGTGGTTATGTGCTCTTTGCTGCTTTGTAGCAGAGGATTCTGAATTTGCCACCTTGGCCAGTGCCATCTAACCAGCCTGCCCTCCTGGGAATCCTTCTTCCCCTCGGTCTGTATCTCTGGCCTCCCACAGCCCCCAGAGGCAGCCACTTCTAATGCCTGAGAGTGCTATTACAAAGTCCCGCCTTGCATTTACAAGGACAGTTTGCAATCTCTTCTAAACACTGAATATGGCCTCTTGTTTACAGAAAGTGCTACTGTTGGGTGACCCCCACCACTCCCAACCCCTCATGCCCGGCCTCCCACTCCCTCCCACCGCGCTGCTCACGGAGGTCCCCATTTAGCTGGACATGTCCGTTGGTATCCAGGCCTTTGGGAAATAATCTGGACTGACTTAGGTTGTAAGTTTGCGGCCTCCCAGGTGACATTAGTGGTTTAATCAAAGTAAGAGGAGAGAGCAGAGCTAGCAAACCCGTTCTGATCCCACCAGACACAGGGACACTCACATTTCCCAGACACTAGAATCATACACTAGACCCCTCTGTTCTTTCTAAGTCATGGTCCCGGGCTGGCAAGATACATCAGCAGGTAAAGGCATCTGTCACCAAGCCAACAACCTAAGCCCCGTCCTGGTGGCTCACACGGCAGGAGGAGCAGGAGTCGTCCTCTGACTTTAATGCACACGCCATGGCAGGCATGTGCTCAAACTCTCCTGTGTGTGAGCACATACACATGTACTTGTGCGTGTATACACACAGACACATATGTTGTGTGTTTTTGTGTACTATGTGCACACCTAGTGCCCTCCAAGGAGAAGGCGGCGCTGGACGTCCTGGAGCTGGACTGATAGGCGCTTGTGAGCCACCATATGAGTGCTGGGAATCTAACCATGTCCTCGGAAGAGCAGCCTGTGCTCGCAACCACAGGGCTGTCTGTCAGCCCTAAATACATGATCACTAATCAAAAATGATCAGTCACAGCACAACAGACCAAGACAGGGCTTTTTGTTTTGTTTATTTATTTATTTATTTATTTATTTATTTAGTAATAATAATGTCCTAGCTCTGAGCCGAGGGGGTGGTTCTGCATATTTTCATTATTTATACTTTATTTTTACGGATCAAGCATTATATAGTAAATGCACTTGAAAAGATGCTACTGGCCCTTCTTATTTCAATCAAAAACATTATCAGTCCCCAGTGGAAACCTTCTCAGGGGTTTGTGTGGTTAACAAAAGCCATCTTCAAGGTACAGTCCTAACCCAAGCCCCACAGCTCAGCAACCTCGTCACCCTCAGACAGGGGCCCTTCTCTGTTCCTACCTGCAGGGACGTTGGCCCATTTAAAACCACACATGGCGAGGCCACCTTTTTACCTACAACATTTTAGTGCTTTCTCCTTGTTCTCACAACAGAAGCCAAATCCCTTCAACGGCCAACAAAGCCTAATGTTGGCACTGCCTCGTCTGGTCTCCCTGTGACATTCCAAGTGACAGTCCCTTAGATTTTCATGACCCCGCAAGTACTGTACCTTCGATCTGAATGCTCTTTATTCACCACACAAAGCACTCCCCGCCCAGACCTGTGGATTTTAAACAGATTTATGTTATTTTTAATTGTGTGTGTGTGTGTGTGTGTGTGTGTGTGTGTGTGTGTGTGTGTGCTCTCGCACGCGCACCCATGTGTGTACATGTGTGTACAGTAATAAAGGTACTGGATGGGTCCGGAACAGAGTGTTGGATCCTTTAGAGCTGGCGTTATAGGTGGTCGTGAGTCATTCAGCATGAGTGCTGGGAGCCAAGACTCAGCTGCTCTGTGCATGCTCTTAACCACTGGGGGATCTCTCCAGCTCCCGCCCCCCTACATGATTTCATCTCTCCTGATTAAACAGGTAAGAGTGAAATTGTTACACTATATATTACGTGTACATCTGACTTGATGGGAAATGTCCAAATTATTTTCCAAACTGTCTTTATCACTTTACATTCCCGTCATCAACGTTCAAATGTTCCAGATGCTTCCACCCCTTGCTAGCAATGGGTATTAATTAGTAGCTTTGTTCCATCTACATGTTTAACAAAGCATAGAGCAAAATCTGATGAGGAGGCTCTGGCAGCGGGCCGTGGAGATGAGAAACTCCTTTTAACCCATTTCAGAGAGTGCTACAGGTGTCCCCTCCCACCTACCCTCCAACCCCCACAAAAATAACCTGTAGCCAAACTGCTACGAAAGTACAGGGAATTTAACACGCTTAACCGCAAAGGTTGTTTTTCAATCTGAACCGATAAAACGAGGGCTTTAAAGTATTGCCATTGAGCATGTCTCCAACCACGAGCTCTCTGCTGGAATCAAAGCAGTGAATGTCAGTGTCTGATGTGTGGAAATGTCACAGAGGCCAAAGTCACTGACGGTTCAAAGCCGTGCAGGAGGGGAAAGACTTCTGAAGTTTGGTTGGTTAGCATATTTTCCAGATCAACTGCTAACTTAATTCTGCAAGTGATTTCCTCCCTCTGTTCCCTTTAACAAAAGGCCTTCATTCGTTTGCTTGGTTGGTTGGTTGGTTATTTGGTTTTTGTTTGTTTTTGAGACTGGGTCTCGGGACACAGCTCTGGCTGTCCTAAGAAACCGTCTACACATTGAGAGGCACTGGAGCCACAGGTGCTCTTGACAGCCCTGCCCTACAGTGTTGAGTGCGAGGGTTATCACATTAGGCCAATTAAAAGACAGATGTGCAAAGTGTTAGCGAGATTGTATAGGTTGCTTTTTATTGCATCAGAATATTCCGATGAGAATGCCTTCCTAATAAAGTAACAGCAAGCTGGCACTGGAGCTGCCTTTTGCTAAGGTGACATTGATGACTCACAGAAGCTGTAAATAGAGCTCGGTTTGGATCTCTGTCAACGGTCACACTGAAGTTCCCACAAAGAGGGATGCTACTGATGGCGGAAGGCAGCCTGCCAGCCACTTTGACAGGCATAGATAAGGGGAACCACAGCCTTGTGGGATGTGAGCCTCGAGGACTGATTTGTCATGATGTCATGTGGTGCACTTCATAGCCTTTCAGTTTTATTGTTCTCGGTAGAAATCACCATCAATGTGTGCCTGTGTATCCAGTCGTCTCTGATGATAAATCCAAGAAAATAACTCCCCTGGGTCAATTATTTATCTTTGTCGCCTCTCTTCCCCGGTATGCAACATAGTCTATGGTAAAGTATGGAGACACACGCGTGGGAGGGCTCAGGCAGTTTTTGCTGGGTGGGCAAATACATGGATTGTGCACATTAACTGTCCTAACATAGTATCCTGTAATTGTCTCCCTATTCAAAAGATGTCTCAAAACCGATCATGGCAGCGCACATTTATAATCCCTGGGCCTGGAAAGATGGGGCTACATAGTGACGTCCTATCTCAATCTCAACAATAACACCAGAAGTGCCTACCACTTCCCTCGCATCCCAACCCCACTCATCCCTTAATCTTGCAGCAAGAAGAGGATAAGCTATCACCTGGAAGCAGAAAGAAGTAAAACACCACAGCTAAGGGCCAGTTTTACTCCTGCTCGAGGGGAAGAGGAGAGACAGGAGAAGTAGGATTGAGGAAAGAGATGTGGTAAGCGGTCTGGATCTAGATCACACAGCGCTAGAGAAGACAGGCAGAACTGCCCATCCTGGGTAGACTCTGCTAAAGCAATCAGGGCCTGGGAGCAGACGCAGAGACAAGAGGTGGTATTTCCTGTGTTCTTGTAGGTTTGTGTGGTTGCCCCTCCCGGTGGCCCAATGCATCCAGGCTCTCGGCGGTGATAAAGCACAGGAGTACAGGAAGGCGAGGTTCACACGGTGGGCTGCGTCTCCTCTCATCGCGTTGGTCAGGTGACATCTAAGTAGACGGTGGGGATTCACCTGCCCCTTCTCCTCCCTGACATTGTATGAACAGATCTCCCTTTGAGGCCGCCCTCCATCTCCATTAAATCCAATCCTTTGTCTTCATACAGCCTTCCCGGAAAATGGCAGAGACGGTCAGCAAGTAGAAAAGGCAAGTACCCGAAACTACAATACTGTGACAAATCTCTCTGCAGAGGCTCCATTCCAAGGAGCAAAGAAAGACGGGAGAGAGAGAGGAAAAATCTCCTGGAGTCCTTGGCCAGGGTCCTCTGAATCTCGTAATAAGAAGCCAATGCAAGTCTTCTCAGGTTGTAGGGCTTAGCTTTCTTGGAAAGGTTCAGGGCTGGGCTGTCATCTGTAAAAGGAACCCCCTTCCCACAATCCCACAGTGCTTGGGAAAACCCTGAGGGACTGAGCCCAACTCCCAGCCACCTTCTTTTTCTAATCACCTTCCCTTCGAAGCAGCTAGAAACACAAATCCCAGAAGGCGTTCATATCTGAGGTTTGACACCTGGCTAAAAATTCAAGTGAGGGACCAAGGATTTGCCCCATCCGGCAACTGAGCATGCTCTGCATCTGAGTTTGGTGCCCACCACCTATCGCTAAGAAGGGGCTGGGGAATTGACTCAGCAGTTCAGAGAATGCTCTGCTGCCCCAGAGGACTACAACTTGATCCCAGCAACCACGGCAGCGTCTGTAACTCTAGCCCAAAGCCAGAACCTCTGCACATACTTACGCATAACTAAAAATAATAAAAAGGGATCTTTTTAAACATTAAAAACAAAAAGCCGAGTAGAGATGCATACCAAGAGTAGAGCCCCAAACTGTGCACCTGCACACAACTACGCACACACACCTAAACCACACACACACCTAAACCACACATACACACACACACACACACACACACACACACACACACACACATAAACCACACACACACACACACACACTAAACCACACACACACACACACACACACTAAACCACACACACACACACACACACACACACACACACACATAAACCACACACACACACATAAACCACGCGCACACACAGTAAACCACACACACACGTAAACCACACACACACACACACACACACACACACACATAAACCACGTGCACACACATAAACCACACACACACGTAAACCACACACACACACACACACACACACACGTAAACCACGCGCACACACATAAACCACACATACACACACACACACACACACACACACACCGTAAACCACGCACACACACGTAAACCACACACACACACACACACACAGCTCAAGTGATACGATGGCAAAGTCAAAAACAGGAAGTGATATAAGACAGCAGAGCTGGGAGAAGTCAAGGTTGGAACGGAGGGTGGGTGTTTATGAGCTCCTGGAGCTTTCGGTCTCTGCTTCCTTCTTTAAAGATGCAGGAAAGTCCACAGCCAGGGCCTCTCAGATCCCTGTTCTGTGCTCTTCTTACCTCATGCCTGGCTTGTTTTTCTCATAGCTGAAGGCCTGACATGTTCCAGTGTAGCTAGGACTGTGCATACTAGGACAGGCATCCCCTGCTGTGTCTTGCTCCAATGAATGAGGTTTCATCTATCCAGTGATTGGTGGTTAACAGGTAGAACCTGACCTGGAGAGGTGTCTCAGCAGCTTAGAGTGCTTGCTGTATAATCATGAGGGTCAGAGTTCGGATCCCGGTACCCAAGTAACAAGTCAGGGATGCTGCAGCCCAAGCTCTAAGGGGGCTGAGACAGAAGCATCGCTGAGACTCGATGGCTTCCAGCACAGCTGAGAGAACGCGAGCCTCAGGTTTGGAGACAGACCCTGCCTCAAAGGCACAGGCACAGGAGGACACTCAACATCCCCTCCTGCTCTCCACACATGTGAAGGCCTGTACGCTCACTTATATGTGCCCACAAAAGTGAATTAACCACCAAAACAACTTTAGGATGGCTTTAAAATTAAATTCACAGCGAAGCTCCCAGAAGGGTGCAAATTCACAGCCAGCCAGTCCTAAGATTCTAAACTTATTTCGTGGCTGAAGAGGTGGCCCAGTGATTGAGGACACTTGTTGCTGCTCATGGGGAATCCACGTCCATTTCTCAGCCCCCACCTGGCAGCTCACAACCCTCTGTAACTCCAGTTCAAGGGATTTTAATATTCTTTTCTGACCTTGGGTGGCACCGGGCATGCACATAGTATACGTTCGTACATGCATGTAAGCAAAATACTCCCCCACCCCACACACAATGGTTGTAAAAACTTGTTTTTAACAAACTCCAGTGTGTCAGGCTTTCCTTTGGGCCACCGGCTCCCAATAATGAAACAATGACTTTGTATTAATTACCAAAGCTCGGCCTATAGCTTAGGCTTGTTCCTAACTAGCTCTTATAACTCAAATGAACCCATTTATTTTGATCTGCGCTCTGTCACATGGCTCCTTACCTCATCTCTCCGTGCTCCTGACGCTTCTTCCTCAGTATCTGCCTGGCAACCCTGCCTGCCTTCTTTCCCAGAGTCCTCTCTGTGCACTGAAGTCCCTGATCCCTCCAGCACAGCCATTGGCTATTCATGCCTTTGTTACACCAATCATAGCAATACATCTTCTCACGGTGTACTAGTATCCAACAACACTCCGGGGCTCACGTTCTCAATCACCCGGCCGTGACTTTGGAATGATACTTTGTCTTTTAATATTAATGAGATTGCTTTGATTACATTTCCTTCCAGGCATAGGCGGAAGCAATCCCTCATACATTCCAAATGATTTTCCCTGTCAGTTCCCTGGCCACCCACGACCAGAATATAGTGCGTGAAAAAAAACACCCATTTTCAAAACACTAATTTAATAAAAGATAGCGATTGTTTGAAGGCATAACAGTCTTTGTGCAAAACACTTGATCATTTAAAACAGTCCCCTTCTAGATCATCTTGATTTTTTTCCACAAAATGAGATAGCACTTTCATAGAAACAAAAACAAGACTTTTTGGTTAAGGATCCAAAACAGATCAATAGTATATCCCACGGTAGACTTCTTAAACAATTCTAGGCACTTCCATTGTTGAAACTTGCGGTCATGGAACTCATCCAGAAGGAGTGTGCAGACATTCCATACAAAACGCACTTCTCAGTCCAGGACCCTGTGGAGCTTTCAGAGCTCTTGCTGGAGCAGGGATCAGATGTGGGAGCGATCACCAAGGGCCACATAAGCTAGCTGATCCGCCAACCACCAAAAGTGGGTAGGTTTTCTAAGGAAGCGTCAGCATGCTCCAGACTTGCGAGCAGAAAACTGGACCAAGACTGAAAGCTCAAAGCTTGATAAAAGTGCAGACATTTTGGAAGATGAAGCCCAGCCGGATACAACCTTCCAGGCCAGACTTGCAAACAGCCACAGTGCATAGAGTTTTCTGTCAGCACCGCCAGGCAGCACTGTCCAGCCAGCTGGCTCCCAAGTGACCAGAGACTTATTAATAGTTACGCTTGATCTGCCCATAGCTTAGGCTTGTTACTAACTAGCACTTACATCTTAAATTAAGCCACTTTCCTTACCTATGCTCTACCACGTGGCTTAACTTTTGTCAGCATGGCGTGTCCGTCTCCTGCTTCCTCTGCGTCTCACTGGTGTCTCCTGAGACCCTGCCCTCCTTCCCAGCCTCCTCTCAGTTTGACTCTCCCACCTAACTCTTTCTGCCTGGCTGTGGACCAGTCAGATCTTTATTAATCTGATCAGAAGGAGCCTTGGCAAGGACACATCTTCACGGTGTACAGTGTACATAACAACAGTGTGTGAAAGTGTTGTAGTCCTCTCTCTCTCTCTCTCTCTCTCTCTCTCTCTCTCTCTCTCTCTCTGGCTGTCTCTCTTTCTCTCTCTCTCTCTCTCTCTCTCTCTCTCTCTCTCTCTCTGTCTCTCTCTGTGTCTCTCTGTCTCTCTGTCTCTGTCTCTCTGTGTGGCTCTCTGCCTCTCCCTCTCTCTCTGTCTCTCTTTTCTCTCTCTCTGTCTCTCTGTCTCTGTCTCTCTCTGTGTGTCTCTGTGTGTCTCTCTGTCTCTCTCTCTCTGTCTCGTTGTTTAAGTTGAGATAAAATGAATATGGCATAAAGCAGCCATTAACTATTTTAAAGTGTACAAATGAGTGGCATTTATTACATTGTGTTGTGTAACCATTACTATTTCCAAGGCATTTCATCACACAAAAGTGCACTCTCGACCCAGTAAGAAAGCCAGGAAGGAACACTTTAAACTGTGTTCTAGCCAGGCGGTGGTGGCTCACTTTTAATCCCAGCACTCAGGAGGCAGAGGCAGGCTGATTTCTGAGAGTTCGAGGCCAGCCTGGTCTACAGACTAAGTTCCAGGTCAGCCAGAGAAAACCTGTCTCTATCGCTACCCCCTCAAACCAAAACAATAGACAAAAAAACCCTGTGTGTTTTGAGAACCCACACCCAAGAGATTGTCATTCTATGGACCTGGAAATGTGTCTTAAAACTTCCCAAGTATCTCATTCCTAGGTATTTATGCCAGCAAAAGGAAAATGTGTGTGTACCGTGACTGTACATGTGTTTTAGTGGGACTTTATTCATAATTATCCAAAGCTAGGAAAAACTGAATTGTCTTTCAGATGAATAATACATAAATAAACTGACCTCTTCACACAGTAGGCTTCGGTTATCATGAGGAAGTCAGCACAGCAAGGTGGCTCCTCATCAGCACATTGGTCAAAGACCTATGATGATTAGGACCAGTCTGTTCATCTCTTCTATTGCGTTCTGGAAAATATGAGACTACACTGACAAAGAACAGATTTCTCAAGATCTCTGGGGCCGAAGGGCAGGGAACAGACCGAGTGTTAAGGACAGCACGGAGGACTTTGGGGATGGTGACAGAATTACTGTGCGTCTTGTTTGTGATGGCGGCTACTGGCATTTGTCAAAACTCATAGAAATTGAGCCCACCAAATTAAATTTTCCCAGAGTTTGCTTTCATTTTAAAAATCAACTTAATTTCTTAACTAGTCCATGCATTTCAGAATGAGCAGCCTGTTTGAGGAACTTGGGTGACTAGGAACACAGTAACAGTGACAATTCATATGTAGAAGGCAATTCACCAACAATGCAGGGCAGCCTGGTGTTCGGTTGCCCCGCCCATCGCCTCTCTGCGGTCGCTTTCCTCTGGTTGTCTTCAGAGCATCTGGGTATGTTCCTGAGACTAGACTCACACGTGCCAGCTGGCCTACCTGGATCTGGCACACACTTGAGTGTGTATTTGACCAGCTCTGGGGCCCACAGTACAGTCCAGCTTTGCCTCAGCCTCTGTCAAGGTCCCCAGAGTCCCCTGTGCTGTCCTTTGCACTCAGTACGCTCCAGCCTCTGTCAATGTGAGATGCTCACCAGACGGAATGACTTCAGACTTTTATTAGTGACTTCTAGTTGGTCTTTCTTCCTGATTTATTTTCAGAGGGTAATCACCCTTAATGGGATGGGGCTTGCTCTGTGAGTTTTTGAATTAAGGGTTACCTGATTGTGCATACAAACATCTACACATTGGTTCCAGAGTTTCCATGCTTCTAGTTTTCACCAATGAGGCCCATATCATTTAGTAAGTCTACTGTCAGGCACGTCGCTGACTCCCTCTGGAGGGAAAAGAAAACCAGAAGTTTCCTACCATCAACTACACATCGGCATTTGAAACCTAAGGTGGCATACGCAAGAGCTGGCTATGATCATGGATTTGTCACATGAAACCTTTACTTCCAGTTTTATTTGGAGTCAACCATACATTCAGATAACTTATTCCCGTCTTCAGATAACTTATTCCCGTCTCTCCTGACATCAACCTAAGACTGACGTGGCTAAATCTCACACCAACATATCTAAGACTGAGAAACAAGACAAGAGAAGAAAGCAGTAAGTTAGTGATGTTGCATGGGAAGGTGAAGCTATTTTCGACCCTGAGCACAGGATGCAAAGGCCATCTCCCTCCGTGGTCCTGCCCACTGTATCAGGGATGCCTCGCCTCCAGTGTGTGCGAACTTGGATTTTGCGGCACTCTGCTGGCTTCAGCCAAATGAGCTCTTTGCTCTCTCATCAGTTTGCAAAAGATAGCTACAACTTCTCTGAGCCCTTCTGCTCACACAGCTTCTTTTTTTAGAGCTGCTACTGCCTGGCAGGAAACGGAGCTCCGAGTGTTTCCTTTCCATCTGAAGCTGGCTCTTTGGCGTGGAGGAGGGAAGTAGCTGAGGGCTCACAGTTTGCTCTAACAGCTTGCAACAGTATTGAATTTTCTTATAAGCCTCTCTTGAAATCCTTGTCCTATAAATTATTTATAAATCAAGTTGGGCGAACTCTGCCAGATGGCTTGGCAGACTTTGGTTGCTGCTCATTGCATGGTCCTCTTATATCGCCCCAAATCCCAAAAGACATCCAACAAGAACGAACGTGAATAAAAAGCGCATCACTTCCCGTGTTCCCAGACAAAATCCCTTCCGCAGAAGAACACACGGGGTGGGGGTGGGCGTGTGTGTGTGTGTGTGTGTGTGTGTGTGTGTGTGTGTGTGTGTGTGGAGAATTGAATCTCTCTTAAGCATAGAATGATCACAGTGGTCCTCCAAACTTTCCCACCAAGTGTCTTTGGGTAGAAAAGCATACGCACCTCCCAAGCACCTGGACTCGGCCTCACAAAACATTGTGTTTAATCATGATTATCTATGTTTTAAACAAACTAACGATGAATTCCAAGAGAAGAGCAGCAACACAGACCCGGGGGAACTGCTTCACACCGAGAACAGAGTATTTATATCCTGAGGATTCATCCGCTTCCAGGCAAGAGGCCTCAGAACAATTTTTTAAAAACTGTATTAATAACAGTTTTAGAAGCATAGACATGCGTGTCAGGCCTCACGAGGCCTCACATCTGAGGTCCCGGGAAGGCTCCCCTAGAGAATAGCTGTTCTTACTTCCTGAGAGACTTGTCTGCATGGTGGCAGCCTGAGTGAGAAAGAAGGGATTAGAAACCCTCTTTTAGAAAATCGACAGGATTCACATCTAGAAAGAGAAAGAGCGAGTGTGACGAAAGAAGAGCAAGCTGGCGAGTGTGTAGACGCGGCATCTAAAGTGACGAGTAGTGTCAAAACTAGACACAGTGTCAAACCTGAACTTACCCTGTTGCTGCAGAACCGACTCTGTGTCGGACATAAACCACAAAACCCGTTTCCTTTTCTGTCCAGGTTCTACACTGGACTACATTTCCCAGCATTCCGTGTACCTAGGTGTTGTCACGTGACTTGAGGATGCGCGAAGGGATAAAGTGCTGAGTGCCACTTTCAGACCTGGCCCGTGTTAACCCCTGCGTTATCTCCACGATCTCTCCCTTCTTCTAAAGACTGATCTACAGATGATCGAGTCACAGCGAGGAGGAGGCGCAGTCTACATCCATCAGGCCGCTTTAACCCGCACGTACTATGACATGAGTTCAGAAATAATGTTTATTGCTATTGCTTTCTTTCCATGGCACTTGTTACCTGCAGCGGTTGATTTGTCCTAATACATACTTCTTCACTCCATTGACTCCTGAATATCCAATGGTCTACTGTCCATGTAAGAGCTCCATAGCAACGAAAGCGAGTTTCAAGCCAGCGTTAACCAGGCATGAACACTCATGGAAATCGACATGTCCCCTGGCTTTAACCGTCTTTCCCTTTTTTCTATTTTACTTTTTAATTGAAAACATTTCATACGATAGACTTTGTTCGTGTTTTCTCCTCTTCCAATTCTTCCCAGATCCTACCCACCCAAATTCATGTGTCCTCTCTCCTTCAAAAAAGAAAAGAAAAAAGAAAAGAAAAAGAAGCACACACACAAGCTCACCCCACATACACACAAACCAAATCAAACAAGCAAAGACAAATAAGACAAAAACAACAACAAAAAACAAACAAACAAACAAAACCCCACCACATTGTCCACATTACCAGGATTGGCCAGGATTGCTGTTGCTGCAGTAAGACACTTTGGGAGGAAAGGGTTTATTTGGAAACTTTCACATCAGTGTTCATCACTGAAGTCAGGACAGGAACTCAAACAGAGCAGAAACCTGGAGGCAGGAGTGGACGCAGAGGCCACAGAGGGAGCTGCTCACTGGCTTGCTCCTCATGGCTTGCTCAGCCTGCTTTCCAATAGAACCCAGGACCAGCAGCCCAGGGATGGCCCCACATGGGCTGGACCCTTCCACATCGATCATCGATCAAGGAAATATTCTACAGATCTCACGGAGGCATTCTCTCACTTTAAGCTTCTTCCTTCCAGATGATTCTAGCTTGTGTCAACTTGACACACAAAACAGTCAGTACACTCTCTAATAAACACGGTTATGTTTATTGTGGGTTTTTAAACAGATGTGCCCCCCTCCTCCTCACTAGGCTCTGAACTCATGGAGGACAAGAACTTTGTCTGCTTTATCCTCCACAGCCCATGGTTATTTGTTAAAATAAACTCAATGGAATAAAATGTTCAGGTGCAGGGCCCTCAAACAGTCTTGTGTTGCTCTTGGAGAAGTCACCTCTTAGCCAATGCATTTTCAGCTATATTGTCTTAGAAAATGCATCACTTCCAGGTGCTACCTCTGTTGGAAAAATGCTTGCCTTACAAGCATGAAAATTTGATCTTTTTTTTTTTCTTTAAGTAAAGAGAGAGAGAGAGGAACAGAGACAGGCAGGGAGAGACAGAGAGACAGAGTCTCAAAGGAAAAGCAAATCTAGGTGTGGTGATGCACACTTGTAGTCCAGCACTGAAGAGGCAGAGATGCATGTATCCCTGCGGCTCCCTGGCTGCCTTCTAACCCACTTGACTAGCTCCAGGCCAGTGGGTGGCCCTGTCTGAAAAAACAAGAGAGACAACACCCGAGGAATGACAGCCAGGATTGTCTTCTGGCCTACACACACACACACACACACACACACACACACACACACACACACATCCTACACACACATGCACACACACATGCACATACATACCCCCACACACATGCATACACATACCCCCCACATGCACACATATACCCCCCACACACCTACACACACATGCACACATACACACCTACACACATACAAAGAAAATGCTTTATTAGCTAAAAATAACATCATTCCCTCATCATTTTTGACTATGCTATGCCTATACATTAATCTCACAACAGCTAGGTAGATTTTTGTCTTCTTGCCGGTAATTTTTCTTTTCTAGAAAACACAGAAATTGATTTTCTGTATGTTGTAGCCAAGACTGGGCTTAAAAGCAAACATGCCCACCCCCTTGGGCCCAGACAGCTGGAACATTAGTAAAAGGCGCCCGGCTGCCCCTTGGCTGACCCTCTGACTGGAACCTTTCTACCAGAGTTCCAGGAATGGATTGCTTTTGTTTTTTAAGAAGCAGATATTGAAAGCGCGTAGTAATATCATCTTCCTGCTTTGTTTTTGTAGAATCTCACAATTTTCCCGCAGACCCCTGCCTGTCATTTTCCTCCCGGAGCCTCACTCACTTTCACCCAGCCATATGAAGCCAAAGTTCCTCACCTCCATCTTGGTATCTTCTTAGCAGCTTAAACTAGTGTCGTAAGAGAGATGTTAAATATACTCTCTGCTTTCTTGCTTTGCTTGTAAGCTTTCCAGGGGCAGAGTCAGTGAAGAACTCATAGCTTTCTTTTCTCCCTCGTTTTGAGAATGAGCCCTTGGGATCGCTGCTGCTTTTTACAGCAGTAGAAAGGATAGTGAATAAATTCTGTCTCACAGCCCAGTGAAATGGCTTCAGTGGGTGGAGGAGCTTGCCTCTAAACCTGGTGATCTGAGTTTGATTCCTCCCAGAACCCACTATGACTATGATGGAAGAAGAGAATCAATTCCTGAGAATCAGTTACCCTCTGACCTCCATATATACACATGCACACACACACACACACACACACACACACACACACACACACACACACAAACATGTAATAAAAATTTTGGAAAAACATAAATTCTGTCTGAGCCATTCCTTTTATAGATGAGGCAACTTGAGCCTAGTTCAGACAGGGCTGAGTTCAGCCAGTCAAGAACAGATCGCTGCCCTCCGACGTTACTTCCGTATCGCTATACATTGGCATTGTTTGCAGTTGGAGAGCACCGTGAATAATAAATGACAATTCTCCCAGGCTGTGGGCATCGGTCACTGCAGCACGTGCTTAGCTTATGTGAAGCCTGAGTTCAAACCCCAACACCAGAAAGAAGGTAGCGCTGCTTCGTAATAAAATAACATAAACGTCACGCAATGTAGCTCTCCATTCTGCACAGGAGGTTTGCTACTCACCAGGCCTGAGCTCCTTTACCTCGAAGTGAACTGAATGTAACCATAGCCACTCTTTCTCTCCATAAAGGATAAAAATTATTGGGGCAATAAGCAAGTATTTTTTGAACACATCCTATGTCTCCAGCTGCATGGGAATGATCTTAAGAGCTTTAAGAGACGCATGTCCTGATAAAAGTAAACATCTATTCAAACTCCTATAATTGGGAATATTTATAATTATGTCCGACCAAGGTCTCCTTTTAACGTCTTAGTATTTGCGGTCCTGGGGATCAAATTCAGATTCTCATTCATGATAGGTAATCCCTTCCTGGCCCACTTCTTAACACTTCAAACAATAATAGCAATGACAATAATGACCATGTTTATTGAACACGTGCCAGGAGCTGGGTTGTTTCACAGATACAAATTTAAACCTCATAACACCCTGCAAGGTACCAGTGACCCCAGCCTCAGTCCAATTTGTGTTGCTATAACAAGATGCCTGAGGCTAAGCTGTAAATAATAGAGTTGTACTTAGCTTAAGACTTCTTAATGTTTTTTCCATTTATGACCCTTTTCCACCTAAGAAATTTTTTACATGGCACTAGATATATAGGCATATAAAACAGGCATACAAATAAAAATTTTGTTTTTAAGCCATCCTGTGGTATCATGATTTTTTAAAATAAAGATGAAAGCAAATCTTCATGCTTGAGACAAGGGTATTCATTTTTTTTCTTTGGTATTCACTTGTTTTTACTCCAGAATTAAATTCTCGGCTGAATATTTGATACTACAGGACACACTATACTTTCAATATTGTTTTAGAGTCAATCAATAGTTTGATTTTGTAAGTTTCAACACTGAGAAGAACATTGAACTGTGTAAATATGTATCACAAGTGGCCGACATTAATTTAGAGACAATTCAGAAATTGTTGGAGATTGTGTCTTAATGTCAAGAAATATGGTTTAGCCTAGAGAGAGATATATATAATTCTATCTCTTGAGAAAGACAGTAATTTGCTTGTAAGAGTGATGCCCCTTATCACCCAGAAAATGCCCTGCCTCCTGACATTGACCCATTAAGGGACACAAACTTGGCATGAACAAACCATAACACCTTTCACACACACACACACACACACACACACACACACAGCTTTCTTCACAAGATCTTACAGTTGGTCGGAGCTGAGCTAAGACTTGGGTCTCGATTTGCTTGTACCAAAACTGGTTTCTTAACAACGGTGATACATTATCTTTCTTACGCTTCAAACATTTACTCGAACTTGGTCTTCTAGGTAGTTATCAGTTGATCCTGAAAATAAATTAGATATTTCTTCTCTCTACAGAGCCCTGAGTTACCAGAGAAGAAATATGACTCCCCTAACACCATCAAGCTGGACATGAGCCCAAACTTCTAACCAATGTCAGACTTGCAAGTCTGGGTTCTCCAGGCCAGCCTGTTCATGTGATGCCTGTCCAATTGCTAATTGCTAGGAGGATCCAGCCCACCGTATCACAGGCAGGTGGCTGCATAGGAACCAGGCTAAGCCTGAGCCTGAAAGACTCAGCCAGCACGCAGGGGTTCTCCAAGGTTTCTATCACAAGTTTCTACTCACGCTCTCTCCCTGACTTTCCGCAACAGCAGGCTGTAACCCGCAAGCTGAAATGCCTCCTTTCCTCCCCTGACTTGCTTTGGATCAGAATGTCGTATGGTAGCAACAAAAAGGAAACTAAGCACCAGCCTAAAACAGTCTTTTGTGTGTGTGTGACTTCCATGTGCTGCGGTTCCAGAGCCCAGGGATTCAGAAGGGAGCAACACAACCTTTCCTGTCACTGTGGAGTCCTCTACATTCCAGAAAGCAAAACTGCTAAGTGAGCAGACAGCCAAGATCTCTGTAGATTATTGTAAATGCCTTGAAGAACAGAAACAGGATGCTGAAGAGCAGACAGGACCAAGATACAGACGGCAAACAGGAAGCCTGGATGGACCCAGATGCTAACACATGCCAAGAGAGAGGCAAAGAGGACACAGCGAATCCACAGGCCTTGGGTCGGAATGCTCTTGCTGTGTTGTAGGCAAAGAAACCCTCAGAGTGCAAGTAATGCAGAGATCAAGAGGAAGAGGAAGGGGAAGGGGAAGGGGAAGGGAAGGAAAGGAGGGGAGGGAAGGGGAAGGGAAAGGGACAAATGGCTCGGAATCCAGGCTGTCTGTATTTTATTCTGAGTGCTAGGGAAAGTCCTCGGTAAGGAAATGCATCCTGGTTTACAGCTCTTAAATATTAATTTGCAAAAATAATAGAGGAAGAAGAGGCAATTTAGGAAGCTATCAGAAGAGTCATAGTAGAGTTTCTGGTGGTAATAGGGAGGATGGAGACAGGTGCACAGTGGGCCTTGACCTCTGAGAAAAAGAGATGAAAAAGCTAACTTTGGGTTGAGATGTGTGTTTGCAATTTCTTTCCTCAGTGGAGAAGCTGTGGCCCTTGCCCCAGTAAGTGAGGAGGAAGAGAAAGGCCCAGGGCTTAGGCAGAGGAAGGGAAACTGGGTGGACAAAGGTGGCAGATCGCTAACCACAAACATCAGTTCAGCCCACAGCTGTCTTGGGCAAGCCCCTAGTCAGTCCCCAGCCTGCAGAGACAGTGAGGCCTACAGCCAAGGTGTCTTCCTTCCACCCTTCCCAGATAGGCATCAGCTCGCCTGCCCTCCACCCCCTACCCAGTCTCGTCTTTGGTTGGTTCTCTTTTGTTGTCCAAGAGAACAGGAAAGAAAAATCGCTTTAGATATTGCATTTCTCATGCATTTTTCAGTAATCTCCAATCCCTGAAACAGTAAGAGGTAGAATGATTCGGAAGATATTAATATCACTGCTAGATAATCTGGTTATACATTTTAAAAATCTAGCTGCTCCCATTATAAAGCTTTTACTAATCCAAAGAAAACCCTGGAATACAAAGTACCCAGCAACCTCTAGGCTATCTTAATGTTATAAGATGTAGCAGGAGAAACATCCATTTGCAATTCAAAAATATTAAAAACCATTGCAATGACCTAAGCAAGAAATTGGCAGGTCTACATGAAAATAGGCACATAATCAACAGCAAATTCGTAAAAAAGAAAAAAAGCTCCCAAATGCTAAGAACATAATTATAATAATTGAACAAATATTCTATGTTCCTAAAACACAAATAAGTTTGATCTATGAACTTGCTTTATGAACTTGTAATAATAATGTTAACATAAATGAAAAGTTAAGCATTCAAGGATAGCAGAGGACATCTCGAAAGAGAAAAGCTGTAATCACAAACCTAAAATAATTAAAACAGCATTGGTTTGAGGCAAAAAACAAAACAAACCTGAATATCTTGGAAAACTGCAAATCAGACCTCAGAAGGTGCGTCCATCCCACTCATGGGCGGTGAATATATGGTACAAACCACTGTTATAATTCAAGTTCTAATAGTGGATTGTAAAGACATTAGATAGTGTACTGGCTGCTTTTGTGTGCCAACTTGATACAAGCTAGAGACATCAGAGAGGAAGGAGCCTCAGCTAAGGAAATGTCCCCGTGAGATCCAATGGGAGAGGAGTGATCTATGGGGGAGAGTCCAGCCCCTGCGGGTGCTGCCATCCCTGGGCTGCTGGTCCTGGGTTCTATAAGCCCCTGAGCAGCACCCTCCACGGCCTCTGCCTCAGCTCCTGTCTCCAGGCTCCTGCCCTGACTCCTCCACTGATGGCTGTGATATGGAGCCTAATAACCCATTTCCCAGCTTGCTTTGCGGTCATGGTGTTGGATTGCTACAACAGAAGCCCCAACTAAGACAGACAGAGAAATAGAGAATTATGTCAAGATGTTTGATTACAGAGTTATTTTTTAGAACTTGGATGCAAAGCCACATAAAGGCACACACCTGTGATCCCAGCACACAAAAGGCTGGGACAGGAAGAACGCAGGAAATTTGACACCAGCCCTGGCTGGTATCGTGTAACAAGTTACAAGCCAGACAGGGGTGTATAGTGAGACCCTATCTCAAAAAACCCCAAGTAAGTAAATAAATAAATGCCATGGAAAACATAGGCCCCAAACCTAATGTCCAATAATAGGAAAACATTTAAATAATCTGTAGTACATTCATTAAATAAATATGCAAGTTTTAAAGAAAACTTCCATGGTGTCGGGAGACGTATTAATATATATTCCTCAGCGAAATGGCAAGACAGATAACACTATGCACTTAAGAGAATTGTCATGGATGTGATTTTGAAAGACTTTCACTTTCGTGGGGAGGGAAACGGGACTTGGGCCAGACATTCGCTGTGCTGGTGTTACCACAGCAAATACCCTGAAGTGGTCTATGAAGTAAAAGCATTGCTTAGCTCAGCCTGAAACCTGACAGACCCTCGCTTTGGGGCCTACACAGAGCAGGATGTCCTCAGGAGGGCACAGTAGAGCCCACCCACCCCCTTCAGCCACAGGATCCTACGCTCAACCATTACAGTGACACAGCCTGAAAAAGAAGTGAATATTTACAGGGCACTCGCTGTATCCCAGACTTCGCTGACCCTATGGTGTCACTACTGCTTTCCTTTTTAAAGGCATAAAACTATTTCTATTCTTCTTCAACACTCACCAATGCCCAGAGCACAGAGAACCCCGTATCCCACAGGCTGACCCTGGAGTGCTCAGTAGCTTTTAATTACAGAGGACTTTTGACATTTTAGGAAGGTTCAGAACCTTCCTAAACCTACCCAGAAGTCCTCTCCTCGCAAGCCAGGTTGATGGCTTGAACTCAGGTCATCTAATCCCAAAGCACATGGCTTTTTTGTTATTGTTTGGCTTTTCTTTGGTTTAGTCAAAGCACCATGTAACTCAAACTGGCCTATAACTTGCTATAGATGAGGACCCCCTTTGCCTTTGCCTTTCAAGTTCTGGAATTACAGATCTATGCCATTAGATCCATTTTTATGAAGATCTAAAAGAGGCCTCTGTAAATATGAGGCAAGCAGCATTCTACATCCCAAACGGAAAATAACACATGCTGTTAAGAAGATCATCTGGCTGCATCACAGGTTTTCCTTAAAGGAGGGCATGGGTGGTGAGGAGGACCCAGGGAAGATGTTGACAAGGGTCACGGCGGAAATGCATCTATGCTCACGAAGAGGTTGGCTGTTTTAAGTAACATGGCAATTTGAGGAAGTTAAATGGAAGATTGCTGGCTGTGTTTCACATTGGGAAATGTACTTGCATTTTTAGTTCCTGTGGCTTGAAACGAAATCCCAGAGTGATCATTACTAGGGCACTCTGAGATGAAGCTCATCTTCTGCCCCAGCAAGGGCGACTGACTTCTCAACAATTTATGAGCTCCTTGAAACTGGTAAGCCCTAAAACCACCTAACACTTGGCTCTGTGTCCTCTTCTAATCCAACATGATCCCAAGTCTCAGATAATACTCAGTCATAAAAGATGTGTGAAAGCGGTCAAGTGGGAAGCTTTTCCTGTGATAACACAACTCCTCTGCAATTAAGATGTCACCCCAATCCTCATGGATGCAGTTGAAAGTTGGGGAGATGACAATAGAAAATAGACTAGCCATATACGTAAATTTATGTTCAAAAGTTCCATCAGAAAGTCACGGAGAGACAAACACATTGAAAAACTTAACCTTCTGTCCCTGTCTTGGTATCCATGACCAGTCTACCATGACACCAGCAGTAAGATTATATTGTGGAGTTATTGATACATGCCCATGGGACATCTTCACTTATGATTGCTTAGGGTGTTTTCCAGGGTTCTGTCTAGCACAGGACATGTTTTATAATATTCACTATGTTTGGAAATATTCCTTGATTATTCCTCCCTTGAGTAGGTTAAAATATAAAATATAAACTCAGAGTCCATTCAAAAAAGAGCTTTAGCTTACAGGGAAAGATAGCTATACAAGTAGTGTGGTTTTCTGGAGGGATTCTTTTCTTCTAAACAAAGCTACTTGTATGGGGAAAATATTTGTTTGGTTGAAAGTTGGAAAGATGAGGATATGCAAGATGGACAACAAAGACAGCACTCCATCTGCAAAGGTCCATATCTAAGAGGAGAAGAGTAAGCAATAAGAAAAAGAAGATGAAACAAATATGGCAAATTCCTACTTTGAACCTTTTCTCCTACCCCGCCTCTTAACATTTCTGTTCTTCTTCTACACTCACCAACGCCCAGAGCACAGAGAACCCCGTATCCCACAGGCTGACCCTGGAGTGCTCGGTAACTTTTAATTACAGAGGACTTTTGACATAAAATGTAAACACAGACCCCAGGAATAGGCAAGTCCCTTGGAGGGCAGGTATACATGGGGAATACGTTAAGGGGCTCTAAGCTTCCAAAGATTCATGAAGCAAAAGATGTGTGACACTGAAACATGAGGTCCTCATGACAGTGTCAACACTTCCTGAGTGACTATAGGAAAGGGATTGAACTTCCTGGAATCTCACACTTACCTACATAGGAGACGAGGAAACCATGTTAACATATCGACCAGAGAGCAATCATGAAGCCAACAGTGTGTTCTTACATAAGTTAAACAAAATAATCAAATGCTCACACTGAAAATATAGCCCCTGGTTTGGAATACACTGCCATTTTAGATTTCCTTTGTTTAGACACCTAACTTTGTACTAACAAAACCCAAGAAATCTAGGGTATAATTCTATGGCAACAGTGCTAATATATGTGCGGATAATCCAGTCCTCTAAGTAATAAGCAGTTCATGAACACATGTCAGCTAAATGATGGATGACTCATCAACTGATTGAATGAAGCATCTTAAAAATCAAATATACTGCTACTAAATAAAATTACAAGCTGTTAGTCTAAATAAATAAGTCAGTGACCATTTTCCAAGCTGAATTAATGACCATACTCAACAACAACCTTGCATTAGGCATATGTGAAATAAGTAATACATTTCTAAATTAATCACTTTACTCATGGTTGGGTTGGAGGCAATAAGTAGAAGCAGAAAGGGCACTAGTCACATTAGTGGGATCTGCTGTGGGATCTGCATGATGAGAAAGAATGTCTACCTCGAGTTCCTAGCCCGCTTCGTGTTTTTCCACAGCAGCTAGTATCTTCCAAAAGAATATGTAGCTGACTTCTTTACTATGTTTGCAGTTTACTTCCGGCTCCCTCACTCCAGTATGTAAGTATTGCAAAGCTAGAGATGTTTCATTGACCAGTTCTTGAACATTTGACTCACAGTAGTTACTCAATAAACTCTTGTTAAATTCATAAGCAAGTTCATTCACCAATACTTCCTGATGTACCATGCAGCCACTGTCCAGTGTTCTTATGTCTCATGCCTACCTTGGGGTATGAACAAGACCTTAGAGATTAGTTAAGATCAGTGGTTCCTAAAGTTCAGTCGGTGATACTTTTTGATCAGTCCTTAGGGTGAAAGTGTGTTAAATTTGTTGGCTGTTACTGTATGTTGCTCTTTTCTGGTCTTAAGTTGCTTTTTTTCTGTTTTGTAAAACAGTAGTGGTAGCAGGTGGAAGTTAGGTGTGTGTGTGTGTATGAGAGAGGAAGAGAGAGAGAGAGAGAGAGAGAGAGAGAGAGAGAGAGAGAGAGAGAGAGAGAGAGAGAGAGAGAGAGAGAACACACATATCCCTTACCTTAAGTAGGAATTTTATTTTTGTGTGGACTGGAAAAATCTCACACCCAAAAAACCACCACGCTTTTGTCTGGAAAGATGGACTGAGTGTTCTTCCAGAGGGCCAGGGTTCACTTCCCGGCACTGCATGGTAGTTCACAATTGCCTATAACTCTAGTGCCAGAGGATCTGACATCTCTTCTGTCCTCCACGGACACCAGGCATGCTCACGGTGCACAAACACGTACTTGAGCAAAACATCCATACACATACAAAAATAGTTATTATTTTTTTTAAAAGAGCCATTTATTTGGCTTAAGGTAAGGAAACTCATGGATACAAACTACCAGTGCTCCTTAGCTTCTCACTTGGAAAGTGACAGCTGAATTTAGTTCTTCTAACCCTGAGTCCAAATTTGATTTTGGCTTTGGTGTTGCTTGGAGTCTTTTTGTCTTGGTTTGGTTTTGAATTTTGGTACTCAAATTGAATTCAGGACCTATGACAGGCTGAGCATACATACTGTCTGCCACAGACCTGCACACCCAGCCCTCAGCCTACACAGCACCAACTTCTTATTTTGTTTTTCAAGACAGGGTTTCTCTGAGTCACAGTCCTGACTTGGAGCTCTCTCTGTAGACCAGGCTGGCCTCGAACTCACAGAGATCCGCCTGCCTCTGCCTCCCAAGTGCTAGGATTAAAAGCGTGTGCTTTTACCACACCCAGCATAGTATCAACTTTTACCCAGAAAGTCTTTTTGCGCTAGGCTAGACTTTAAGTACGGAAATTGTTTCACCACAGAGCCAGTCAGCTCTTGGAGTTCACATTTGTGTGTTGAAATAGCATTCTTTAAAATCTCCACATTTTAAAACTATGATTTCATACTTGGGAATTCGAGAGATTACTTGCAAAGTCCAGGAAGAAAGCCCAACTAACTGCTGCAAGGACGGAAGCAGCAGCAGCTTTAACCTGCGAGCGATGTGTTTCACGGTGGGTTTGGGGGTGGGGGTCAGATTGAGGCTTGCTTTCTGGTTTTGGTGGTGTTGATGGCTGCGGTAGGCTTTTGTTTTTTATAGTAGTGAAGACAGAAGTCAGAGCTTCATGCATGCTAGTCAAGTGTTCTTCCCTTGAGCTGCACCTATTGTGTTTGCTGAAAGAGCGCATCGGCATGGCTTTATGTGTGGTCCACAAGAAGACATGAAATCTCAATATGAAATCTCAATGCACTCAGGCACCACATAGAGTTCTAACAAGATGCTTTTGGTGAGGCCAACGCAGCTGCAGTGCCTTCAAAATTCAGTCTGGACAGCAACCGAGCCATAGTGTAAGGAGAGGAATTCGTCGCAAACTTTAAGTTTAAAGAACGGATGGACGCTGTGTTTGGTGAGATGACCAGCAGGTAAAAGTGCTCTCTGTACAAGTTCTTTGGGATGTGGTGGAAGGAAAGAACTGACTCCCGGAAGTTGTCCTTTGACCTTTGACCTCCACATGCACTCGGTGACGTACGCGCTGCCAGGTTCACACACACACATACACACACACACACACACACACACACACACACACACACGCACATGCATGCACACACATGCACACACACACACTAATAATTATAGCAGTTATAATAATGAGGAGAAGGAGCAGAAAGGAGGAAATAATGAGTGGCTTGATAAGGTTAAAGACTAGGATAGGCATAGAAAAGGACATACACACACAGTTCCCATTTAGCTCAGGCTGTCATAACAAAATACCATGCTCTAGGCGACCTTCACAAAGAAAAGGAATTGACTCCTGGCAGTTCTGGAGACTGTGAAGTCATCAAGGCCATGGCAGTTTGGTTCTGTGGGATCTCTGTGCTTTGCAGGTAGCCACACTCTCTGTGCTCTGCCATGGGCACCAATCACTTGACTCCCGCCTCTGTGACTTCAGCTGTCATATCCCTGTGTCTGAAAACTGTGGGCCAGAGCTCCAGCACTTGGGTTTTAGGAGGACACAATGCAGTGTGTACTTCCATCTATAGTCCCTGAAATAAAAGCGTTCAGCCACGCAGTGCCCACTCTCTCAGGCTGTGGCTCTGTGTCCCTCCAGAATGATGAGAAACACTCCTATGATGAATGGAGTGTGGGACAGAAGACACTTTGAACCTCTCCAGCTGAAAACTTCTGCAGCATTTGAAATTTTTTGGCATTGCTGCGAATGGACACACTGTGAATTGCCCGTGTTCTGAAAGATTGGATCTGCATATGATTATTTCCTCATACAGAAGACCTAAAATGGCATCCAGACAATGTGTGATGGACTAACATTTCACAATTCTTGGCTTTGCGGTGAGCTCTGAGGTCTGATTCTAATCTTGATTGCTCTCAGGTTTGTAATTTTGTGCTCACTTGGGGTGTGGCTTAAGTCAACTCTTGAGCGGCATCCTCTACACTCCTACTTATCAGTTTCTTAAGAGAAACCTTCAAAGAGATGAAGCCTGATTCCATGAGCGAGATTAGAAACATCTAATTGATGAGCTCATTTTAAACACTGCACTTGTAACTATTAGCTGGAAAAGCCCAGAAAAAGAAACTAGACTAGGGGAGCAAACAAGAATATTCTTTCACTGTTTTCCTAACACAAACTCGATGATCTCCCAAGTCCACCAGACCAAGCATGCAATTAAGGCTCATCCAGAAATACTTGGCAACCAACCTATTTATTAATTCTGAGCTCTGTTTTATTGTGAACTGAGACATGGTTGATTTGCTATTTTTAGCTTAATACATGGTATTAGCAAAAGTCATTGAACATTGGACAATAAAACAAGTTAGTGGCGGTTGGTGTCCCACTATTTGGTAAAATGAATCATGCTATTAATGTTAAGCAAAATGGGTTTCAAAAAATGTACACACACACACACTCACACACACACACTCACACACACACTCACACACACACACACACACACACACACACACACACACACACACTCACACAAACAATTTAAAAGAAAAGTATAAATGGCTCTAGAGCCCAAATTCTGTTTTTTACCTATGGAAGAAAATACATGAGATTGTCTAGATGCTAAAACTTCTTGCTAATGATACAAGGTTTTTGTAAAGAAGCTTAAAAAAATCCTCACTGTATATTATTTGATTACTGTTAGATACCATGGGATATCTATTTTGTTTCTAATGTTCAACTGATCACCCTTAACCATGAACAATAGCTCTGTCCCCTAAGTGCGATGCCACGGAAGGTTCTCCAAGTCCCATCAAAGCATCTCCAACTTAGGGGAGTTTACCAAACAACCAAAGACTTACATCTTCATTATCTTCCTCTTTCCCAGGTTTGAATTCTTCCATCATTTCTTAGATCCTTCTCTTAAGAAAGGTGGGCCTCTTGATCCAATATGAATGGTGTGCTTAGACTGGAAGAGAGAGAGAGGGGGAAGTGAGAGGGGGGAGAAAGAGAGAGGAGGGGGGAGAGAGAGGAGAGAGAGAGACAGAGAAGAGAGAGAGAGAGACAGAGAAGAAAGAGAGATAGAGGAGAGAGAGAGACAGAGAGAAGAGAGAGAGGAGAGAGAGACAGAAAGAGAGGAGAGAGAGATAGAGAGAGAGGGGAGTGAGAGGGGGCAGAGAGGGGAGGGAGAGAGGGGAGAGAGAGAGGAGAGAGAGACAGAGAGAGAGAGAGAGGAGATGGCTATGTGAGGATAGAGGGAGTGATTAAAGTGATCATTCTATAAATCAGGGTACTGGAAAAGACTGCCAGTAACCAGCAGAATGAATTGGGATTGGGTAGGGGAGTGGGGTGGGGAGGGAGACTCTTCACTCGATGCTTCCGGAGAAGCAACCAATCCATCTGACAGTTGTGCTGTCAACTTGTACCCTCTAGAGCTGTGAGGGTCCCCCCAGAGTTAGGCTCATGAGTATATATGTGTTAATGCTACACACCAGGAATAGAAAAGTACCACGTTTTTGGAATCCACTTGTTGATTGACAAACATGTAGACTGGTTCCAATCCCTAGTTACTGAGTAGAAGTGGGTGGAATTTCTGCTTAGTGCAGTAGAGTAGGCACCACACCTCTGGGTTCCCTCCACTTATCTCTCTTGGAACCAAGAAAAATAACAACAGGCAGAAAGAGCACCTAACTGAGCAATTGTGGTCATTTCGGCTGCTGTGTGATAGGGACTCCTGGGAGCCTCAGGTGTCTTAAGTGGAGAATATCCCAGAAAGGTTAAGAGCATGTCAGGAGGAGCACACTTGTTTCATAGCATTTCTCATCATTCTCTCACTTAGTCACTTCATCAGATTTCTCTCACTGGGCTCTCTCCTGTCTCTGAGCAATTTCCCAACTCTCCCAGCGGCTAATTCACCCTGCTCTTTCTCACCGCCCACTCTTGGGGCCATTGATTTGTTTGTTTGTAACCTGGGCCATTCGACCCATACCAAGAGCTCCCACAGACATCCGGTAGGTACTTGGATTCCATCACGTAAAGGCCATCTTCACTTCTGAGAAGTTCTGAGATGGGGTAACAGAATGAGTTCCTCCCTCCCTTTCTTTCTCCCTCCCTCCCTCCCTTCCTTCCTTCTTTCATTCCAGACAGGGTTTCTCTGTGTAGCCTTGGCTATCCTAGAGCTTTCTCTGTAGACCAGGTTGGCCTGTGAGTTGCTGTCCCTAATTTTAGGTTCTTCCTGAAGCTGACATTTCCAAGGCCTATCACCAATTTGAAAATCTCTTACTGATTACCCAATAAAAATAGATGGACAAGTAAATAATGATTTCTTTCTAGTAGACGAACCACTTAAATTTATTTTCTTCCATTTATTTGAAATATTCACTCATTTTAATATCAAATCATTTTGGATATAGCAAAGAAAATAAGATAGCAATAGAACCTGAAAATGGAGGCTTTTGTCCTGCCTGATCCCACAGCCATTTTGCCCCAAATAAGCACACAAAGACTTATATTAAGCATAATATATTTGGCTGATGGCTCAGGCTTCTTATTGGCTAGCTCTGTCTTAATTATTAACCCATTTCTATTAATCTATGTATTGTCACAAGGCCGTGGCTTACCCGTAATCTGGCATGTTATTCCTTCAAGAGTATGGACTCTCTTTGTCATGAAAAAACTCTAATAAATTATTTTAAGTGCTATATTCTGTAGGTCTTTGAAAGGTTTTAAAACATGCCTATCCACTTGAAGTATATCTCTGTATAGCTAGAAAACCTAATATAACTATACATTTTGACTATTATAGGTGACTATAATCTGTATTTAATTACACATTACACTTTTAAATGAGCTGTATAAACAATACCTAAACAAGAGAAGAAATACACATATCACAAAATTGACCTTAAATTTGTATCACTAAATCAAAATCCATTCTGATACAGAGTATTCATTTCTATATCAAGAACCATTGGTGTCCCCATCCCTATGCCATGTGCTTACCAAGACTTCTATGTTTCTAAAGCTCCACTTTCTCTTTCGTGGGCTATAAAAGACTGTCAAGGTAACCAATAACTAAATTGTCTATTCTCTGTTCAGTTGCTTGAGGCTCTGTTGGGCCCATATTAGAGATCAAAGTCTTCTCCTGTCCCTTCCTTTTCTCTCCCCAACTCCACTCTGCTTTCCCTTTCAAAGTATTAATCGCTAATAAATGTTTTCTACTTTCAAGACCCAAAACATAGGCTCTTTATTAAACTTCAGTCATTTGGATGTCAAGTGTCTATGTAAAAATGGCTGAGCCCTTTTGAGAGTGAGAGTTCTGTAACCTCATCAACTCCAGAATAAAGAAGCAGGCAAAGCAGGACACTGGGCAGCCTGTCTTGGGGACATGGTGGCTGATGTGTCGTCATTTGTCACCCTTGCGTATTTTGTGCCGGCCTTTAAAGTGTGGCCCTAGAACAGCAATGCCATTGTGACATGGCAGCTCATTTTGGCAAAACAACCCAGATCTACTGCATCAGAATCCCTGGAGCAGAATGCTGTTTTTGTCGCAGGCTGATGCTTTCGATCCACTAATGGAAGCCAGCCATAGCCCACGCCCTTTGTTGCTGTTTACACAGGAGCAGCCCGGGGTAGAACCAGATGGAGCCAGTGACATGTAAAGAAAGGCCATCCTGTGAGAGACAATGAATCTCTCTGTGGATGTTCAAGAAGGAGCACATTGCCTGATTGCTGTGGTGCTGTGAGCCAAGTACTGGCTCCTTCCTGGCACTCTGGCGATGGATTCAATCCACCCAGAAACCCACCCTACCTCTAGACTGTGAACAGGTAAGTACTTTAAGCCAATTCTTCCTTTTCCTTTCTTACTTTCCTCCATGCCTACCCTGGAGAGTACCGGAGTCATCGGAGTACAGCGTCATGATTGACTGTTTAAGGCATTCCCATTTCAAGTAGCTGAAGGCATCGCACGACCAGCACTTATTTCAACTTGCTTGCAACCTGTTGCTGCTCCATCTGCTTCTCACACTGCCATCTTCTCTAAGCTCTCTCTCATCAGTCTCCTCCACTTTTCATTGAGCCGGGTCCCATCCACCCTTCCAAGTCCTGACCTTACAGTCAAGATGCTTTCATCATCCCCTCCGAACTGTCTCTCTCCTCAGGCTTCATTTCCACTTGTGTTCTAAAGCCGCAGAGTGTTTCCATCACATATGGCCTCCTGCTTTCTCTCCTGCCTAAGTACACCAGCACCTGGCACGGCACATGACATCCCACACTTGTTAAGCACACATACGAGTGATGACTTGCACTGGTCTTTGGAGTACTAGATGCTACCTCCCCCAGTAAGCTATGGATTCCCTTTAACTGTGACCACCACACCAAATCCCTCTGTAGTTGCAACCCTCACTCCACTGTGATCTGTCTAGAGTCAGATACGGAGGAACGCCTGTGCAGGGAGGGAGAAATGGGTGCCAGCCCCACGCCAGACCCAGCCCTCCTCCTGTGTCTGCTCTCTTCACAAGCTAGACAGCACCTGCAGGTCTGTGTTCTGTGGCAGGAAGCAGAGGGTGTGAGGATTGAACAGAGCTGGGGGCTGCAGTGCAGCTTAGCGTTTGAGGATGTGGGTTTTAGAGCCAGACCACCTGAATGGAACTCTCTAAGAGAAAGCTGTTGTCTAATTACAACCTCAGGCAAGTTGATTGACTTCTGTGACTGCCTGTTTTCTTGTCAGTAAAATGGGAATTCTGATCACATTGGCCTCATTTGAGGACATGAAAAAGGTCATGTTCATCATCCACTTAGCATCCTGTCTGGCACACAGTAGACACTCAATAAATAGCAGTCACTGTTAGGGACCCAACCTCTCTGTGGCTCAGCGCTGGCTTCCCATTCATATCTGTGATTGTTGGAGGCGAAGGCCTCTCTATACACCCTCCTTTGCGTTCATCTGCCTACTGCCACTGCAATAAAAGATCTGAGGCCAACTTAATAAATGAAAGGTTTGCTCTGTATCGGAAGTTTCAATTCATGGCCGCTTGCCTCTGTTGCTTTGTGGCAAAACACACGTAGCAGGAGTGTGTGGTAGAGGAGGTTTGCACCCTGAAAAGCAGCTGAGAAGTCCAGAGGAAACCAAAAAGGGTCCAGGTCCCTACATTCCCTTCAGGACCATGCACGGATGCCTTAACTATCTCTCACTATCTGCCTCCCAAAGCCCCCGCCCATCACCATTAGTTAACAGAGCAAACCTTTCATTAAATGGGCCTTCAGGGGACAGTCAAGATTCAAACCACAGCAGCTGTCCATACTCAGGGAAGCTAAGGGACCCCACCTGCTCAGCGTCTGGGCTGTTCATTAACACCTGGATATAAAGCATCCTCCTCCTCATACATACCCCCCCACCACCACCAGAAATAAAAGGCTCCGTGGTGGCCTTGTGCCTTGCACTCCCCAGCACTCTCTGGCACTCACAGCACATTTCTACCTCCTCTTTGGTGTGGCCCTCACACCAGCCTTGGGAACAACTAAGGACGGTGTTTGTAACGTCTCCTTTTATCTATTATAAATGCAAAGTCCAGTGACTGCACAGTGTGCCAAGGTCTGTAGAGTCAGGAAGTCACAGTGAGGGCTCAGCCCCAGATGCTCTGGGCCAGACTTAGCCATTCCCGCCCCTCATGGCCTTGTGCCCTGTGCATGCAACGGGATTTTCCAGTGAAACACGTAACGCGTACTTTTTATGTACAAGACTCTTTCAGCCATGTAACAGAGCTGTGAAGAATGGCTCCTGAATGCTTGCAATCACAGCATTCAGGAAGTTGAGGCAGGAGAATCATTCATTGCAAGTCTGAAGTCAGCCTGGGCTCATTGACTGACCTTGTCTTGAGCAAACAAACAAAAATACATTTACTCTCTTATCTTATCCTAAATTCTAAGCAAACTCCTTTTAACCTGAGCATTTGCCCTTCTCATTACCTTCTGTGTCTACTCAGCCAATGCATACACTTGTTTAATGTATACAATTGTTATTTCCTTCCTTTATATTCAAGGAAGTAATCTCAAGTACAATGGCAACTGGAGAGGGAGACGGCAGCGAAAGGGAAAGGTTTGGGGGTCAGCCCTTGCTGGGATCCTAACAATGCGGCGTGCCAGACAAGCAGCCCCGTGTGGGCACTGCCAATCGTGTGGGCACTGCCAATCATGTGGGCACTGCCAATCGTGCAGTTTTGTTTTTGGGTGTGGCCACTCTCAGACAATTGGTCCTAGTCTCTGAATCATCCATACACACTCAGTGTATGTGGTGGAAAAAAGTCAGGCTCTTAAGACCCAGGCTCTGACACCCAACAGCTCTGTGACCTTCAGCAAGTTCCTTGGTGTCCTAGTCAGGGTTTCTATTGCTGTGATAAGACGCCATGACAAAAAGCAGCCTGGGAGGAAAGGGTCACTTCCTCTTACACGTCACAGCCCATCATCAAGGGAAGCCAGGGTAGGAACTCAAGGCAGGAATCACGGAGGGCCATTGCTCACTGGCCTGTTTCCTTGGGCCAGGACCTTGCTCAGCCTGCTTTCTTACACACCCCAGAGCCACCTGCCTGGGTGTGGCACTGCCACAGTAGGCGGGACCCTCCTACATTAATCATTTAGTAAGAAAGTACCTCACAGGCTTACCCACAGCCCAAACTTATGAAGGCAATCTTCTTAACTATAGTTCCCTCTTCTCAGATAGCTTTCTACCTATGTCAAGTTGTCATAAGCAAAACAAACAAATAACAACAACAAAACCTAGGGACGTAGCCTCCCAGGTCTTTGATTTACCTGTAATAGGGAGAGTAACACTAACTTCATCATGGTAAAAGGTTGGAGCTGTGTGCTTAGCTTGCTGTGTGAGTAGACATAGTCTTGATTGACATATGGTGGGTATTATTTCTTGTCTTAAGCCATGGGTAAGCAATGTCCTTGAAGCTACACCCTCACAGATAATACAAATAAGTAACATAAGAAAACCACCAAAATCCAATGTTTATTCTCCGGCCTTCATTGCTCAAGAGAATTTCAGATATCCTACAGACAAAAGATTTTGCAGGCAGGCATGGTGTCACAGGTCTGCGATTCCAGGACTAAGTAGGCTGTGACAGGAGGGTTCTAAGTTCAGGATGAGCCCTAGTTACACTGACGTGTGTGTGTGTGTGTGTGTGTGTGTGTGTGTGTGTGTGTGTGTGTGTATGTGAATATGTGTGTGAGTGTGTGTCCATGGGTGTGTGAGTGTGAGTGTGTGTGAATATGTGTGTGTCCATGAGTGTGTGTGTGTGCATGAGTATGTGTCCATGGGTGTGTGAGTGTGAGTGTGAATATGTGTGTGTGTCCATGGGTGTGTGTGTGAGTGTGTGTCGATGAGTGTGTGTGTGAGTGTGTATGTTAAGGATCTGCCACTTGTGTTTTCACTGTTACTTTGAGATCATAAATCACCAATTCCAACTTAAGCTATCATAGAGTACCAATGACATTGTAAGTCTTCATAAGCAAGCATTAAAGCAAAAACAATGACAGTGATATATCTGAAAATTATGAAAACATGATTTTCACATAGATGACATTCTTCCAATTTCATAACCCTTCGGTAGAAGAAACTGTATTCCCATTTCACAGATAAGGAAACCAAGCTTCCCTGTCTCCAGGGAATCTAGACATTCCTCCTGAATTCATCATCAGAAATAGCAAACATCAAGACTTCTGGAAGATGCAAGAGATGGTGCCTGGCTTTCTCTACCCAAGTGTTGCTGTCACCAAGGCCCAGCAAAGTGGCAAACAGAGATGGCTGCCTCTCATCCCTTTGCTTACAATATGGTGACTTTACCATGAGCTTTGGCAATGAAGTCAGCTAAAGTCACAAAATGCAGCCCATCACCTCCCAATGTCAGAATTGCCCTCCTTTCTACATTATTATTTTTACAAAGGCATCTATCATATAATTTCCTCCAGGCAGTTCCAATGAAATGCCCTGTTTCCTTTTATAAGAAAGCCTCATGAAAAATACTGGAATTCACTAGTTGTATCAAAGAAGATAAATATTTTTGTTGGCACACTGTCAACTATTAATTCCCAAGCTCAACTTGACTACTTTGCTTAGAATGTGAACACATAAGTTTGGGCTCACAAATTTAGGATCTGAAACATTCTGGAAAAAGCCTAAAGAAATTGGCCTTCTTACCCATGAAAATTCCAACCCAAAAGAGAACCACATTTCACAGAGGTGTTCCTGTATTTCTAAAGACCAGTGCCAGGGAGCTCTGATGGGGTTCAGGTCATTCCATACTAACTCCTTCCACCTCGGATCTCCAGAACCCTCGTGATGATTTCCCCCACTTTGGGATGTTTTCACATAAGAAGGAAAGTGTCTCAAGCCACGAGGAAGTGTGAATTGGTGTGTAGTGTTTCCCTTATTAGGAAATGGTGGTGACAGGCAAAGGGGCCACAAAGTGGGCCTGATATTCGAGTCGGCCTTCTCCCCTCCCCAGTCAAGCCTCAGAAGCCACACAGGGAAGGCACACTCAGGGCTTGGCTGTGGCAGAGGTGGGACAGCAGGGTGGCTCTTACTCCCAGGATGATCTGAAGGTCACTCAGCTGCCAGCTGGGCTACTGCTGATATGTGTGCAGGCTCTGTTGGGAAATTTCACTGGGCTAATGAAGATGTCATCATTGTAGTCAGTAAAATGAGTTTACAAACAGCATAGGGGGTTATTTAGGCCAGAGGGGCAACACAAGAAACAAGAGCAAATCCATGTGGAAACAGAAAAAATAAAAAACAAAAACCAACTAACAAATGCACGAACACGGCACGCCCTAAAGTGAGAAGGTTAGAGTGGGGTGGTCTGCTTGCTGCGTCTCCCTGCCAGTGTACATGTCCTCCAGGAAACCTGCCCTTGCTTTTGGGAAACACTAGAGGCAGGGCAGGATTGAGTTACAGACAGGGGACCCACTGAACTGAAGGGAATCATCCTATGTCCATTGCGTGTGGACACAAGTACTCTAGTGAGACAGTGGGAGTTTTCTAGGCTTCAAGGAAAGACAAGACCTGACACTTCTGCTGGAATGATGTAGCAGCAGGAGACTCGAAACTGCTGTAGTCATTTAGTTACCACGGTGTGAAAACCCGAAAATGACTCAGGCAACCACCGAGCAAAACCGAAGCTCCAGCCATACTGTCAAGCTGAATGGACAGAAGGAGAGAGTTCTGTCTGGTGAGGACCAGCATTGTGGATCGAAGCTTATCTGAGGCCTGTGAACTTGGCAGAGATGTTAAGGGGCTCTCGCTGATACATAACTCTTTGCGAAGATGACTTCTAAATTGTGAAGGTACTATCTACTCTGTAGTTTGTGAATGCTATTTCCACAGCGTTTAAGAGCGAGAGAATCACATCCCAGTGTCTGTAGACACTGCGTCCCTACTCCGACAGTCACTTACTTTGTCTGTGTATTATACCATCAAGGAAACGCTAGCTATTTCATTGTTGGAAGAGTTAACTATCCTGACACAAAGCACGGAAGTGAACATTATTATTGCCATTCTGATTTCCTTTTTAAATTTTATTTGTTAGGACTGTGTGCGTGCATTTATATAATTTCTTTATGATGTAAATGATATATGCATCTTATGGCTGGGGTATTGCCATGTCGGTGCATTGTTTAGGTTGTTTTGGTTTCTTGTTTTGTTTGTTTTGCTAACACTGTTTTTACATGCAGAGAGCCAGGCATGCTGTCTCCTTCCTGTGCCCCCTTTTTTCTCACCCCTAGACTGCGCAGCTCTTATCACCCTATACTTGGTCTTTTCATGGTCTTACTGTTTCTCGCTTTCCTAATCCCTCTTCCTGGAACTACCTCCCTCAGGGTTCTCAGCTACTGAGATCATCTTTCAAGGACTTGCTCCGGGACTGGGAGATGGTTCCATGATAAAGTTATTGCTCTCCGTACATGTGGGGCTGGCTCCTAACAACCTCCTCTGATGAGATCAACAGTAATTCATCCTGAGGTGCTTCCTCTGCAATGCAACTACCTTCTGCTAGGCACTAACTTTTAAAGATGGCATCGCCTCTCCACAGCACCACACTGACAACCAAAGCTTGGGGGAGTTACAACCAATTAATATCAAACTCAAATCACACTCTCTCTTTTACTTCACCCCCCCCACACCCTGCCCCCACTCCGAGATGGTCAGAAGTCTCCAACCTCCTCAATTCCTTTTCTAAGATGAGAGGTCATTCATTTGAAATTATTTGAATTTTTACTGTGAGTTTCTCATGGCCTAGAGTCTACTTCTGGGAGGAAACAAGTCCTTAGATGAATTTTGAAAACTGGCAAGCAAGTTAGGCCACAACAGGCCATGAGAACAACATAAGCTGTCTTCTTCTTGGCTTGGAAGCAGAAAACGGCATATTGGATCTTGGCCCAGGAGCCCTTAGCAAATAGGTAATATGATCCCCTGGAGCACCTACAGCTGGAGGTCCCATTAGGAGATGAGGCTGTGGGGAGAGGCGGTCGAAGAGGACTATCAGGACATATAAAAAGGGTTAGGTAATAGGAACTGCTGGTAGCCGCAGGGGAGAAAGATGGCCAGATTTCCAGTGTTTTGCATGACTAGTTTGAGGGTTTTTTAAAAATTTTATTTACTACTCTTAACAAAACAGTGATTTATTGTTACGTTGTAATGAGTACTATAATTCCTGAGCTGGAGATAGGACAAGGCTGATCTAGACAATTCTGCTTTAGTGTCATTGATTGGGATCATTTATTCACGCTTGGTGGAGCTGATCTAAAAATTCCAAGGTGAGCCTCTCTCACATGCTGATGGACCAATTTGTACCCCTAATTCCTGGACCTTAGGACCCCTAAATAGTACACTGCCTGCTTGATATACTTTCATTCTCCTTAAGAAAAGTTTGATTGAATGTAAAATAATATTCCTTATGGACATTTTTGTGAAGGACCTTTCTTTTGGGGAGACAGAAGGATAAAGAGGGAATGTCTACAGTAGTTGAATCCTAAACTGAAAAAGTAAGTCAAAGATGTTCACAAGTGGTAGGTGGAACTGATCTTTCCCGGAACTAATGAGATGCGTTTCTGTACTAAGATGAGTACTGGGTGCAGTCTAAGGAAAGGGAAAATTGTTAGCACCTAGGATGATAAGGCAAATATGGCGGAAGAGAAAGGTACCTGAAGATCCAAGTGAGAGTATGGTTAAAATGGCCGAAGTTTTCTCATTGCTTGGGAAGATAAGAAAGAGCAAGTAGGAAATAACTGATAAGCTTGGAGAAAAGAGGCTGGAGGTCACACTG
This sequence comes from Cricetiscus sungorus, assembly GCA_030556225.1. Taxonomy (NCBI): domain Eukaryota; kingdom Metazoa; phylum Chordata; class Mammalia; order Rodentia; family Cricetidae; genus Cricetiscus; species Cricetiscus sungorus. The sequence goes on along the minus strand of JANBXA010000411.1, from coordinate 475,437 downwards.
AGGACAAGCTGCAGACTCCATGGGAGGGAGCACAAAAGGGAGGTGCAGATGCAGATACTGAGAATGAAGCCCCTATAGATACTGAGAATGAAGCACAGCCCCAAGTTTGGGAGACGGACTAAGTTCATGAAATGACTAGGATGCGGGTGTGGCTTTACCTGTGGGCTTCTTGCATAAAAAATGAAGACGGGGATCGCTGAAAAGGATGAGAAGTTGTGAGCTCGGAGTAGTCACTGAATCATCAGCAAGGACCCGGACATTATTAGGTAACAGGGCGTGTGACTGAGTGCAGGACTGACACAGAGTTCCCGAAACATTACTGGGCACAGACAAGGACTTATGCTCATATCCTAGTCAGGGTCAGACTTAGCGAAACAGAAGCAGGTAAAGTTTGTCTTCAACACGTGGTACCTTCATCCGAGAGCATGTGCCTTTGATTAGCTGTGTTCACCTACCCCAAGCACAGTTGAGGCGTGGTCATAAGACACTCCTCTGCCCAGTCTCCTTCCATCCATCCTCCAGTACTTATTATCAATCATTTTTAGAAACAAGATGTTACAACTGAAAAAAACAAAACAAAACAAAACAAAAAAAAAAACAGTGCAGGCTGCAAAGTTTGACAGGGCTGTCTAATGACAAACTCTTAAGCAGAAATGGTCATTTCCGGATCAACATTCTACAGAGGGGTCTGGAAAATTAAGCAACCTCCACAGCTGGGTGTTTCCTAGAGCCTTACAGTTCTGGAAGTTCTTGGCCCGACATTGATTAGTCTTCTCTGTTTGGGATTGTTTTTATAGTTTTTTCTTGTAGAGTGTGTGTGTGCCTGTCCTTTTGACTTTGTGTGCACTGTTTGTATGCAGGTGTCCTTGGAGGTCAGAAGAGGGCATTGGCTTCCCTGGAACTAAATTTACAGTGGCTATGAGCCACCCGATATGCGAGCCGGGAATTGAACTTGGATCCTCTGCAAGAGCATCAAGTGTTTTAGCTGCTGAGCCAGCTCTCTGGCCCCTTTGCTTAGGATTTTAATTACTCTCACAAAATGTGAGTTTCTTAGTTCCAAGGCCATAGGTGAGCCATACTGACAGCCACGAATAAAGTGATAAGGTCTATATGTGTGAGAGGCTGCAAAGATCTTTGCATCCTCCACCAATAGGTCAAGGCAGGAGACCGTGTTTTAAGATACTGACCTCCTCTTACCCATAATCACCCCAGGGTGAATGCTATAATGAATGCTATAATGCAGAAAGGTCTGAGAAGCCATGGAAAGGTAACTGGTGCTTACCAAACACCTTTAGTAAAAAGTTAAAAGGTGTCAAATCCTTTCTGTGTTTAAAATAATTTGAAACTTAGCAGGCCAGAACCTTTATCCTCAGTTTGCAGACAAAGGAACCCAAGACTTTGCCAGGCCACAGCCATGGGAAGTACCAGTGCTAGGATCTGCTCTTGGATGGTCTGGAAGAGAGGCCACTGCCCACAGCCATGCAGGCCGCACCCCTGTAAGAGTTCCCCTGGAACAATGAACCCTTCCCACCCATCTATCCTGTCACACCCTGAAGGTTAGCAGGCAGGAGCCGCAAGAACTGAACACATCTGGGACTCTTTAAAGGTGTCTCTTCAAATACCTCGCCAGCAGCAAAGGGGTCATAATTTAGAGCTGAGGTAGAGGGAAGGGAAAGGGGGCAGGGAGAGAGAGATTGCACTTCGATCCACTTTATTCCAGCTGAATCTTCAACATAACAAAGGACTTAAAAGCAACTAATTATAGGTATGATTTGCTCCTTAAATCATTATCGGAGCCTACCATTCTTCCAAAAGTTCCTCGCCTGCAGTCTCTCTCTCCTGGAACCATTTCTTCACTTTTAATCTTTTTACAAAACATTTTATTGAGATTTTTACCACATTACCTGCTGTCCCCCAACTCTTTCCACACACCTGTCCATCCATCCAACTCTCTGTTCTCCCCTTTAGAATAAAACAAAAACAAAAAGATAGGTGTTGGGAAAGAGAGAATCAGTTTTCTTCACTGGAGTTACGCTGATTATATCAACCACACTCCAGGGCAGGCCCCATGCTACTGACCAACACAAACTGGAGCTTCTGCAGAGATTCGTATCGCTTATCTTTTAAGCTTCTCGTGTGTGTGTGTGTGTGTGTGTGTGTGTGTGTGTGTGTGTGTGTGTGTAGAGAGAGAGAGAGAGAGAGAAGGGCGAGAGGGCACACACGTGCGCGCGCTAGCGCACACACACACACACACACACACACACACACCTCTCTTTGGTTCATTTTCCAATCTAAGAGGGTGGTTAATTACAATGAAGTTGGTTTTTCCGCGGTATTTCTAATCACAGATCTGGAGACGCAAACTACAAAAAAAAAACCCCACGAGTTTCTTGGCAGGTGCCCAGTTCTGGGACTCAACTATCAATCAATCACACCCGGACTCATTTACTAACAACAACAAAAAATGGCACAGTAGCAAGATTCGTCTACTTGAGCCCAGGATTTCATCGTCTCCCCTGGCGCGTGCATTCACAGCCACCGAGCCCTGCCCGGTCCCCAGGGAGCTCCCCCGCCTGCAGAGTCCCCAGGGCTCCCGCGGTCTCCGGAGGCTCGCGGGCCCTGGGGGGAGACCGCCCGGGGAGGCAGCCGAGGCCGGGCGAGCCGGATCGCGGGCGACCCGAGTCCCCTGGGAGACGGCGCCCCCGCCCCGGCCACCCGCGGAGGAGCAGCGGGGCGGCCTTCGACGTCGCCGGGAGAGGCGGCGGGGCTCGGCCTCCCGAATCCGGGACGCCTGCCGGGAGCCGCGTTACGGGAATCGCGGGGGCACGCAGCCCCGCCCCTCCGCCTCCCGCGACCCCGGACCAATGGCCGCTCGCCCCGGCACTGGCCAGGGCCAATCAGCTCCGGGCCTCCGGCTCGGGGCGGGGCCCAGGGGGCGGGCCCAGGGGCGGGGCCAGGAGAGCCTTGGCCTTCGGCTCTTCGGCTTCGGCTTCGGCTTCGGCGGCGGCGGCGGCGGAGGCGGCGGCGGCGGAGACGGCGTGTGCCCGCGGGAGCCGTGCGTTCCGACCAGCCGGGCTGCGGCTCAGCCGAGCGCCGGGCGGGCGGGCGGAGCGGCCCCGGGTCCGCGAGGCTGCGGGGCGGCCTGAGGTGAGGTGAGGAGGCCGGGCCGGGCGCGGGTGGGGCGGCGGGGGCGGCGCGGGCCGGGCCGGGCCGGGAACCCCACGCTCCGCGCGTCCCCACCCCGGCTCCCTCCCGCTGCCCCCGCGGGGCGGGCGGCGCCGCTCGCCTTCTCCAGCCGGTTCCTGCCCCGCAGTTCCGGAGCCCCCACCCCGAAGCTCCCGCGGGGCCCCCTGAAATTGCCACCCGCCCCAGGCTCCACCCCCACCCCCAGGCTCTTGATTTCTCTTACCCGGAGCGAACTTTTCATCCACCAGTCGCAGCGTTCTGGCGATGTCATGAAAGTTAAGCGATTACAGATACTGGCATTGCCTTCGGTTCCTTCCACGCGCCCTCCCGGATTAGCCCCGCGTGCCTTTACACCCCGAGAGCAGTCCCGTCCATCTGGCTATACATTTTCACCTCCCCTAAGCGTCACGGTACCCCGCGGGGCAGGGGGCTTTCTTCCTTCTTCAGAACTCCAAACAAAGTAACACCAGAGGCTTGGCCCACTGCTGCTGCTGCTGCTGCTGCTATTTCCCTATTAAAAGGAGACTCGTTTGGGCTTAATTTGGATACTTATTGGACGCCCCGCAGCTGTACTGCTTCAAAGTAGTCAGTTGATCCTGGAATGTCAGGGTGAATCCTCTGAAAGATTAAGCTGTTTGGTCTGGTCAGTGTTGTAAACAAACCCTTTTAGACCATGTACTGACTGCCAGCTTCCAGTTGGAACAACTCTGAATTTGAAGTTACTGACTCATTATCAGAAGGGATGATCGCCATCGTCTTCATTTCCTAGCTCTAAACTGGAATGCTGTGTTTATAAGATTAATCGGACTACATTAAGTTGTGTTTTCCATAGATTTCTTTGGGGGAATTATTGTGCCCATTTGCTTCTACTCACAAGTGGAAGAAAAGGAAAATTGCAAGGGGAAAATGTCAGAGAAGGGTAAACTTCAGAGTAGACTTTTTTGACTCACCTGTGTTGTTCAAGTAGGTGATTTACAATGCTATAAATACTGCCACTTGCTAATTTAATGAAACATTCTTCTGTAACTGGACATTTTGTTCTACTTTATTTATAACTTTGTGTTTTTATTTAAAAATATTTTATTTAAGTGAGTGACATTTCAGTTAAATACTGGAATGTTGTTTATTATATACCTATGAAGTAGATGGTACAGTGTCTCCTTTTTAGAAATGGAAACAGATTCAAAACATGTACTTCTCCAAACCCTGTGCTCATAAACTGTACTATTGGCAGACTTCTTACAGAAAATTCATTAGTATGGTTTGATCAGGGACGCTGTTTCCCACAGCTGCAGTGGCAGCAAGGTGTTTTCCCTAGATGTGGTTTCAGACTTCACCTTGCTGCAGATCACCTGGCCTTGACATATTTGTAGCCTGTTTGCTGGAAAAAAAAAATGGAAATTCTCACAGCTTTCTCCATGTCTTTGATTGAAAAAGTGGTTTGATCACGGTTGAGGTTTCTGTTGAGGTTATTTTACTAAGCATTCAGCCTGCTGTGGAATTAATAAAGATGCCTGAGATACCATCTAGGTACTTGAAAGGTCACCAAATTGTGTTGACAAACTGGTGTATGAAAAATTACGTGGATGCAGAGCAGTTTCAAGTAAATAATAAAGGATGTAGAAAGTGCTGTGGGTCTTTAAGGATTGGAGTTGAAATAGTGTTTCCTAGACGTCAGCCTTAAGACCTGGAGACGGTTTAGATAAAGGGGAAACTAGAGAGATCCTTCTCCTAATATAGAACAAAGGGCAGAATGGAGACTGTAGAACTTTGAGAAGGGCAGCCCTGTGCTGTCACTACGTGTATTCAGTTTAAAACCAGCAACTCATGCAGTTTTGTATGTTAGTCTTATTAGCCTCTTCTGCATAAAGGCCAGCAGACATTATCGTCAGGTTCTATACTTACACTTGGATATCCTGAGTTCAAGCTGAGCTCTTACCTATAATACATCATTTCTTATTGCCTACTTGAATGACAGGTTAGGACGGTCATACCAGGTCTTTTAAAGTCATTAGGCCGCGTGCATATCTGCATAGCATGTGCCATCCCTGGGTTCAGTCCTCAGCACTGCGTGCGTGCATGTATTCCCCGTCAGAGCCACTTACATGCAAGCATGTATTCCCTGTCAGAGCCACTTACATGCATACGTGCGTACATAAACTTAGCTGTTCACTGCATGTTTCAAGGTTCTCAGCCTATGAAGTTGTGTGGTTACTATGCTACATCTTGAATCCTGTTGGGGAACTCTGAAAGTGCAGTGGGAACCCAGCTGTTTGTGAACGAGGGGGAAATTCCACAGAAGAAATTCTGTTTGGTTTATAAACAATGGAGCAAGGCAGAGTCAGCAGGGCACTGACATTGCAGAATCAAACTCTTAGTGCATGTCCAAGCACACGTTCAAGAAGGTGTCTTAGAGGAAGTCTAAAGTTTGTTGTAACTTGAGCTTACCATCTAGGTGTGGTTGACTTGGGAATGATGAAAATTGAGACCAATTTGCTGAGGCCATGAAAAAGGAGGAGTTTGAGTATTTGCTTTGCAGTTGGAAAACTAAAAGAATAATTTCAGCATAACTGGAGTGAAAAGCCAGATTGCTTGCAGGTCTCTCTGGGATTATAGCAGGAGAGTTTGAGAGAAAGAAAGGATTTTATGTACGTAGCGTGTTGGGGTGGGACCAGGGCCTTTCCACAGTGGAAGCCAGTGTTCTGTCATGAACTGTACCCCAGCCTCCTCCATCACTGTTATTTAAGACTATGGCTGAAACTGGGGTCAGTGCAGTGCAGGTGGATGAGACCAGGTCTTAAGTTCTGGGGATATTGTCAGTGCTTCGGTCAGAGTAGGAGGAAGGCATGGTACAGGAACCGCTGGGACCAGGGCCAGGTCCTGTTGCTGATAAAGAGAAGGCCATGTAGAAGTCAGGGTAAGATGTGTAATTGAGAAGTCACGTTACATGGGTAGATCAGAGAATAACAGGCCTTACTGTCCTAGGCAACTGACAATGATGAGCTGTTTGTAAGTGTGTTATAAGTCTCTGTGATTAAAAAACCTGCTAGGTGTTGGCACATGGTGCTGTATGTGCACACAGACATGTGCATTTGGTGCTGTATGTGCACACAGGCATGTGCATTTGGTGCTGTGTGTGCGCAGACATGTGCATTTGGTGCTGTATGTGCACACAGACATGTGCATTTGGTGCTGTATGTGCACACAGGCATGTGCATTTGGTGCTGTATGTGCACACAGGCATGTGCATTTGGTGCTGTATGTGCACACAGACATGTGCATTTGGTGCTGTATGTGCACACAGACATGTGCATTTGGTGCTGTGTGTGCACACAGACATGTGCATTTGGTGCTGTATGTGCACACAGGCATGTGCATTTGGTGCTGTATGTGCACACAGACATGTGCATTTGGTGCTGTATGTGCACACAGGCATGTGCATTTGGTGCTGTATGTGCACACAGGCATGTGCATTTGGTGCTGTATGTGCACACAGGTATGTGCATTTGGTGCTGTATGTGCACACAGACATGTGCATTTGGTGCTGTATGTGCACACAGGCATGTGCATTTGGTGCTGTGTGTGCACAGACATGTGCATTTGGTGCTGTATGTGCACACAGGCATGTGCATTTGGTGCTGTGTGTGCACAGACATGTGCATTTGGTGCTGTATGTGCACACAGGCATGTGCATTTGGTGCTGTATGTGCACACAGACATGTGCATTTGGTGTATTTGGTGCATTTGTAGGTACTGTTGAGGGGAGATTCATTAAATTGATTTCCATCAGATGTAGAATATCCAAGATGACACATAACTAGAATTGAAGATTCAAGCCAAAATTCTTAAAATTTAGTTTGAAGGTAAGGTAATAGTTGAAGTCACATGTCTTCAAAGTAAATATTTTAAAAGAAAAGTAGATCCTGAGTACTTTATTGTTGGGTACATTCTGGCCAGGAGATAAAAGCTAGCAGAGAATACCAAAAAAAAAAAAAAAAAAAAAAAAGTGGATAGAATCAGCTGCACCAGATGGTCACATTTGAGATGGAAGTGGCCATGAGGAATTTTAGAAGCAGGGATGGTAAATGGAGACTTCAGAGACACTTGTGGTGACACAGGCTACCAGTGCTTTCTCATTCTGTGGCTAGCTGTTATATTTTAGAGCAATTTTTCGAGATTCTCTGATCCCAAATCAGAGAGCTATTAATGTATGGTGAGACATTAGATTGATGCCTTAAAGCTACCCGTACTCATATCCAGAGCACCGACTTAAATTCTGTAGCTAAACATAACTCCTATATCGCCCAAGCCACTAGTTAAATTGCAGTATTATAGCCTCTCTGGGGCACACCTTTAATCTTAGCACTCGGAGGGAGGCACAGGCAGATGGATCTCTGTGAGTTTGAGGCCAACCTGGTCTACAGAGCGAGTTCTCAGACAGCCAGGGCTACACAGAGAAACCCTGTCTTGGAAAAGAAGAAAAAAAAAAGTTGCAGTTTTATATGTCATGCACACATTTGAATATTGTTTACCTAGTAATCATATACAAAGTATGGTTTTGACTTCTAGAGATATGTCAAGAACACAAAATTGCTTCCTTTGCTTACAGTCTGTTTGGGTAATATACACACGGTGTTCATTTCTTAGAACTAATGTAACAAAGCATCATAGATTGGGGGATTTAAAAATGGCAGGCAGTGGTGTTGCACAACTTTAGTCCCAGCACTCGGGAGGCAGAGGCAGGTGGATCTCTGAATTCAAGGCCAGCCTGGTCTACAGAGTGAGTTCCAGGACAGCCAGGACTACACAGAGAAAGCCAGTCTGGAAAAAAAAAAAAAAAAAAAAAGGCCAACCTAACAAATAAATAAAATTACAGAACTGTTACTTTCTCCTGAAGCTGGAAGTCCTTCTGAGACTGGAAGTAGCTGTGTGTTGACATTTTTTTTTTTTTTTAGCTTGTAGCTGTGTCACTCCAGTCTCTGCCTTCTGTCATATGGTATTTTTCTGTGTCTCTTATAAAAGTCATATTGTTCTAATGTCTTTCCCAAGTTCACTAGGGCTCCTTTGCTAATTACATCAGCAGTGGTGCTGTTTCCGAAGAGGACTGACTGTATTTTGAGGTTCTAGGAGTTAGGACTTGAATGCATCTTTTGAAGGGGACACAGTTCAACCTTGAACAGACAATGAGCAAAATAACATTATGTGGCATTTTAGAACTGGGCTTGACAAACACAGTGTCCTGGAGAGCAAATCTGGCTTGCCGTCGTTTTGTAAAGAAAGTCTACACGTTTATCTGGCTCATCACATAACACCTTTGCCCGTCTGCTACAGACGTCTCCAATGTTAGGAGAGCAGGCTTGTGGAAGAGGTTCCGGAGGCCAAAAGAGCTGGTGGGAAGGAGGGGTGCAAAGGCCGCAGACTCACCCTGTGTAGTGCGCATAGAGTTGCAGTCTGTACTGTTACAGCTCTCATCACCTGTGCACCTGGCTTTCTAAAGAAATGTACACTTGCCTGCACAATACAGAGTTTAGGTGTAAGAAATGTACACTTGCCTGCACAATACAGAGTTTAGGTGGTAAGAAATTTACACTTATCTGCACAACACAGAGTTTAGGTGTAAGAAATGTACACTTATCTGCACAACACAGAGTTTAGGTGTAGAACTTTGCAAGACTATCCAACTTTGCAACATTTTCACTAGAGACTTTACATGCCTGCACCCTTTTTCATTTGAGATTTTAAAAATGTTATAAATTTAATTCCTTGTTTTTGTGTCATATCAAAGATATAGAACATGGCAATACTGGATTCAATTCTTTGCCTAAGTTTTATGTTATTAAAAAAAATAGCTACCACTTCTCAATTTAATCTAGTACTGAGCAGAGCTGGACAGTTGAGGAGTTAGCAGTTTTAACTCAGTTGAGAACAAAAGGTATCAACCTTCTAAGGCCCTGCTGTTGTTATTGTGACATCACATAGGCATCAAGGGGGTTGAATTAGGTGTTGTTGACTTTAATAGTTTCAACTATGTATTAAACCAGTGGATCTCAACCCGCCTAACACTATAAACCTTTAATACAGGACTTCATGTTGTGCTGACTCCCAACCAAAAAAAATATTTTTATTGCTATTTCATAACTAATTTTGCTACTATTATGAGCCATAATATGAATAGCTATGTTTTGTGATGGTCTTAGGCAACTCCTTGTGAAAAGGTCATTTGACCCCCAAAGGGTCCCTCAGGTTGAGAACCACTACTAAACATGACTTTAGGCCCTAATGGTTCCAAAGGCTTGAGGCGGGAAGATTAACTCAGTAGTTAAAGGCCAACCAGGACAACATAGCAAAACCTTGTTTCAAAGGGGAAATAAAGACATAGTAATACCCACTGGGCTATTAAATACCGTCACCCAAGTATTTGTGGGGCTATTTTGTTCTGAAGTTCTCTAACATGTGCTGCATAGTGCAAACCCAAAAAATGTAACGCCAGTGGAGGGCCTAAAGAGCACGTGTGTTCTAGAGGAGTAGGGCTGAATCTGAACAAAGTCACATGTGCGTGGAGCGTGAAGTTCTCAAAGATTTGAGTAGAGAAGCAGATGTGTGCCACTGACCAAGTTGGTGAGAGGCCCATAGAAGGGGCATGGCCGCTGGGGGCAGCTGACTTGCTTCAGGTCCATGCTTTGCATTTGCTGATTCTGTGAGCTGAGTAAGTGATTTGTGCCTGAATTTTTGTTTTTCTTCTATTAAAATCCAGTAAACAATCCCTGCCCTACCTATCTGCCTCTCAGGATATGGGAGAAATGACAAGTGTGATAGCATTCTGTGTGACAGAATGGTCCAGTGTCTGTTAGCATGAGCTGGAAAAGAGCGAAGGGTGGATGATTGTAAAGTAATTTAGCTCAATTTTATGTAGTTAGGGCAGATGGATTCAGAGTAACATGTTCTGTAAAGATCACCCCATCCCTTCCCAACTCACCAGGAAACACAATTTGCTTTATTTCTGACAGCTGGGCTTCATACAAGGCTCTGCAGTTATAACAGTTACCTTGCTAAGTAACAGTTTATACTGATATCTTTCTCATGAATGCATTCCTTATTCAGTCTTCATTTTGGCCATGGGTTAGATTTTTTAAAATGGAAATAAATATAAAAGTCACAATGTAGGCAATAAAAATATTTGAAGTGGCGCCATTACTAAGTATTCATCGGTTATAATTGCACTGCTTTTTCCCACTTGAGGAAAGGCGTGCAGTGGAGGAAGGAGCAACATCGCAGTTACTGCATGTTAGTTCTGAGTGCCCAGGCAATCATCTATGTGATGAGCAGTACTCGAAGACACTTGTGACATGCCTTTCAGCACACCACTGTTGGCTGGCCAGAATCTAGGAATTACCAATATGGAAGAGCCTCCCTGCTCTGAATAAGCCTTTCTTGCACATACAGTTACTAGTCATGTCTTTTGTTTTGTAAAAGCTTCCTAGAAAGCTTTTACAAATTCAGGGAAGTCATTGTATGCAGCATTTTTGCAATATGTGCATATTCTGCAAGAGCTGTGGAGTAAGAGGAACATGAATACACCTTTACTTTGAATGTTTGCTCTCAACACATCAAAAGAGAAATCTAGCAGAACACTGTCCATTGTAAACTACGCCACAGACCACAGACGAAGTTAGCGTACAGGACACAGAGCACGTTTGTACCCTGATGTCAGGCACTTTAGTACACTCCTTCCTCACATCTCAGTGACAGTTAAAATTAGGAAGTAATACTTCAGTCCTTATGGCAGAAGGGCTTTCCATTTCCTCGGGGCACTGCCCAGTCGCAGGCCCACCCTGCTGTAGTTCTGCATTGCGTGTGGTGTCACCCTGCTGCTTATTCGTACCGACGTCTCGCTGATTGCTCTGGCTCAGTTACTTGACTGCCAGTTTGCCTGGCTGCTTCTCATCAGCTTTTGTTTGTGTTTTGGTTTTTCTTGTTGGGGACTGAACCTATGCCCTGTGTATACCGAGAACCTGAGCTGTGGAACTGCACCTGCCTTGGGCATCTGTGACACATTCCTACACACATACCCTTTGGAAGACAGTAGCACCGTTTCCGTTGGTGTGTACGCCTTGTCTGTAGCGTTACTTGGTTATAATTAAGATTTAATGTATAAACACTAAAAAAAAAAAAAAAAGGTGCAGGTCATGATTTTTGTATACTACATGTCTTAGTTGCAAAAGCCCTGACTGCCCCACCCTTGCTATCATTTCAAGGATGTTGAAATACTGTTTCAATTAGGAAGGCTTGCTTGCAGTTTTAAAAGATAGCTGTAATGGCCCCCTCTAGAGTAAAAGGCCAGAGTGTGTCCTGCTCACTTTAAGGCTTGGATTTAAGCCTCACTTTAAGCCAGATCTTTGGGGTTTATTTATTTCTTAAATAAAAAATATTATTTCACATAATCTCAATTCCCTCTCCCTCCCGACCTCCTATGTCCCCCACCAACTCCCATTCATTCCCCAGGGAGGGTGAGGCCTCCCATTGGGGATCATCAGAGTCTGTCACATCATTTGGGGCAGGGCCTGGGCCCTCTCCTGAGTATCTGTAAGTCAGATCTTCATGTCACAGCACCCTGATTGACACATTGTTGCTGCTGCTAAGGATCATGTCTTTTGTTTCTAACTCCGTCTTACAAAGTTCGCTGGTATTCATGGAACTGCAGCAAACTAGTTGTCAGCTTCCCATAGAGTAGTCTCAGGCCAGAGGCTTTGTGATGTTGGCACAGTTCAGTGGACCTTCACAAATACCTATGGTCTATAAAGTCACCCAAAAGACTCTGGCTCCTCCCCTCTGCCGCCTCGGCTTCGGGATCCCTGACTGCTCTGTCACCTTACTTTGCTTATGCAACCTGTTGTGGCTGGCACCTTTCATTCCACACACTGTGCTTGCTGTATCTATCATTAGTCGGTTCCCATCTGTTGATGCTCTGTTTTGTAATATGCCCCGAACTGATTTTCTTTTCCAGTCAGCAGTTGGTAGATACTTGGTTGTTTCCAGTGGGAGACTTTCCTGTATGTTTGTGTGGACATCTGTTGTTGCTGATGCTCCTTAGATAATGTTGTTAGGTGTGTAATGCCAGGCCTTACCGTGCTTTTTACCTCGCTAACGCCCCCTCCACCCCCCCCCCGCCCCCGCCCCACCATTTTCCAGAGTGTTTGTACCATTTTTCATTCCTATATTCTTTATAATTTACATCTCATTGTGGGTAGCTTAAAATTGTCTTCTCAAATATTTTAGTTACTGTATTTCTTTTTGTATAAACTGCCTACTCAAAAAAAAAAAAAAAAGAGAGAGAAAGTACTTGTTTTTCTGTGGCGTATTAGATCTTTTAGTACTTTGTACTCATCTTCCTCATATGGTCACACTGAGCTAAATTTCTCATTTGTCTAGTCCCTTCTGAGGTTCTTTAGAGGGAACTTTGCCATTCAGACATTTCTGAGTCCTCCACCTCACAATTACTTGTATGTACGATTTCACATCATAAAAAAGTGGGATCAGCCCTTAACTGTTGATGTCATCTAGCAGTTTTGTGGGGCCATAACTCTAGTGAACAGAGGAAAGAATCTCTTCCTGCATTCACATGGGCATTTTACCACCTTTCAGAAAAACAGCTGCACAGGAAAAACAAGCCTGTGTTCGAGCTTGTGTGTAAAGATTGGGTTTTTAAATTTCACATTATGTGTTTCACAGGAACATCCACGCAAGATGTCAACACTGAGGATTTGGCTAATACAAGCTTTGTTTATTTTCCTCACCACTGAATCTATAGGTAAGCTTCACAAAATGTTCCATTTATATATTCTTTCTATTGTCATTATTGGGAGAAATATCATTGGTACAAATACACCTGATAATTTGTTTTATATCATTTATTTGAGTTTCATAAATACTGAATGCTAATTAGCTATATTTCAGTAATAGTAAAGTAGGTGGTGTACACAAATGTTTTAAAATAAAGGAATAGGAGACAAATCTGTTAATTCTTAGAACTTTTTTCTCCTCAATTACTCAAAAGTCATCAAGCAGTGTGGTTGCATCCGGGACGAAGGGGGTAGAAACAATAGCGTTATACTTAGCGGATGATCTCTGGAGATCTGCTTGTCTACAGTGAGATGAATGAAGAATTAAACATGTACATGTAGAAGACTTTTAAACAGTTTACCTGTGTGGGTATTGTGCCTGCATATATGTCTTTTCCTGCACCACACAAGTTCCTGGTGCCTGGGAAGGCCAAAGAGCATGTCAACCCCCCTGGGACTAGGTTATAGATTGTGAGTGCCATGTGGGTGCTGGGACTCGGACCCCAGTGCTCTGAAGGTCAGCAAGTGTTCCTAATCACTGAGCCGCCTCTCTGTCCCCTAGACACAGTTTGACATAGCTATGGCAACCAAGCATTGGCCAGTGGGGTCAGCAAACAAAAACACAAATCTATGCCAGTTGGCAGGTGACACCTGACCTCTTTGACTGTTTGCAAAGCACTGCTGTGGACAGCTCTCTCCACATGGAGCAGTTCAGCTTCACTCTGAACAGTTTCCAATAAGACAGGTAACAACCCAGACCCGCTTGCAAGCATTGGCAGGAAAGCAGCCTTATGTTCGTGGATGCTTAAGCCACAGACAGATGTGGAAGGCTACTACAAGGCATCTGGCCTGGATAAATGGAAGGAGGTAGAGAAATAAGCAGAAGTAGTAGAAGTAGTAGTAAGCTTGAGCTAAGCACACTAACATGTATCTGTAATCTTAGCACTCAGAAAGCTGAGGCAGAGGATTTCAAATTCAAGGCTAGTCTGAACTACATAGCAAGACCCTGTGCCATTACTTTGAAAACACCAAACCAGACAACACCCAAATCTAGAAGCTACATACCAGTATCCTTATGAACGTAGGCGCAGAAAGTCTTGGTAGAATACTAGGAGCAGTATTCAACAGCACATTATTTACTCTGATTAAACACATTCATTGCAGAGACACAAGACTGCCATATACAGATGAGTGAGATTGACAGATGGAAGGACAAAAACTGTATAGTCCCCTTAGACGCATTTGATAAACTTTATGTAAAGCACTTCATAACCTACAGCAGTAAATTAGCAATGGGAAGAACATTTCAGCATAATAAAAGTTTAACACACACACACACACACACACACACACACACCCCTACACACCTCAAGTCCACAGCTAACGTGCTGAATGGAGAGAAGCTGAGAGCTTTTTCTCTAAGATACAGGCTATTTTCACTACCTGTATTCCTAACCACTTCTATTAAATATGATATTTGAAAACTACTGGCTGGTTTCATGTGTCAACTTGACACAGGCTAGAGTCAGCAGAGAGGAAGGAGCCTCAGCTGAGGAAAGTCTCCCTGAGATCCAGCTGCAGGGCATTTCCTCCATTAGTGATCAGTGGGGGAGGGCCCAGCCCATGGGGGGTGGGGCCATCCCTGGGCTGGTGGTCTGGGTTCCATAAGAAAGCAGGCTGAGCAGGCGATGGGGAGCAGCTCCCTTCGTGGCCTCTGCATCAGCTCCTGCCTCCGGCACCCTGCCCTGTTCGCTCCCGTGCTGATTCCTTCAGTGACGTTTTGGTTTGGCATTTCATTGCAGCAATAGATTCCTTCACTAAGACAAAGACTTAGACAGAGCAGTTAATCAGGCAAAAGAAAGAAATGTAAAAGGCATCTTGGTTGGGAAAAATGTCAGATCGTCTCATGTAGATGACATGGTCTTACATAGTGGAATCCTAAAAAACCTTACCAATGAATTCAGAAAAGTTGCTGGGTAAAAAAGTTAATATACATTGGTCAGTGGCATTTCCATATGCTAATGGTAAAGTTTCTGAAAAATCAATCTTATTTACAATAGCTCCAAAAATAAACATAAGTAAATTTAGTCAGAGTTAAAGTATCTCTAAAATATAAATTATAAAACCTAATTGTGATATATTATTAATGATTTATTAAAGCCTGAGGGTTTAGAAAGCAAAGTCAGCCTCAAGCTGTAGCGGTCAGGCAGTGGTGATACACAGCCTTAATCCCAGCAGCCGGAGAGCTAAGTGATGGAGGTGCACACCTTTAATCCCAGGACTCAAGGTTGAGAAGTAGACAGATCTCTATCTACGCGAAATTGATCCAGTCCTAAAAGAAACAGCTCACACAAAGGTGATCTCAGCACCTGAGATCGCATGCCTTTGATATTAGCACTAGGGAGGTGGAGCCAGGAGTGATGTGGCTGGGCAGAGAAAGGAATAAAAGGCAGGAGGAGACAGGACTGCGAACCTCTGAGGGTTCATGGAGTCAGCTGGGCAGAGGCAAGACCTGCTGGCTTGGCTGCTTCGCTTCTCTGACCTTTAGGCAAGCTTTAATCATAAATATGTCACCACACCCAATGAAAGAATTTTTGAAAAGGCTACAAAAATGTGGAAAGATAATCCATGTGCATGAATTAAAAGTCAATATTGTTAAAATTTCTGTACTTTTCACAGCAGAATCAGAACAAAAATATTCCTAAAATTGATACAGAACCACAGAACACCCAAATACCCAAAGTGGTCTTGAGCAAAATAAAAATAATATTTTACAGATCTGCAGTAATTAAAACAGCATTGTGTGGGAATAAAAACAGCAGTAGAAGAGACTAGAGAGCATAGAAGTAAATTCATTATGTCTAGCTACCAAATTTTGATAAGGGTGCTAAGATATTAAAGTACAGTCTCTTTAGATCAAGATGTAGGATAATTGGATATGCAGTTTTTCTCTATTTGTCAACAGTTTGAAAAGTCAACTCAAAACAGATTAGAGGCTTATTTTGTTTTCTTTTGAGACACGGTCTCCTGTGTGACTCTGGCCACCCTGGAACTCACTGTAGTCTCGGTTGACCTTGACTTTGCGGTGATCTGCCTGCCTCTGCCTCCAAGTGTGCACAGCACAACCAACTGGATTAAAGGCTTTAACACAAGACCTAAAACTGTGAAATTACTAGAAGAAAATGTAGGGGAAATGCTTTAGGATACTGGAATAGGATCCCAAAACATAGGAATAAAATAAGAGTAGACGAATTAGAGTGTATTACACTTTAGCTTCTGTGCGGCAAGGAAAATGTACCAAGTAAAAAGACACTCATCCAGTAGGGCAGTATTCCAAATCATACACCGGATAAGGGATTGATAGTGATCATGCAAAGAATTCAAACTGCTTAGTAGAAAATTAAATAATTTTTAAAGGTATAGTAGACCTAGGTGGACATTTCTCAAGGGAAGACATGCAAACAGCTAATAATTCCATGGGAACATACTCGGCACTAATCATCAGGGAAGTCAGTAAGGAACACCTGCTTCCTGTTAGACTGTTATCACAGAAACCTAAGGTATATATATGCTGGCAGCTAGAGAGAAGGAAACCCAGCACGCTATTGGTACAGCTATTATCAAAACTAATACAGAGGCTCTTAATGAAAAGGCGGATCCACTAGCAGACATGTAATAGTTACTTTTCTCATTGCTGTGACAAAATACTTGACAAGCAGCCTGAGGAAGGTCTGACTTGAGGGGGCAGTCCCATCGGGCTGGGGACGGCATGGCAACAGAAGTTTGGCACAGCAGGGTCACGGTGTGCGTGCACTGAGGAAAATGGTGAATGCTAGTGTCAGCTTGCTTCGCCCTCTTTCTCACTCCAGAACCCCAGCCCATGCATTCAGAGTGTGTCTTCCTGCCTCAGTTTACCCAATCTAAAACCCCCTCGTGGACATGCCTACAAGTTTGTCTCCTAGGCAAGTCTGAATCCTGTCAAATGCATCCTCACTATTGGATAAATAAAAGAAAAGAATTAAATTGGTATGTCGAAATGAGACCTGCATCCCTGTTTTTATTGCAGCACTACTTACAATAGCCAAGAAGTGCATAAGTGGAAAATGGAAATGAGTGTGTGTGTTCATAATGGAATACTATTCCATCTTAGAAAATGGTGACATTCCTTTCATTTTCAACAGCATAAGTAGAGCTGAAAACATGTTAAGTGAAATAAACCGGACCCTAAAAGGCAAATACCACATGGTCTCACATGTGAAGTTCAACTGTATAATTGGGTTTTAGTTTTGATCCTATCTGGTTCTCTCTTCTTTTTCCTCCTATTTTAAATAGAAAATTTTATTGCATGCATTGATGGATAAAACACATTTATCGCTAAAAGTAGTCCAATTGTTTTCTCAGGAAATTGTATCCTCTCTACTTTGTTAGAACATGTATTTGCCCATATTTTCTAGTCTTTATGGTTTGGGTTGCTGTCTTGCTATAGTCTGGATTTTGATAAATGGACAGTATGTCTCCCTCTCTCTTCCTGTAGCCCTGCCTCCCCTGGCATTCAGAGCTGGAGGGGAAGACAGCCACCTGTTTTCTGGAGTTTAGTTTAAGCTGTGTGTGTCAGGGAGCGTGTGGAGGATGGGCAGCTTGATTCATGCTGGAAGCAGTCTGTTTTCTAAGGAAAATCAGAATATTGGGCCATGGGCTCAGTGTTTTTTGTACGTTGTACATTATGATTTGTGTATTTCTTTACAACTTTAGGTATTACATTTCATTTTCCTTCAGAGAATTTTTATATGAATTTATGGAGTCTACTTTCAGAGCTGCTATCCAGATACCATTTTGTGCTGGAAATATTCAGTCTTTGTTCTTTTGCCTTGTTCCTGTCACAGTGCCAGGCATTGAACCAAGGCTTCACATGTGCCCAGCAGGCTCAGGACACTTAGCACGTCTGTCGTTCTTTTCAGGTCAGACCGTGGAGCCGTGTGGCTATATCTACCCCGAGTTTCCGGTCGTGCATCGTGGCTCTAACTTCTCCGCCATTTGTGTGCTCAAGGAAAAGTGTCTTCAGCGGTACGACGCGAACGCTAGCTTCATTGTGTGGAAGACAAACCATGTTGCCGTTCCCAAGGAGCAGGCCACTGTCATCAACAGAACCACTTCTAGTGTCACCTTCACAAACATGGTCCTCCAGACGGTCCAGCTCACCTGCAACGTCCTGTCCTTTGGGCAGATCGAGCAGAATGTGTATGGGACCACCGTCGTTTCAGGCTGTAAGTCCTGTGTCTCCTCTGTAACTTTGCCGGACTCGTGAGCTACGTGTTTAATGGTTTCCGTAGCCTCCCCAGGGACAGTGACTTGGTTCAGTAGCTTTTGGATATACTTCTTTTATAAACATATTTACAAGTACTACGCAGGTTTTCACTGTTATACACAAATTCAGAAGAGTTAACACGGCTGCCTTTTCTTTGTCAGATTCTTGAGAAATGCTTTGGTTAGAGTATTACTGATTTCAGGGCTTCTGTTGATATCTGCCTCTGTCTTTTTATTACTGAGAAAGGCTCAAGTTGACATGTCCCTGAATGAAGAAAATGGAGAAACACTGAAAAAAGAGGCCGTGGATTTGAAGAGAGCAAGGAGGAGCATATAGGAGGGTCAGAGGGGGGAGAGAAGGGGAAAGGATGTAGTTATAATCTTGAAAAAGTAGTTTTTAAAGCATGGAACCAGTGATCCAGACAGATGGGGTCAGCTAGGAGTTACAGTTTCAGCCTTTACGTTTATTCTACTCCAGCGTCAGAAAGTAATAAGGACAAAGTTCAGCAGCCAGGAGTGGTGGTACATGTCAGAAGTCCCAGCACCTGGGGTGTGGGACTAGAGGGTGAGAGTCTGAGGCCAGCCTGTCCCAAAATACAAAAGTAAAATAAGTATATGTGAATCATTTTTGCTCTTATAACTTCCTTTTATTATTTATTATGTATGATTAGTTTTGAATACTTGATAGAGACATTACTGATACTCATCTGGTTATAAATAAAATTTTATTTTTATATAGAAAACTAATGTGAAAGCAATAAATTGACAGCTACACTTGAAAATATATGTAATGGCCTAGAAAGTATTTAAGAATTTGAAGAAGAAATATGCTAACAATCTGTTTCTTGTTTGCCTACACCTTTATTTTGGGTTTGTTTATCTAATTGAGGTGGCCTTAGGCGTTATATAGGTTGGATAATATTTGTGTATAATAAATAAATGCATATTTCATTTTAGTCCCCCCGGATATGCCCACAAATTTGAGTTGCATTGTGCATGAAGGGATGAATATGCTGTGTCACTGGGACCCAGGGAGGGAGACATACCTAGAAACAAACTACACTTTGAAGTCGGAGTGGTAAGTTACTGCACATACGCCCTCTGCTGGATTGTCAGCCCTGCTGCCGGGACTTTGATTCTGTGTGTAGTGATACTGGGTGAATATTTCAGGACATCTCTCGTCTCTGATGGTAGAATTAATGTGTGCGCCGCACACTCCCGTCACCAGTGTCGCACCGAGCAGTGTGTGCCCTGCCCATGCTCTCATGGCCTGTCCACAGCTGTTACAGTGCCTGGCTCTAAGGGATGACTTCCGAACAGTCACACGCTGTTTAAAGTCTTTGTCAGTGTTGTGAAGAGACGCCATGGCAACTCCTATAAAGGAAAAATGTGGTTGGAGCTGGCTTACGTTCAGAGGGTCAGTCCCCTGTCCGCGTGGTGGGAAGCGTAGTATCGAGCAGACAGACCGGGACTGACGGTGGCGAGGGCCCGAGAGCCCTCCATCCACTCAGCAGGCAGCAGGAAGAGAGGCTCTGGCTGTGGCTTGCCCACTTGAAACCCAAAGTCTACCCCTCGTCACACACTCCCCAACAAGACACACCTAGTAGCGCCCTCCTATGCCACGCATGGAAATATGAGTGTGGGGCCATTTCCATGCAAACCACCAAACTCTTGTTCCGACCCAACAATTTAAGGTATTTTACATCAAACTTCCAACTAGTATTTCCTTATTTCTCTCATAAAATGTTTTCTTATAAAAATATTCTTTGAATTGAGAATTTGTTTTACAACCCAAACAAAACAATCAGAAGCCCTCCCTACCGTTTAAGTTGATAAATTCTTCTCTTTCTTGTGTGGGTTTCCCCCCCCCCCAGACTGGGTTTCTCTGTAGCTTTGGAGCTTGGTCTGGAACTAGCTCTGTAGACCAGGCTGGCCTTGAACTCCGGAGTGCTGGGACTAAAGGCGTGCGCCACCAAGCCCAGCTCAATTCTTCTTTCTCAAATGGCAGGTTCTCTTTCTGTTGCCTCTCCCTGTAACGGGTTACTTGTTAAATAGTGTGTGTTGGATATTGGTAACATACTCTCTCGTCCTTTTATTTCCTAAAAACTGTTGTTAGGTCTGTGTCTTTGACCAAATTTGGGTTGGGTTTCTTCCCCCAAGTTTCACTCACAGGAACGGTGTGTTCTTCGCTGCGTGGTTTTCCTAGCATTAAGTTGAGGGCTGGGAGGGGTTACCCCGAGTCAGTAGAGAACTCAGTGCTGTACAGTCAGGAGGCTCCGAGTTCAGTGCCTAGCACCCACACGTCAGGCCAGGCGCAGTGGTCCGGGGCTGTGGTTTCAGCTCTGGGGTGATACGTAGAGATTGGCAGCTTACTGGCCAGCCACCCTGTGTCTCTGAGCTCCTGCCTCAGTGATGCTGTCTCATAAGTGCAGTGCCCTGGGATTGTGCACACACACGCACATACTGAACATTGATTTCTAGTGTAGCCAGCCTTAGGCAAATTAAAAATCATCTTTTGATACAAACAAAAGCTAAAAGAACAGTGGTTGCCTGTACACACCTGTCACCTAGATTTATATGCATCCTCAGCACTGAGTGAGTTGTAAGCATTAGTATGATTTACATTTGGACGCTTCAGTGTTTATATGATTACATGTCTCTATGGATGAGATGGGGCTGCTATTCTGAAATCACACAAGCAATAGATAATTTTTAGTGAAGGGTCAATAAGGACATAGCATGAAATTCTAAAATGAAATTCTCTTAGATTAAAAATGTAGAAATAACCATTAAAGGCTAGGCTCACAACCAGAATATAAAAACATTGAAATAAGGCCATAGGTGTAATTCAATTGCAATTTTAAATTTTGGTCCTTGGTGACCAACATTTATTGCAAACTTAGCTGCAACACTTTGGGTCATATCCAACTATTTTATTTTTAGGCCAACAGAGAAGTTTGCTGATTGTCACTCCAAACGTGGCACCTCGTGCTTGGTTAGCTTTTCTCCTATCTATTTTGTCAACATTGAAGTCTGGGTGGAAGCAGAAAATGCCCTCGGGAAGGTCTCATCAGAGGCTATCAATTTCGACCCCGTGGATAAAGGTACCTAAAGCCTGCATTTGAGACTATCAGGCTACTTGATGCTGTAAATTACTTTTCAGACTCCAGCTAATGTCGAAATGCTTATTATTAGTATAGTAATTTTTATAGTCTTTTTATATATTACTAAATGTAATTTGGAAACAGAAAAATAGCTGTCCAGTCACACTCAGCTGTTTTCAGTGTGCTTTTGGAATGTTTTTCCCTTGCAACACTTGTTTTGTGTTGTTTTGTTTTTGAGACTGGTTTTAAACTGACTCTGTATCTGAGGCTAATGTTGAATTGACCCTCCAAATGTTACCTTTTAGTATCCGTTCAGTTTTCCAATATCTCATATCATTGGCAATCGCAGGCAATAGCTTTCTTGTGCTATTTTTATTTTCTTTTTAAAATATTATTTGTAAAAATAATTTTTAGTGTTTTTTATACCAGCATCTGATAATTAGCAAATATACTGAACAGCCAAGGAAAAGTTCCCTAAGCATCTTTTCCCATCATATAGCTGAGTGTCATTTCTAAAGAAGTTTCATGTAGTAAGAATATTCTTATAAAGAAGACCAGGGCTTGTTGACTTTGCATATGAAATTATAAAAGTAAAGCATGACCAACATTAGGACTTGTTTTATTCTTCAGTGAAACCCAACCCACCATATAATTTATCAGTGAGCAACTCAGAGGAATTATCCAGTATATTAAAGCTAACATGGAACAATTCAGTTCCTTTAAGGCTGAAATCTGACATTCAATATAAGACCAAAGATGCCTCAGATTGGATCCAGGTAAATTGAAAGTTGTTGTTTATTCTAACAGTGTTGTTTGTTTGCTTGTTTTTACTGCTAATACAAAGTTTTTCCTCTTTTCTCAATGTGTTAAGTTTCTGACTATGTGAAACATTTCATTTCACAGACATGCCAATAGAAACAGTGACATTTGAGGAAGTAATGCAGGGTCTTAGGAAGAGCATTTTTGATGGAAATGAAAGGCATGCAGGTTGATACAGAGATTTTAAGCATGAAATATAGCAGGGCGTGGCATCTTTGCTACAGCGGGCTAAAACCTGCCATTAGCTTTTACAGATTTTACTGTGGCATGTTTTTTGTCTTTATTTTGTGGGCTAGAGTGGAAGAATTGTATAGTTTTAACAGATTTTTCTGGTCCACGGCCCACAATCCTTACCCAGTAGCCTTGATAGAAGGTTTGCCAACTCCTGGTACAGGGTTAATGGGAATTTCAGGCCTGGAAGGAAGGAGTGATGTCCCCAAACTGAAGCTCTCAGCACCGGAAGTGCTTGTGCCCGTCTCCAGGCCAGCCTTCAGTGGCTGCCTGGGCTACTTTATGCTACAATCCCATCTATCACTAATACACTAATAGCCCACTTCTGCTTTAATTGGTTGAGTGGTCCTTTCATTGAGTTTTCGGCTCTGATTGCATTATGGACGTATATGGATATTGAGCCCGAAACCTTGGCACTACTTTCTGCTGCTCTAGTTCTTATGGGCCTAGAGCACAGTCACAATCAACAAAACGGAATAGAGGGGACATGTGCCTAAAGTTCAATATATATATTGTAATATCATAGAATCTTAATTCAGCAGTACAACAAAAAACCCTACCAAACTTAACTAGTTTTGTATCCAATATTGAAATCTCAAAAGTGGAAGAAAGAAATTGTAATTTTGTATATTTCATCTCCCCGCATTCAAATAAAAGACAAGTTTATTTATTAGGCTAGCTTCTGGTTTTCTTTTCTTGTTTTTCAACATCTGTCTGTCTATCTATCTAACTATATCTATCTATCTATCTATCTATCTATCTATCTATCTATCTATCATTTATCTATCTATCATCTACCATTTATGTATCTATCTATCATCTATCTGTCACCTACCATCTATGTATCTACCTACCTACCTATCTTTGTGTGTATGCATGTGCACACATGCATATGCAACATAACTTATTTGTGGAAGTCATAACAACTTACAGAAGGCATTTTCTCTTTTCTTTGTGGACCCCAGGACTCATGTTATCATGCTAGGGGCAGCCACCTTCACCATCTGAGCCATCTCGCCAGCCCTAGCTTTATTTCCTTGATGGGGTTGGATAGCCTACTTTCCCCTGACAAAGGTGTGTCCTTTTTGTGCACGGCTTTTGTCATGGTATACTGGCCTGCACAGGGTCAGAGGCTCCCTTCCCATCTACTTCCCATGGGCTACGCATGGGAGGGGCTTGATGGGAAAGACGAGGGGCAGAATTGACAACATGTTTGTTTCTCCCTCGGTGGAGTAAGCTGTCTCTCTAAGGCTGTGCCATCCGTGCTGCCCTCTGACTCCTCAGTCAGGCTCTTTGACCCTTTGGACATAGAGTTAGCTGGTAACAGTACACAATTCCTAGTCTACTGACCACTCAGATTCGTGTGTGTGTGTGTGTGTGTGTGTGTGTGTGTGTGTGTGTGTGTGTGTGTGTGTGTGTGTGTGTGCTGAAAGCTAGAGATTCATTTTACATGGTTTGAGACATACAAACTATAAGTTATATTTATTATTAACAAAACAATGCTTGATTCCATCAAGCTCAAGAATGTAAACACAAATCATATATAAAAATAATAAAATGAAGATTGAAAACATAAGTATACAGTACACTAGAACATGGCAACTATGTGGCTTAACAGATTAAGTAAAATTCAAGGAAATAGACTTTTCTAACAACATTTAAGCTGTCCTATAGCACGAAGGTCATTTAAATTACTATTATTTTGCTTCTGAGGTTTTCTACATCGCAAAGGAGATGGAAATTCATTTTACTTTGAGAAGCAGTGTCATTCAAGTGCCAGTCGCCATTTGGATTATATGGAATATTCTCATTCCTTTGACAAAGTTCCTAACAAAAGCATTTTAAAGACAGAAGAGTGTATTTCTGCTGGCATTTAGAGGAGACACAGCCTTCCCTAACAGAGTGAACTGTGCCTCCAATACATACATTCGTGCCCATGTCTTTTTACTGTGCCTCCTTGAAGTGGGTTGTGTTTGTTTATGTGAGTTTGTGTTTAGTTGGTTCCTTTGCTTGCTTGGTTTGGCTCTTTGCGATAGGATTTACTTCAATCCTACTTGCTCTGTCTTCACTAGTACAGCCCTCCGCCTGATATTACAGCACATGTCATTCTTTCATGCTGAAAATCTGAGTATTGCGGGTCTCATAGAAAAAAGAAAGAACAGATGGATATAAGCTATAGATTGTAATATTTTTACCTTTCTTTCTCTGTAGAGGTTGAATTTATTGCTCTTAACGTTAATTGATTTCTAAGATGCATTCAGTGTAGGAAAACTCATACATGTTGGGTGTTGATGATGTTGTGCTTTCTTTTCAGGTCCCTCTGGAAGACACAATGTCTCCCCGCACGTCCTTCACTATCCAGGACCTTAAACCTTTTACAGAGTATGTGTTCAGGATCCGCACCGTCAAGGAGGATGGCAAAGGCTACTGGAGTGACTGGAGTGAGGAAGCAAGTGGGGTCACGTATGAAGACAGTAAGAGCTGATGCTTAGACATGGCCGTTTTACCCAAACTGTGGTGTTTTATTCTTTCATTTGGAAGGACATCACCATATAAAACTTAATGTGCATTGTTGATAGTATAACCCTAATTAGGTTACTTTACTATGAAAGGGTACTTTAGTTGTGATTAAAAAACCACTCACTTCATTCAAAGAAGGTAGTGCCAAGCCGTCCCTGACCAGACAGTTGTTTCCTAACTCATTAAAACTCACTGTCACAGCTGGGTATAGTGGGGCATGCCTTTAATCATAGCATTGGTGAGGCTAAGGTGGAAGGTCTCTGTGAGTTTGAGCTCCAAGTTCGTCAGTGATATATAGTAAGTATCGTGGATCAATAAGGATCGGGGAAAACAGAGTAATAGATGTTTATTCAGGGAGAAATCACTTACAACAGAGACAGATGATCGCCAGCAGGTTCCTGTCCCAAGGATGGCTCTGGATGCTCTCTGCCTCTGACCAGGAAACTAGAGAGAGCTCTGGGTGTCCAACCCCAGACCTACTTCTCCCAGGTCATGTGTGCACCTGTCCCCACCCCCAATGGGCGTGGTCAATGCAACATGTGCGGGTGGAGTGAATATCTCGCTACAAGTGAGATCCTGTCTCAAAAACAAAGTACTGTCAAAAATATGTGTTATGCATGTTTTATTCTTCCTACCAGCTTTTGGTAAGACCTTGGGAAAGGCCTGATTTGGGGTTTGGGTTGGTTTGCTTTAATTTCCCTATTTTTGATCATGATTACATTATAATTACATATGCTCTACAGAGTACAAAAGCACAAAAAGGTGTGAGAGTCTAGAAAGGGTCTGTGGGCCTGGTGAGGCGGCTTAGAGAGTAAGAGCTCTGGCTGCCCTTTTAGAGGCCTGGAGTTCCATTTCCAACACCCACGTGGCAGCTCACAACCCGTAACCCCAGTGCAGAGTCACTCCCTGTCCTGGCCTCCATGGGCACTGCCTACTATAGTGCCTAGACACACATGCAGGTAAAACACTCATACAATTAAAACAAACGATCTGAAGAAATAAGACTGGTGGCATCTTGCTTGTACAAATAAAGCCTGTCTGAAGGTCAGAGAATGACCTTGCCACTAGCTGACCATAGAGAGTGGGACAGAAACTTCGTCTACATAAGACTCTTCACAGGGCTGCTAGCATTATTGAGCCCTGTGTAGCCACCCAGAAGTGGTTCTTCTCATAACAGAACTTTAGCTTACACACCCCATTCCTCCATACCGTCATGCTGGAGGCTTAGGCCCCTGTGTGAAGTAAGGGTGTCAGAGGCAGGAGAGTCCCCTCATTCTATAAGATTTCTGTTGCTCTCATAAGCAGAGTGAAGAAAGCAGCCTTGCTATGGCCAGTTTGAAAATGTTCAATCGAATAACTAAGCTCCTTTGACTTGCCGGAATTTTATCCCTGCAGGGGAATTCCTACTCTGTTAACATCACTGGCCTTAGACTCTCAGCCATCCTGTGTCTCAGCCTCCCGAGGGTTAGGGTTATGGACATGAGTCACCTGGCCAGGAGCTAAGTGGGAATTCTTAAAGTGGTTTTTAGAGTTTGTGGATCCATTTGTACAAGTTCATGAAACACCTCAGAATGTAAGCAAAATCCAGTTAAGTGTGTATTCAGAGTTCTCAGAGCCAAACCTTACAAATCATCAGATGAAGCTTTTTTTTAATCAGTACTATCAAGTGATTGCTCAGACCTATTAAATTGGGTGTGATGGTGTGTTCTTGGAGTCACAGCCATCTGAGAAACTGAGGTTAGGACATCACAGCTTCAGGCCCAGCTTGTCCAGTGACAGGATCCCGTTTGTTTTTCAAGAAAGAATTACTGTTAAAACCATCTGAAGATACACTAATCAAGAGAATAAGAGAGCTGCATAAATCTGCACAAAGTCGTGGGTTTGCTGACTATGAAGAAGCCATTAGAACAGACAAAGGAAAAGGCTAGAGAACTGAGTGGGCTGCTTCGCAGGGGAGGGTGTGCGTCTGAACTGTGAGCATCCGTGCAGAAGAAAGCATGCAAACACAAGCAACAAATAGTGATGCCTTCTTGTCTGTTTATCAGCATATGCTTTATGTCTGTAGTGATGCCTTCTTGTCTGTTTATCAGCATATGCTTTATGTCTGTAGTGATGCCTTGTCTGTTTATCAGCATATGCTTTATGTCTGTAGTGATGCCTTCTTGTCTGTTTATCAGCATATGCTTTATGTCTGTAGTGATGCCTTCTTGTCTGTTTATCAGCATATGCTTTATGTCTGTAGTGATGCCTTCTTGTCTGTTTATCAGCACATACTTTTATGTCTGTGGCGCTAAGATTAGAGAGACATTCCATTGTAATCCATTGTCAAACACCATGATGGCACAGCTGTTCAGGAATCTAAATCACCAGCTGTTATCCGCCAAATGAAAGACCCAAATACATTGTACTACTGTGGGCCTGCTGCTGGGAAGAGAAATATTGTGGCTGAAGGACCAGACCATTAATAACAAAAAGAATCACACTGTATTGTTAAGATAAAAGCATTTTATTATATGAAGTTTGTGTTTTCTTTAGGACCATCCAAACCACCAAGTTTCTGGTATAAGATAAATCCATCCCATACCCAGGAATCTAGATCTGCACGGCTCATATGGAAGGTAAAGAACTTAAAAAACAATCAAACAAAAAGATTTATATTGTTATTCCATATAAATGCATTTAAATGTTATAAGTTTAACATTTAAATTTTTATTCTGTGCATCTTGATTTCCTCCAGGCATTTAGTAATGTTACTGTATAGAAACACGAAGCCTTATACAGCTGATGAAGAAACCAACCAAGTTCACAAACTTAGCTCACCCCTCACTTGGGAGTTCAGCACAGTTTATAACGGCGTCGCCTCTGTAAGAACAAGGCCTGTGCTCTGAGTGTCTCTGAGCTCACTCGGGAGCCTACTAGAAGGAAACAGAGGCTTGCAAACAGCAGAGTGTGGGCTGGCGAGGCCATGCATGCGCTCATTTAATACATCATGATTTAAAAGGCAGCTGTACAGACCCAAGCGCTCGACCACGCCACAGCCCCGGTTCAGTTAAGGGTTTCCTGTTACTCTGTATTCCTTCTTAGTGAGTAGTACTAAATTCTAAGTGAGCTCAGCCTGAAGAGACAGCTCAGTAGTCATGAGCACTGCTTGCTCTTCCACAAGACCCAGGTCTGGTGTCTGGTGCCCACAGGGCAGCTCACAACTGTCTGCAACTCCAGGTCAGGGGGTCCCGCAGCAACCATGCGTACAGTACATGAACAGAAATGCAGGCCAAATATTAGTACACATAAACATAAGTCAGCCTTCTTCTTAACGAGTTTGCTTTTTCCTTCCAATTAAATATTTGCAGGTTTCACATACTGGCAGAATTTGTGGATGTAAAAAAATGATTATTCAGGATCCATAAAATAATTTTTGGTAATATTTTATTATAGGAATTACCTCTTTCTGAAGCCAATGGAAGAATCTTGGATTATGAAGTGATTCTTACACAGTGGAAATCATTTTCACAGAATTACACCATTAATGGTACAGAATTGATAGTAAATCTCACCAATAATCACTATACAGCATCTCTAGCAGCAAGAAACATGGTTGGCAAATCAGACGCAACTGTCCTCACCATCCCCAGCTCCCACGTCAAAGGTGTGTATAAGTGGGGCCTCACTTGTGGTGTCGGGGCTAAGTGTGGACAGGGTGTCCCACGAAGCGTCATAGAGAGGCTGCTCTGCGCTCAGTGGCAGCGGCCACAGGTTGAGATCGGCAGGCTCCGTCCATCAGGACTTAGGAAGTACGGCCAACCCTGCACGGCTCACTTCAAGCCCGTGGCTGCCTTACTGACTCTTCAACGCTCCCCTATGGTTTGTTTGAAATACATCCCAGGGTCTCGGGACTGCCTCTGCGTGTGCCATAAGCATAGTCTTTATCTCTAGCTGTTAAGGACAAAGACACAGTTTAAACTTAAAGACACAAAACCTTTGAAGATTTGGGGAAAAAGAATTTGAGTATAAAAATGAATTGACTGCCTATGTGGAAGTGTTTCTTACTTTGGAGGTTTATAAGCCGCATGCTTTGGGTATGACAGTAAAATATTGAAATACCAGATCTGTGAACGTTAACTGATTTTATCCACATTCAACTCTGTTTTAAAGCTTCTCACCCTGTAGTGGATCTTAAAGCATTCCCAAAAGATAACAAGCTCTGGGTAGAATGGACTGCTCCACATCACCCTGTGAAGAAATACATTATCGAGTGGTGTGTGCTGTCAGATAACTCACCCTGTGTCCCAGATTGGCAGCAAGAAGGTGGCAGTGTGACACAAACCTACTTAAGAGGTACCTCCCTAGCCTCCCTAGCTCTTTAAGTAGATACCTTTGTCCAACTCCGAGAGACTGTTGTCTTTGCATGCTTTCTTCTTTGCGGTTTGTAGGTGTCCTGAGCCGCTGAAAAGACTTGGAGCCGCAGTGATTAGATGTGCCCCTGCTGACATACACTTCACACTTAGCTCTGAACTGTAGGTCCCTGTGTGGAGAAGAGGACTGATGCCTTTCTAGACAGTCACAAAACTAGTAGAGGATCAAGTCCAGCCCTCACTGCCTGCTGTTTGGTTGTTACCTGTGCTCAACTCAGCTAACTCCCTAATACTCCAGATATAAAAGAATTCCCTAGTACATAGGGCCATCGAGTATAGGGAGCCAACCCGAACACAGGGTTCCCTATGCTTTCCATTCCACCGTAGAGTAGCAGTGGTATTACAGGGTTCTGAAAGCACTCTTCTGAATAGTGCAGCACTGCCTGTGAGGTTGTGCAGTCGTAGAATAGCTTCAGGGGACACAGCACACCATGTGTGTCCTTTCACTCATAAAGAAGGGCGACCATCAGAGTCACCCTAGGCAGGCAGGGATGGCTGCTGTAAACCACGGTACTTTACCTGGAAAGTGGATGTTTGCCTCTTACCAACCTGCTGTTCGGTGTTAACAAGCTTGGGTATAGCCTTTGTCAGCCCTCCCATATAAAGAGCATAGGGTCAGCCGGGTGGTGGCGCACGCCTATAATCCCAGCACTTGAGAGGCAGTGGCAGGGGGATCTCTGAGTTCGAGGCCAGCCTGGTCTACAAGAGCGAGTTTCAGGACAGGCTCTAAAGTTACACAGAGAAACCCTGGCTCAAAAAACAATAATAATTAAAAAAAAAAAAAAAAGAGCATAGGGTCATCTCCTAGAGACAAGGGTTCAAGGCCCAGTACCCTGGAAGCACCGTTGTTAGAACAACGTTTAGAAGTGGCTCACTTTTCGGCAGTAGGTATTGAGAAAAGGGAAAGTTGCTCTTCTTAGGAAGACAAAGGTTTGTATGATTCTATGCATATTAGTATGGGAAATAGAAATTCGTGTTGAAGGTATAAACAGTCTAACAACCACCTTATTTTCCGGGATGTTTGAGACATGTTTTATAAAAGACCATTTTAACTGTTGCCCGCTAAACCATACTTTAGTTGCCTGCTAAAACTACTTTGAACCCTTGGGAGACTTAGAAATAAAGTACTGTATTCGAGAAGCAGCCTAGTTGTTTTCCTGACGCCCTGGCCCCCAGCTGTGCAGTAGTGCTCGTCCCATCCCTGCCTGCCTAGGGTGACTAACAGCTCGCAATCGGCTAAAACACCCAAGCTGTCGCAGGGTAACTTGAGGTGCTTTACGCGTCCTGAACATAAAGACAGCCTACTTTCATTAACAGCATGAACACCTTTCACACTTTTGGTTCATTGTATTGGCAATAAAGGTAGCCTTTTAGGTTTCGTTTTTGTCACCCAGATAGCTCATCGTAGCCTTGAACTCAGAGTTTGGCCCAGAATAGCTCCCAGCTCATTATCCTCCTCCCACCCCTGCCATTAGAATGCTACAGTTACACCGCCAACATTTTATCATATTAAGTTTTCATTTGGAATACAAGACAATTTTATATATAAAACTGCAGTTTTAGAAGAAAGGAAAATGAAGTAGTCATAAATTATAAGGTAAAAATCATAGAATTTAAATTCCTCATTTGGGAGGGACATTACTTTTTCTGTTCTCGTAGGAAGCCTCCTGGAGAGCAAATGTTATTTGATCACTGTGACGCCGGTGTTTACCAGTGGGCCTGGGAGCCCTGAGTCGGTAAAGGCCTACCTTAAGCAAGCCGGTGAGTCCGCCCTTACTTGCTGTGAAAAATGCTTTTCACATGAACAAAAACATTTCATCACTTTTAAGTAAGAATGTTCAAATAATTGTATTAATAGACTCTTTACTATAACGCGTGTTATTTCCTAAATTGTAATGCTTTTCGGTTACCAGATGCATTTACTGTCTTACAGCGCCTTCTAGAGGACCTACTGTTCGGACAAAGAAAGTGGGGAAAAATGAGGCCGTCTTAGAATGGGACCAGCTGCCTGTTGATGACCAGAATGGATTTATTAGAAACTACTCTATATCTTATAGAACCATTTTTGGAAATGAAATTGGTAATAATGTTGTAGCAATTACTAAGAATATGTTACTAAGACTTTTTCTTAAGCGTTTAAATACTAGTTTCTCATTTAACGTGTCTTGTAGTATATACATCTTTAGCAGGCTCTTGAAAATGTCTTTCAATTGTGTTTATGACTCTGGTTTTGAAATACTGTATTGAAATGCTGATAGTACGGCTTAGCAGGCAAAGGCACTTGCCGCCAAGCCTAATGACCTCAGTTCAACCCCAGGCCTCACATGGTGGAGGGTGAGGGGAGCAAATAGAGAATTATTAATTCTCAAAAGTTGTCTCTGACCTCTCTCTCTCTCTCTCTCCCTGTTTCTCTCTGTCTGTCTGTCTGTCTGTCTCTCTCTGTCTCTCTCTGCCTGTCTCTCTCTCTGTCTCTCTCTGCCTGTCTCTCTCTCTGTCTCTCTCTCTGTCTCTCTGTCTCTCTCTCTCTGCCTCTCTCTCTCTCTCTCTCTCTCTCTCTCTCTCTCTCTCTCTCTCTCTGTCTCTCTGCCTCTCTCTCTCTGACACACACACAGAGTAACTGATTTTGCACTTGTAAGCTTTAAATATATATTGTTTTGTCCTTAAAGAGTTTTTAGTTACAAATGTTTGCTGGAACAGTATTTTTATTCTTGTTGAATACTTCATAATGACAAATATATGACAGATAGATCAAACCCTTGGATAAAAGAAATGTCATTTTTCCTTCCAGTTGTGAACGTGGACTCTTCACACACAGAGTACACTCTGTCCCCTTTGAGTAGTGACACGCTGTACATGGTACGCATGGCAGCCTATACAGATGAAGGGGGGAAAGATGGCCCAGAGTTCACCTTTACAACACCAAAGTTTGGTAAGAAGTCATGGCGTTTACATACTTCAAGGTTAACTTGGCTAGACATTGATTTACTGTGCTAAAGTGCACCATTGGAGGATGAGGCGCCGCCCAGTGCTTAGCCTCGTCGAAGCCCTGGCTGTGTGTAAGATCCTCGTGGTGTGCAGGCGTTAGGACGCCGATGTTGCTCATCTGGCTTAGGGCGCTGCTTTGTTTGCTTCCTCCCACTTTGGAGCCTGCTGAGCTGTGGTGGCCGAGCCACCTGTCCTGTAAATCCCAGGAGGTTTCTGAGCATCCGTTCTCTGTGCATTCCCTTATTCACAGGGTGTGTGTCAACTGTCCGTCTTTCCTACACTTGACCCTTCTGCTTACAGACATTGACAGTCCTGCTGAAGTCAGTTTCCAGCCCTACCACCCTGGGGAGACTGCCTGTGCCACTCACTTATCGAGGGCCCGAGTCCTGTCCAGTGCTGACTTTTAGCTTGACCTGTTTTCTAATCTTCAGCACGGAATCTGTTGGCCTTTGCATGCTTTGACTCCCCGGTGTCCCTGGTTCTTAGAGCAGTGCTCTTGTTTTCCTGCCTGCACCGCACTTCCCCAGGCTCTGGAGTCTACACAGCTCCGTTACGGTCCAATTTCCTTATGTGCGCATTTAACTCCCTACATGGCGTCAGCTGCCTTCTTCCTGCCACAGCCATCCAAGTATTTGCGAGAACCACGCCTCCCTCGCACAGCCAAAGAAAGCTGGGTTGCTTGTGCTTTGCTGCCTGCTGGGGTCAGCTTGCCCCTTGGAGCAGAGGTTTCACTGCTGCCCTAGCCTCACCCTGTCTAAGTGAACTGTCCTTGGTTACGCCCTTACCCTCTTGGCTTTTCTGTAGCCTTCCTGAAGATTTACAATACGTTCTGTTTTGAATCATTGTAGACTTCCTCTTATTTTATTGAAACTGTATTTATAATTCCCCAAATGCTCCAGGGGAATGGTCCATAGTAATGTAAAGATAATGTATGAGTGTGATTACATAAAATCCTGATCTTTCCTACAAGGGAAAAATTAATCTAGTTTCTGAAATGAGATCCCATGTGATGACATGTTAATAAATCCATAACACTTAATACTTGAAACAAACACTGAAAAAAATTACTAAAACCTTAAAAGTATTTCCCTAGTTGCAAAAGTCATACTCACTATAGAAAATTTTTACAATACAGTATAAAACGGAATAGGAATTTACTCAAATTCCATTCTTAAAAATAACCTAGCATTGTCTTTTCTCTATTTACACTTTTTAAATAAATCAGTAATAGTAAACCTATGATTTGATGTTATTCTGATGGTGGTTACCTAGCTACAGCTTCCTTTACAACTTCCTCACATGGCATGGGAACCTTGCCCCAAAAGACTTTGGCTCAGATGAGAGATACTCCAAAAGTAATGAGAGCAGAGCTATCTGGGAAGTTTAACTCATAAACAGCCCAAGCGTAAAGCCGTCAGCAGAGGGTGATTCACTAAAGAAGGTTCGTGGGGACGACAAAGCTGTAGATTTGATGTGGAAAATAGGACGAAGAAGCCATCTGGAGAACAGCGTGCCCAGGGCTCAGGACAGGCACATGAGTGACACAGAGCTGGGCTTAACAGCAATTATGAGAGCAGCTATACCTAAGTTGTCAATCTGCATGTGAGATCCTTAGCACTCAAGCACTCACATTTGAGTGATCATGGTGTTTATGTCCGACAGTAAGTACTAGGGGAGGGTGTGAGAGGGTGTGAGGAGGATCACAAATTAAGGTCATCTTGGGCTGCATATAAAGGCAAAAAAGGCAGCCAATAGTTTATTCCCAGCATTGGTCTGATTTTTTTTTTTTTTTTTTTTAAATACTGGACTTCATGGGATGTAGAGTTACTTACAAAGGGATATGTGTGATAGGAAAATAAAACTAAACTATTTCTGAAGGGTTGCTCATATATACATATATATATATATATATATATATTACTCTTTTATATGTATATATATATAATATATATATATATTCCTCTAAAAGAGTAATGAAAACGCGTTAGCTTCATGATACAGAGTGCAAGCAAGGGGGATCGATTAAAATGTCTCCCAACACTTCTCCCTGAGTGACTCATTTGTTGAAGTCCTCCTTTAAAAGCATCTGCCGTCACCTCCAGCACACTTGCGACTGTAGGCACCACTATGCCCACTCAACTTTCCTGCTCTTTAGGAGAATTGTCTACTATGGTGCCTCGTGAGCATGCCTCCTTAAATTCTTGGACCTATCGTGGTAGATGTTTAGCATGTTAATAATTATTACCCAGTAAGCTGCCTATTCTCCCACCCAGTGTGTATTCATGCTTAGCTTACTGCATAGCCCGGTTTGCAGTGTAAGGACAAATGGCTGGGGTTAACAGAGAGGGAGAAATGCTACCCCCAAACCGGAAAACCAACAGGCAGGCAGAAGGAGTGTTTGCTGTGTGGATAATCTGCAGCAGGCGCTTGGAGGGCAGACGGGAGCCTGGGTACATTGAGAGACACTGGCTCCATAATCAGAAGAAAAGCACGCAGCGTCCAGTGAGGACATTGTCTTTCCATTTTTGTACGTGTTAACGGTTTCTTCTCCTTTCCCCTTTGCTTTTTAGCTCAAGGAGAAATAGAGGCCATAGTGGTGCCTGTGTGCTTAGCATTCCTCTTGACAACTCTGCTGGGCGTCTTGTTCTGCTTTAATAAGCGAGACCTGTAAGTACCGGCTGTCCCATTTGAGCTGCATTTCCTCACATAAGTATCTGTCTGAAGTCTACAGTTGAATTGATTGTGCAGAGGCGTCACCGCCATGCATCCCCACCCTACACAGCTTCCTCGCTCATTGCCAGCCGCCCTCGCTGCCCCACACAGCCTGCTCTGTCCCCAGTTGTAGCTCTGCCTTAGCTAGAGTTACATGTGCATGGAATCAGGTGGCTCGCAGTCTTCTGTAAGTCTCACTCACGTGTAGTCAGTCGCGAGCTCATTCATGCTGTTTATGTCATTTTTCTCCTCAGTGCTGCTGCTACATCATGTTCTGCCGTGTGGTATGTAAGGGAGTTTAGAGGTCCCTAATGCTTGCCTATTGTGACACTGCTATGAATGTCCACATTCATATGGGTCCATGTTTTCTCGGATCTCAGATAACTAACTTTGTAAGGAGCTGCTAGAACCAGGCATGTAGCTCTGCTGTAGAGCATCCAGATGGCACGTGCCAGGCTCCAGGTGCAATTCCAGCGCCACAAGAAAATAGAGAAAGAGCCGCACACTTCCCCAGTGCCCGCCACCTGGCCAGCTGGCTAGCATCACTGGCTCTACACTGGGGCATTCGGTTGGCTGTCCCTGAGAGAGTGTGAGCACAGTGCTCTGCTTCATACCCATCTTCCCGGCTTTTCAGGCGACACCTCGCTTGGCTATGGAGTGTCTATTGAACTCGTGTCCACTTTAAGTCGGGTTGTTTTGCCAATATTGAGTTATAGCGTTCTTTCTGCTGAGAACAAACATTTTTGACAAATAGGTGTTGTGCAGATTTTGTCCCAGTTCGTGTAGCTTGTTTACCTCTGAGTTTGGGAAGGCCGGAGTTTTTAATCTGGAAGTTCCTTTTTCTTCTGACTCTTGTATTTTGTTTAATAAATCTGTGTAACCCAGTGTCATATGTTTTCTATTAGAAGTTCACTAGTTCTTTTTTTAGAGAGCTTTTAGTTCTCTCTAATATCAGTCGTCCATCTGAATTAATTTTGGGACATGCTATGGGTCAGAGTTAGGTCCCTCTCCCAAACCTAGTTCTACTGATTTTGAAAGTACTCTCTATTCAAGTAAATGTGTTTGTTCCTGTGCCAAAAGTCAGTTGTTTCTGTAAGTTCATAGTTACTTCTAGACTCTCATTTCTGTTTCCCCAAACTGTGTTTATTCTTTTTTAATTTTTTTATGTTTTGAGATTGGGTTTTACATAGACCAGTCTTGAAGCCTGCTGGCTTCTGAGTGTTGGGTTTATAGCATGAGTGTGTTACCTCTGTCACTTTGTGTATCTGCTGCGCAATATTTTACTTACTATCAGTAAACCATTTTTATTTTATGACTGGATATTTTTAACTGAAAGTAAAATGTCTTTGCATTTGTTTCTGATGGGACACATCATAACGTGTTAAGACCTAAAGTTCTTAATTGATTTTATTAGAGAATCTGATCAAGAGTTTTTTAATTGATATTGATAATTAGTCTTGTTTAATTGATATTGATAATTAGTCTTGTTTAATTGATATTGATAATTAGTCTTGTTAACCATTTTCTATCACGTATACAGACAACCTGTTGCCTTTTTAGCAGTATCCTTTTTGGCTTTAGGTTAACAGATTATTTTTATTGGTTGACAGAAAAAAAGCTTCTCATTGTTACATGTGATTTTACATATGCCTTGCTTCTTTTCTCTTCAGAATTAAAAAACATATCTGGCCTAATGTTCCAGATCCTTCAAAGAGTCATATTGCTCAGTGGTCACCTCACACCCCCCCAAGGGTAAGAGACTGCCTTCTTATTGTTTTTAGTGTATGGCTATTAACTAGGATGTGTTTGTGGTGTTTAACCAACAGATATTCATACCTGGTGAAGATAAACTAGTTCTTAAATAGCAATTGTCAAAATCACGAATAATCCCTACTCGCCCAGCACAGTGGCTACCATAGCGTGTGTGTGTGCGCGGCGTCTCACACAGACTGTTGAAAATGGAGCCTGAGCCTGCTGTGCAGGTTAAGTGGAGCTAACCCTGCCATCTTCACACTGCGCAGAGAGTCTGAGAGCCGCACTCGACTTCACTCCTTCCTATTGTCCCCCAGCAATCCCTGAACGTGGCTGTAACAAAGTATACCTGCAAAATTTTATAGAGTTGAGGTTTTAATGTCTCTGAGGTGCTTTATTTTTTTTTTGTTGTTGTCGTCGTATTTAATCCTGGGCCTGCTGTAAGTACTGTAGTACTGTAACATTCAGTACCATTTATAACCTATTTGTAGCTTACAGCAGTACTGATTTGGAAACGCACATACGGACTGATTCGGACTTGTTAGTTTGTCTGTCCGCTTGTTTCCCGTTCCAGAGACTTGCTGAGAGGGTTGATTCCCGCCCTGAAAGTCCCTGAAAAGTCCCAAAGCTGCGCCAACTCTGAGAACAACGGAGGGCCGGGAGAGATGGCTCAGTGGTCACAGAGTTGGAATATGCCCAAAGTAATCATCCATTTTTCTTCTTTTCTAGCACACTTTTAGCTCCAAAGATCAAATGTACTCTGATGGCAAGCTCACGGACGTGAGTGTTGTAGAAATAGAGGCAGACGGCAGCAAGCCCTGTCCCGATGATCTGAAGTCGCTGGACCTGTTCAAGAAGGAAAGAATTAGCACAGAAGGTCACAGCAGTGGCATCGGGGGGTCCTCATGCATGTCGTCTTCCAGGCCCAGCATCTCCAGCAACGAGGAGACCGAGTCTGGGCAGAGCACCGCCAGCACCGTCCAGTACTCCACGGTGGTGCACAGCGGCTACAGGCACCAGGTCCCCTCAGTACAAGTCTTCTCCAGGTCCGAGTCCACACAGCCCCTGTTAGACTCGGAGGAGCGGCCAGAGGACCTGCAGTTGGCAGACAGCGTAGACAGCAGTGATGAGGTGTTGCCCAGGCAACAGTATTTCAAACAGAGCTGTGGTCACCCTGAAGCCAGTCCACACATTTCACACTTTGAAAGGTCAAGCCAGGTTCCCTCCGGCAGCGAGGAAGGTTTTGTCAGACGGGAACAGCAGCAGGTTTCAGATATCGGCTCCCAGCCCTGTGGGTCAGAGCAGCAGCAGAGGCTGTTTCAGCAGGGCCCTGCCACAGGCGCTCTTGGCGCAGGGACTGGCGGCCAAGCGGAGCAGTTTGAGTCGGTCGGAATGCAGACTTCGATGGATGAAGAAATTCCTAAAAGTTACTTGCCACAGACTGTGAGACAGGGTGGCTACATGCCGCAGTGACGTCTGGGTCCTGCAGACCTTCGGCAGGACCTGCAGAGGGAAGGTCGTCCTCCCTCCCTGAAGATCGTCACTGCCCTTAAGGACAAAGTCCCAACCGGGCCTCTCCGCTCCAGAGCGTCCGGGCTCCTCCTCCAAACACTACATGAGCTGGCCTGTCCTCTCAGCAGCTGAAGGGCTCCTGCTGTTTAGATGTCTGCACTGAAGGGAAGGCGTGTCTGAGATTTGTCGAGTAGAAAAGGGAATTCACAGGGCTGTGTTGCAGGACAGCACTGCTGGTTTAATGGCACAGCCACGCAGATGCCAGGTGCAAAGTTGTAGGCCCTCCTCAGCCAGTAGCATCATGGGAAAGCGCCGGAGGGCGGGGTTCCAGACTTTGTCTCTGGCAAAATAGTGAGGGTGGGTTCATTTCTGGTTCTACCAGTTAGAGAGTATTGGCTTGCTCCCGGCTGTTTTTAACCAGTGTTGCTAGTTGTTACTGAAGAAAAGGATAGAATTTAAAAATGAGCAATGTAGATAGATGTTCCCATTTCTTAATATTACCCCAAACCTCACAAAAATCTGGTTATTATTGGTAACCTTTTTCAAAATCAGCTTCACAAAACCCGCAGAGGGCGCTGGCGGGGCCAGCAATGAACACTGGGAACTGTCAAGCATTTAAAAATCGCTGTTTAGCTGTGTTTTCTGAACACACACAAACACCAGGACAGATGACCCCACGGGCTTTTTACAGTATGTCTTCAGCTTGAAGTTGTTTTAATTGACTCCACCTTGTTTTTTTTTCAAGAAGAGTAAAGAGGTTTGTTGAAGGGGAGCATTCATCACAGCCTCAAGCAGCATCCCGGAGCACACACAGATCTCAGTGACCACCCTGGTGGACATCCGTGTTGTACGGAGTTGAAGAAGCCTTGAGGGTTTTGTGAAGTTTGCTGGGTGGGAATTGAACCCATGGCCTTGTACATGCTAGACATTCACTCTACCACTGAGCTACCCGCCCACACATCTCATTCTGTTTCTGCTCAAGTGATCCTCCTGTCCCAGCTTCCTGAGGGTCTGGGACTTTGGGTTTGTGCTGCCACACCCAACAAAAGATGGAATTTTAATATCTGCCATTTCTGAGGTAGAGTTTTACATGTGACTTAGGAGTATCTTAAACGGATTTGTACCTGACTCCCCAGTGTGACATGGAGGCCGGGACTAAAGCTAGAAGTGGCCTATTACCACTAAGTATGCTCACAGGAAGAGCTCACGTTTCAGAGCATGGGCCCACTGAAATACTTCCAGCCTTTCCAAACAAAAGGCTAAGAAGGCGCGATACTCATTGGGGGAAGCAGCTCCTTTTTACTCTCAGAACGGTGTTATATTAGACTTGCAGATATATATTATCATTTATATTTTTTATAATAGCTAATACTTTGAGTTCTTTCTCATGTATAGTCCTGTGAGACAGTAGACATTTTGTCCTCATATATTCAGCTGCCCACTTGGCAAGACCTACCTGAAACTGGGGAAATGACAGCGTTGAAAGTAGATGAAAGTCAGGCTCGGAGAGGCCAGGTGCAGTCAAAGACCAGAGTTCACACTACATGCGATGCATCGCCACCGTCAGCTGGACATCAACGCCTGGTCCGCTCAGGACTAATTTTCTGTGTATGTCAGGAGATAAACACTTGCTGAAATTTTTCATTTTCTCACTGAAGAGAGTGTAGTCGAGTTGCTGTGCTTGTGTTTAGCTGTAACCTTCCTCCTCTCAAATAGTGGTGCTGTGAACTTCGTAGCGTGAAGCCTGGGGCAGGGCAGTCATCCAGTGTGCGTTCAAGAATGAGCATGAGAGGTCATGAAGGAAGAGCCTCGGTGAGGCAGCTTTGCCTGCTGAATCCCACTCAGAAAATGTCCAGTGAGCCAGTGCCCCCACCCATGGAGAGGGTTGCAAGGGTTCATAACGGATCAGTTTCGTCCTCAGAGAGAAAGCCAATCAAACTCGTCTCAAATACAGACTTCTACAGCACGTTCTAGAATAATCTGGATGCATGTGTTTTAGGTAGGCAAAGAAACTAATCTGGCTTCTTTATGTACAACAATGTAATAAAGCTAGTTGTGTAGTTAGTCTTCAATTCTTTTGTGTGTAAAGGTGTAGTTCAAGGCACACCAGAAAACAGCCTCTCTTGTGGCCAAAACTAACTCACTGCTTCTAATGTAGTTGCCTCAGGATTCAGAGAAAAAGGAAAGTCAACATAAGTTACACATCCTACCAGCGTCTCATAAAGGGTTAATTCCTAATCACTGTCAGAAAACTATAGAATTTCAGCCTTTTACCCACTAACACAAAATCTGAACCCTTTTAAAAGTCTGCATCCTTATTCAAGAACACAAGTAAGCAGAGACAAGGAGAGTGCAACCCTCC
Source organism: Cricetiscus sungorus (assembly GCA_030556225.1). Taxonomy (NCBI): domain Eukaryota; kingdom Metazoa; phylum Chordata; class Mammalia; order Rodentia; family Cricetidae; genus Cricetiscus; species Cricetiscus sungorus. The sequence continues at coordinate 434,699 of JANBXA010000411.1, read as the reverse complement.
TGGTTCATGCAGTCTCTGCAGAATTCCTGCATGTGTGTTTATCAGCTCATCCAGGGGTCACGTTAGAGGTTAATGAAACAGAGTGTTTGTGGAAATACTATTAAAGCTCATGTTTAAAGCAGGACAACTCAGGTACCTTCAGACCTTAAATCCTATTTTTAAAGCTGTCTTTTTTTTTTCTACCCACATAATTAGGAAAACTGTGCCATAAATTTAGACCTAATAATCATAGGATTCCTCAGTCTATGCTACAGACAGAAGCAGCCAGGAGAGTGCCTGTTATGTTCATTCTTCTGTTCCGTGTGCTTAACCCATCTGTTGAGTTGAGCTGCAAAAAATGTAAAGAGCAGTTATTAAAAATAACCTCTTAGGCTAGCTTTCTCTTGCAGATATTACTGTTGGGTTATTTTGCCCAGGTAAGATTAGTTTTTTTTTTTTTTTTTTTTTTTTAATGTGCTTTCCTATAAATTAGAAAACACAGCCATAAAATGTCAAACTATTTAGGGCTAGCATAAAGTGGGACACGGCAGAGTTCAAAGGTATAAGCTCGCAGACCCACACCTATTAACCAGTTGTCAATATGGTTGATGGATCTGGATGAAAATGCACTAGTTTTAGTCCTGTTTCCACCAGCATGGCCAGGGAACTAGAGGCTGCAAATGCTATTCATGAGTGGTGAGATGTGATGTGTTACAGAGGCGAGTGTTAGAACACTAGCCTTACTGTTTGTGTGTAATGTGCTCTGAAAGCAAGCGCCCTCTGCCAGCGCGGGTGCGGCGGTGGGCGTTAGGCGTGGCTCCTTTTCGTGTCTTTGCCCTTAGCTGAACTTCGTGCCAGCACAGTCCTTTCGGGTTTGCCCACTGTTTTAGCGCCTGCCCCCACCCCTGCAGCCCGTTTGGAAAGCTTGTGCGTCTATTACCTCTGTAATGAGTTGCATGCGCTGAGTATAACCAAAGCGCTCATTTTTCTGTTGACTCTACCACCATTGTCTTACTGTGTCAGCTCTGATCCTTAAGTAAATTTAAGAAAGAAGTAGTTGTCTTTTCTGTGTGTGGTTGCCACTATCTGACTGCCATGCATAATGATTTGGTACTTATCAGTACTGGTGTTAATTAATACGGGTCTTGGTGTAGATGTTTATGAGGGGTCTATGGCCCTTTAAAATGCTATTTTGGCAAAATGGAATGGGAATTAGAATAGACTGCTACACCGCATTGGCCTCAGAAACAGAAGATGAGACCGTCAGGTACAGTTTTCAGATTCGCTTTATAAATTCTGAAATTCTAGCGTCTTCCCTCCAGTGGACGATCCCCGCTGAGCTTAGCCAGGGACCAAGTATAGCCTGCTGCGCCACCTAGTGTCTGCTCTGCGGAGCTGCAGCCTCCACGCTTGACTGCCGTGAAGTCAGTCAGCAACCTACAAACTAGCCAGGAAGTAAACTTCCCTCCTTCAAATCCAATTGGATTACACAGAAGCCTTCACTTTGGAGTGTTTGTTAAATCCCATATTTACTACAGGTCCTAGAGAACAGCCTGCCTTCTAATGCACTGTGTGTGGGTAAAAGTCCTCCCTGCTTTCAGAGGACCATTGCTTCCCTAGAGGAATATATGAAAATCCTTCCACAAACTACATGTGTGCTCTTCCACACCAAGGGCTCGGCGTGGCTGCCGAGAGTGGACATACTCTAGGTTCTCCAAGTTATGACTCTGAGACGGGCAGAAGATGGACAGAGGAGATAAGGTTGGAAATTGGGAGCCGTTGGGGAATGCTTCTTTGATCTGGGTGAAGTCTGAGGCACCCGAGAGCAACAGAAAGTGGGGACAGACCACAGCTTGTGGAGAGGCAACCGACTGGGCGTGGGCCCCGTTTCTGAGGCCAGGGACACCTGAACATCCCTCGCCGGGGCAGCACCCAGGGAGGTTACGGTGTCTTATAGACCCAAGGCTGTCTATAAGAGCTCAAGAGGGCGGGGCCGATGGCAAAGTGCCCGCCCAGTCAGGCTGTCTTCACTCAACCACTGATGGCAAGGGCAGGAAAATAGCCCTCTTCCTTTCAGGGAAATTGCACGCACACACGTACACACACACCCCCAAGACCCCAAGACGGGGTAAGAAAATGTGTTCCCGTTAACAGTTGGTCCACACCTTCATGATTTCAACCCCTTCCAGTCAGAGACCCATCCCGAAGCTAAGCAGGGCAAAGCCATGCTTGGAAGGTGTTGGCACTTTGGAGGACTTGGTGCAGCCTTAGACACTCTTCCTTGAGGTTACAACAACACACGCTCTCCCGAACCCAGCACAGAACTGTTAACACTGGGTTTAATCTTTCAGAGTGTGATGCTGTTTCCACTTTACAGGTTAAAGCAACAGGGCTTAGGAAATTATCAAGCCATAGGTGAGTAGGCCCAAATTTGAGGCTCAAATATGGGTGAAACCTCAACATTTGCTCCAAGCAACTATGTTCTGCGTTAACACTGGGGAGCGCCCACCCAGAGACGGGACAAGGATTGGTAAAACAATCTCTGAAAAGGCGCTGTGATGCCCTCAGCTGAGCCTGGCAGGCCTGCCCTGCTCTGCACCTCTACGGAGAGAAGCTGGCTGGTGATGGGAGATGTTATTCTGTATATATGTTTCTCATACTGGTTAATAAAGCACTGTGGCCAATAGAAATCTAGATAGGTGGGGCTAGGAGACTAGGAGGAAGAAAGAGGAAGTAGAAGGCGGAGTCGAGATGTAGCCCGGGAAGAAGCAGGAAGCCTGCCGCGCGGCTCCCCGATAAGACGACCACGTGGAAATACTTAGATAAGTAGAAATGGGTTAATAATTAAGACAGAGCTAGCCCATAAACATTAGTGGTAATTGGCCAACAGGATTGTATCAAATACAGAGTCTCTGAGTGTTATTTGGGGCACACGTGGTTGCAGGACAATGGCGGCAGAACCAGCAGCAGCCGGCGGGGAAACCTGCTGTAACAGGCTGGGGTGCACTATCCGGTGGGGATAGGCTCAAGCAATGCTGAGCCGTTTGGCAGTGAGTGTCCAGCCCCTTCCCCAGGGTGGACATGCTCAGGGAGCACATCACTTACCGTTAGGGTCTTCCGTGGACCAGGCAGAGCTGTCCTCTCCAGGCGTCGTCTCCGCATCCCTTACCAGTTCCACCTGGGGGCCAGCCTTTAAGTCACTGCACCTGTGTTTGTCTCCTGACTTCTTTCTGGGGAACTTCGATACCACCCCTGCCCTTACTAATGCACAAAAGCAGCATTCTGATTAGTGACCGCCCTGTGTCGTGGCAGTGGTCAGGTGAGCACAGGCAGGGACTCGGGTGATGGTTAGCTGTGGAGTCATCCAACGTGGCACTCATTGGACCCCAGTTCACCAAACCTCAGGGCCACGGCGTTGCCTGTTTGGTGTCATTTTTAGCAGCCAGTGCCTCTGGCCCCACTTGGAAAACTGGCCAGGAGCCTGTGAACCTGGAAGCTCCCTCCCTGCTGCTAACCCCACACAGCTGACCCTGACCCAGCCTTCTCCCTGCTGCTAACCCCTCACACAGCTGACCCTGACCCAGCAATCCCCTTTTGTTTCATGGACCATATCTAAGTGATGGTGGTCACCAAAGTGATTTCAGGTTAAATGTTAGTTGAGTGTGTCCATTTTAACACTCAGCACCCACCTGTACATCTGCACCAGAGGCCAGATCCAAGGCTATTGAGTTCTTCAGGGACCTACAAAAAGATAGACTTAACCTAAATGAAAGAGCTCTTGTCAGCAGGCCAAGAAAAAAATTATGAAATTGAAATAAAAGAATTTCTCATTAAATGTGTAATAAAACATGTCAGCATCATTCTCTTGGAATTTATAAAAATGCTATTCATTTGTAAAACATTTGCTAATATGATTAGAATTGATGGCTGTTTTGTAAATTGGCAGGCGTCCTGAGTGGTATACACCTGTAATCACAGCCATACAACACAAAGAGCAGAGGATAGCAAGTTCATGGCGAGTTTAGCAGCATGGACTGTCTCCAAAACACCCTTAACAAGGGAGTGATTCCTAAGAAGTCATAAATACTTTCAGCCCTTCCTAGTTAGAGACCCACCCAATACTTTCAAAAACAACACATTAAAACCTTTAAAAATGATTTCTGTCTTTCTTGATTAGAACTTGGATGGTTCTTGTTATGACACTGGAAGATATAATACATTTTTAAATTTTTTTCAACACACTAAAGATGAGAATATTACAAGTTGGAACAATTTCTTACAAATAGTTTAAGTGGTAGAATCATCACTATCACTTTAGATGAATTTTACTTACATTAAAAACCAGAGCTCAAAAAGAAACCAAGTTAAAATGGATCTCAGTAGTTTTAAAATATAACACATGTATTTGCTTTTTTTTTACTAACACATTTTGTTCATTGACATTTTTTAAAAGTTGTAGTCAAAAGATATATAGTTAATATGAAGTGAGTTAAGTGTTTGGTTTTTGTCTTTTTTTTTTTTTTTTTTTTAGTTTTTTGTTTTTGTTTTGTTTGTTTATGTGTTTGACAGGGTCTCTCTACAGAACCCTGACTGTCCTGGAACTCACTCTGTAGACCAGGCTGGCCTCAAACTCACAGAGATCTGCCTGCCTCTGCCTCCTAGGATTAAAGGTGGGTGTCACCAAACTCAGTTAATGCAGAGTTTTTGATAGGATGAGGAACCCTGGGACACAAGACAGCTCTCAGAGGATCCACCTTTAAAAAATGCTAAGCAGATCCACCCACTTTCACTAATCAGCAAGCTCTAAATCATCTGAAATCCTGACGGGCCGGACGCCTGAGGGCAGGCCAGCAGCCAGTCAGAATTCACCGCACGCCCCAGTCGGGTACAGGAGGGAAGGGCGCCTGTAGCACTCTCAGATGAGAACTATAGGCACTGCAGGCTGTACCGATGGCTTGTCCGACTTCATCCCCAGGGAGTGGCTTCCTAGTGCTACTGTGTCCCTAAGGAGAAAAGCCATCTTAGGAGACGAGGCAAAGCAAAGCTTCAGCTTGGGCCCACCTTCACCCAGCCTGATGTTGCTGTGAGGAAGGCAGGTACGTCTGGGGTTGGCTCTGCGACATGACTACAGGTCTCATGAGCTCTCCTAGGCAGTCTATAGTCACCCCCAATAGAGAAGGCAAGGAGAGGCCAAAGGAATGATCCCACCCAAGTCCAGCCGGATGAGCTGGTGAGTCTGATTTACAGCAGCATAGTGAGGAATGGTAACCCCAGTGCTCTGGTTTCAACAGCAGCTATGCCATGCTCAGAGACAGCGCTTCCTAATACCCCAACTGCCCTTGCCCCCTGGGGCCTATTCTTTCCCCATACAAGGCTTTTGCCGAGGCTGACAGTACCAAATGTAGTACCTCTTGCCTTAAATTTAATCTGAAAGTGACTGGTTGCACCCCTAATAGTCATGCCACAATTACATCCATGGGCACATTTGCCTGGCACACTTGTGGTAGAGCGGCATGCTTTACCTTAGCCAGGTAGGACCACTGGCAACCAGTGCCCTCCAGAGCCTGCACATCATCTGTCAATACTGACGGAAGCCAGTGTGTGTGTGTGTGTGTGTGTGTGTGTGTGTGTGTGTGAGAGAGAGAGAGAGAGAGAGAGAGAGAGAGAGAGAGAGAGAGAGAGAGAGAGAGAGAGGCAGCAGGCAGGCAGGCAGGCAGGCAGGCAGGCAGGCAGGCAGAGGGGTTCTGGGCTGATGCCTCGGGGCTGACTGTGGATTACGTACACCTTGCTGACGCAAGGGCCCCAGAAGAATGGGCAGTCTCTACCGCAAACGGCCTCTTGTAGGTGAGAAGTAAACACACTTGCCCACACCTGAGACAGACATTGTCCCTCATACCGACACCTCCACATCCTCCAGAGAAGCTGCTAGAACCATTCCAAGCCCATGAGGGCTCCCTCCCTCCAAAACAGTGAACACAACGAGATCTCCTGAGCCTCTTCCACCCTTTGATGGAACTCAAAATCCCTTCTGTCATTTTTTGCCCTAGGAACTGCAGCTTGGCACAGATCCTGTCATATGTGCCTGAGTGACCCTGGCCGGGTCCCGTATCATCTTGTTTCGTTCCCCCCCCCCCCCCGTGGCTGCTTTAGCACAGTGGTTCTCAACTTCCCTAGGTTGTAACCCTTTAATACAGTTCCCCATGTTGTGGTGACACCCCACCCCCACCGCCAACCATAAAACTTGTCACTGCTACTTCAGAACTATATTTTGGTTTGTTATGAATCATAATGTAAATAAATCTCAGATATGCAGGGTATCTTTGCTGTGAAAGGGTCATGACCCACAGGTTGAGAATTGCTTTCTAAACTCCATGTTTGGGCACTGGCCCAAGTCACTCCAGACCCCCAGCGCACCCCACCCATGGGGCTCAGCCAAAGCTGCAAAGCCCACACCAGTTCTGACATCAACTATGAACTCGGCTACAGGTACAGTGACTGGTTGTGTGGACGGACCAGAGGAGTCATCAGGGTGTGTGGCCACAGTGCAAAAACACCGTGTCCTAGGCATCTGGGAAGGTGTGACACCACCGTGAAGCTGGCTTCTGTCCTCTGTCACCCTGACCCCTCTGCTTAATCCCAGTCACAGGCTTATACCCACATTAGCTGGTGTGAGGTTCAGGGTCCCCGCCTTTGGCTTCCTTGTACCTGATGAACACACTCAGATCCAGCCACCACAATAACAGGGGACAAAGGCATTGGCGTGGAAGTGGAGGCGAGGGCTGCACAGGTGCGGTGTTACCTGCATGATACAGAGTGTTACGGGCAGAAAATGAGTCAGATAATTCTTTGTCATTGAGCCCATAATTTAATGATGGTGTGGCCTGGGATTGTAATGACCACAGTGTGTAAAGTCCCCAGGGCTCTGCCGACTCTCACTTCCTCCGATACCACAAACACTGCTCAGGGGACTGTCCTGGGCTCCTTCCCTCAGCTTTCCCAGCAGAGACCTTGGGGCAGGGGGTTCAAACACACTCAGAAGGCAGGAATCCTTGCTCTCTGGTTTGCACAGAAGACTTCTGTATTGGGTTTTGTTGTCTTTGGTGTTTCTGGTTTTAATTTGGGCTTTTGGAGGACTCGTGAGATTCCATTCTAGAAAAGGAGACGGAAATATTGAAGGTCTGAGAGCAATTGCCTTTGGGTGGAGCGTACCCCCACCCAACCCCCCTCTGATTAAAGGATAAGACATGTTCCCTGGAGATGTCCTGACTCCATCAGCTAGGAGGCTGTTGCCAGGCTTGTGTAGAAACCAGTGAGTCTGTCATTTTTCCTGGAACTCCTGTTTATTTCCTGGAGGGCAGCACAGCCTGGTGCATAAACATACATCGGGAGGGGCGGGATAGGCCCCTTAGTACATGTTGATACCCGGAGAAAATAGATAGCCTAGTGTCTAAGCAGACTGCCGGCGTGCTCTTTCAAGCTGTTTCCTGTAACGCCAGTTTTGAAGCTCAGAAACAGAAACCAGACATGTCCACATGTCTAGCTGTGGCTGTTTGATTGGCCGGCTGGGTAGTTAGAAGGGTGGATGAACAAACGGACGATGGGTCATTGGTTGGCTGGCTTTTGTTGTTTTGAGACAGGGTCCATTACATACTCTAGCTTGACTTCAAACTCCCCCTTCTTACCTGTCTCCCACGCGCTATGCGGGGATCGCTGTCTACACCACCATACCTGGCCCACTTTGAGTTCCAGGCCCCCTGGGGCTCTGCAAATTCCATTAGTTGGTGTGCACCTGCGTGTCCCGTGGACCATGTGGATTCTGAATTGAGATGACCGTGCTCAGCCCCGCCCTCCCAGGAGCCTGCCTGGCAGATGATTCATTCATTTGCTCTGTGCCCCAAATAAGGCTGAAGGGCTAGCTCTGCAAAACAGGACAACAGCACAACCGGGGTTGTGACCTGGTGGGAGTTAGGGAGTGTTAGGGACCCAATTCTGGGTGTAGGCTTCCTAGTCGGGTGTCAGCAATGAGGTGGATTCCAAGCCTCAAGCCGACCGCAGGCCCAACAGGCTGAGGAGACACGGCCAGGAGAAAGCAGAGGGACAGCCCTGATGACTTGGTGCAGGGGGGGCGAGGCCCCAGGAGGGGGACACGTTCTAGGAGCTGGAAAGGTCATCGTGCTCCCCAGAACATGGCGCAGCTGTAATGTGGGCACAGAGGCCACGCTGGACTTCCACCCTACCCAACTCCAGAACAATCACGTTGCTTACTTAAATTTATAACAGTGTGCCATAGCAGTGAAGCGCTGACAGATTCTGAGGAAGATGGGATTCCTGGCAGCAGGAATGAAGAGCGCCGTGACCTGGGGCCACCCCGTAACTCCAGCCTGGTCTCTACCGTGCTGTACTGCCCCTGCCCTCTGGAGTCACGGCTGTCTTTCTGTGTTGGCCATGCTGGCTTCACACTTGCTGCAATCCTCTGCCCCTCCTCGACACCATCACACCTGGCCAGGCAAACAGACTGAAGAGTGAAGAGGGTGAGGCCTTAGAAGTGCAGAAAATTATAGAAGTGACCTTGTGGGTTCATTATGTGGATGGTCGAAGTACAAAGTCAAGAGCCTGGAGCCCTCCGTCCGCCGGCAGTCCTGTTTCCACTGCACTCTGCACCACAGAGCCGCCTTTCGCTTGTCATAAATTATCCAGACACCAGATCTGCACAGAAGTGGACATGCCCAGCCTCGAGGGACTCCGGCCCGGTGTTCATCGCCGCCGCAACGGTTTGGGACTCTGTGACCTTTCCAGTTCCGGTTTATCTCCATCTCAAGCCCAGGCCTCGGGACAGGTCTTACCCGATCCACAACAGACTGCAGTTGACAAAGGCGAAGACCCCATGTCTAAGGGTGAAACTGACAGCCTTCTCTGAGGGGCCCTGGAAGCCGGTGTCCTCTCAGCCGCTCAGGGCAGGTCGCTTGCTCAGGACTACGCACGAAGAGCCCAATCCAGAGGGCAGTTGTGACCACTGGGCTCTCCCACCATGGGCTGGCGCCGTCTGTGCTCCCGCAAATCTGCCACTGACCCCGTGGGCAAAGGGAACGAGGACCCGTCATATCCCCTTCTAGACTCAATTCTCTCAGACCCCACACCAACACCTCACATGACTGACTACGGATCCGCATTATATATTAACATCCACAAAAAACAAAAGCAAACTCATGCTCATAGCCGTGAGACACTGGACTGTCACTGGCAAAGGACAAACTACCCCTCAGACATCTTCTGGTAACAATGAAATTCACTGTAGCCTTCTGAGGTTGACTCAAAAAAGATGTGATCACAAAATCTTAGCAAGTCCAACTTTTAGACAGCCCCAAGTGGGCAGGACAGAGCAAGAAAGGACAGTTTGAACAGAGATGCTTCTCATGGTCCCCGTCCAGCCTAGCCCTGTTGACTAAGGACTGTCTCCAGGCCACAGCACCCAAGCACACGCAAGTTTGGGTGCGTGTTCTAAGTAGTCAACCTCGGCGCTGCCGCCATTTGGAGACCAGTAACCCTTAGCTTCGAGGGTGAGGCTGGCTCTGCGCCATAGGGTGGAGCTCAGCGCTGCTGGCCGCAGCCCACTGGACGCCACGGCCATGGCTGCCCTGTCTGACACTGGAGGTAGGAGGGCAAACTCACCCAGGTCAGGCAGAATCAGTACGCATGACAGATAGCTGCCAACTCTCCACAGGGACAAGGCCCGAGTGTGTGTGCTTCTCCAGGAGGCAGGGGCTAACTAGAGAACCAGAAAGATGTCCTGATTGTCTTTGGGGGTTTGTATCTACTGTGTGTGTGATGTCTGTCCTCGTGTGTAGCTGTGTGTGCCCATGCATGTGCCTAGAGGTCTGAGACGGATATTGGGTGTCCTGTGTTATCCCTCTTATTCCCGTGAGACAGGGTCTCTCACTGAGTGCGGAGCCGGGCTGCAGACTAGCATGCCCTACGGATCCTCCTACTGCATCCCTGAGGTCACAGGCACACATGCCGGCAGCCAGCTCTTTATGTGGGGGCTGGGGATTTGAACTCCGACCCTCATGTTTGTTCAGCAGCCACTCTTACCTGCTAAACTTCCTCCCATTTCCAGATGTTTCTTCTTTTTACTTCAGCAGCTAATTCAGGGTTAAAACAATCTCTGAGTCTTACCCAGGAACAGATGTCCACAGACCTTCTGCAAAGGGGCAGCTGGGAAACACCACAGGCTTCCAAGTGCGAAGTCTCTGCCATAGTTACCGAGGTTGTTTTTGGGTAGGGAGGGGAGGAGCCACAGACAATATGCAAATGAAGTATGGTGAGGCCCCTCCTCCAGCAAGCTTCATGTGCATGCACTGGAAATTTAATCTTACACACTTCCGCATTATAAAATATTTTCCATTGATTTTTGTTTTCAGCCATTTAAAAATGCCAACACCACTACTAGCTTATAGCTCTACATAAACAGCACCAAGAGTGGTCTTGGGGGACATGCAGTCTGAGAGCCTTGGCTACAGGGTACCTAGCCGTCTGCTATACCTAAGAGCTTGACGGAGAGGAGATGGGCTGGAGCCGGTGTTCGGGCACAGGCTGCACACACACTGGGAGGGATCCTCACTGCATTCCCTGCTCACCCCTCGCATCTCGAGCCCCACCAAACCCCTGTGGGGTCTAGCATGGCAGCCCCTCATGGTACCGCCTCCTGGGGTACACTGCTTTTTGGTTTCTATTGATTAAAAACAGGCCGACTTCTCTACCATTCTTTAATGTTTTGCTATTACTGTAAATGAGGGACCATCACTGGCACTGATCGAGCTGTTTGCATGGTCCCCGGGGTCCTGGGAAGCTCTTTGTCCTGAGTCCCGTCATTTCTTACAGACTTTGCCGCTCAATGACTTCCCTGAGTCCTCCCAGCATCCTTTGTCTTTGACAGTAAGGACAGAAAACACAGGTGGCCTTCTCCACCCTCGGAGGCACCCCCTGGATGCTGAGCACTGCATGGCCCCAGGCCCTGATTGAGAGCGGCTGGAAGAGACCTTTCAGCGTTCTCCGTAAGCACGCCTGGGGCCCGAGCCAGTGTGAGGGCAATGTCTCTACAGATGTCGCTGCAGCGTGGGGAGCAGGAATAGCACAGACAGAGGAGCAGCAGGAGCTGGGAAACAGCTCACAGCGGCAGACCTGTTATCTGGCCCACAGTCCATGTTGCTGTCTTCCTGGAGGGTTCTCAAATTTCTTGATGTGCCAGCCGTCAATGTATAATGAACTTGGGGTGGATGGGATGGGTAGATCACTTGCCTAGCACAAACAAGGCCCTCTGGGTTTAACCAGCAGTGTGGCAAAATAAAAACCAAATAGAGATTGGTGAGGAGTCCCAGGAAAGGCGCCGATGAAGCCTCTTGAGAGGGGCAGGGCGGCCCAGGAGCCCGGCAAGCTTTTAGGAATCCACTCCACTTCCTGGCCTCTGCACCAAGAAGAGAAACCGCCCAGGGACAGGGCGCGGAAGGGTGGAGCGCAGGTCCCCAACAGGACCAAGTTCCAAGGAAACGCTTTGGCAATGGCAGGGGCAACCGGATTCCTGGGAATAAGACCAGGCAAGTCCATCTCTGGGCCCCTTAAGCTCCAAAGCTGGGGCCTTCCCTGGGAGCCGCCGTCTCAAGGGGCCTGGGTGCTTTCCCTGCACAGGGCTCCCCTTCTTCCCGGCACAACTTCACATCTGTGTCGCCACGTTCCAGGAAGTTCAGCAGCCGCAGAATGAACGGGGAGGGGCCAAAGACGGCTTCTGGAAGTCTCTGCGGCGTCTTTGCTAGGGAAGGGATCCATCCAGTGTCAGAGGGCCTCACATCTCAGGGGCACTTAGACTTCTCTCTTGGTGAGCTCTGGGACAGTCTCATGCACAAGAAACTCCCTGGTCATCACTGAATTTTTCAGATATGGATTCGGAGTTTGCTCCTCACAGAGAGGCTCTGGTTCAGGACTCTGACTGGAAGTCAGAGGTTGCTGGTTGAAGTCCGTGTATATCTCTTCTGCCATTCCCAAACACTGGTTGTGGGCGTCTCCAGGAGCAACCTCGGTTAAAACTGAGGACTCCTTAAAACTTTTCCCCTGGGCACAGTCAGGCCTAGACGGAGAGGTCACGTACTCATTGGCCTCTCCTCCCAAAATGCTCTCCTGGCCTTTTCTAGCTTCCTCTGTGGAAACAACTTCCAGAAAATTCTCAAAGTTTACCACCAACTTGTCAATGAGGTCGGCTGGGACAGAACACAGTTTTAAGGCCCTGTCTTCTGTGTTCCTAGAGTTTTCAGATTCCTTCTGTCTTGACCTCCCCTACAAAAGGAAAGGGGACACCCCAGAGTCATGCACGCTGTGTATTGTTAGGAGCCCTATCCCCCATACAGCCCCTCATCCCTCGCTGGCCCAGATGACGACCCACCAGTCACTGCCTCAGGGCCTTGACAACAGGGCTCCACTTCCTGAGAAGTAGCCGCCCAGGGCCCACCATCCTGGAGGGCTCAAGGCTTCCCACAGCGTATTTACAAAGCTGCAGGTGAGGTGAGAGCCCTTAGGAGAAAGCCATAAAGGCCGGCACCACCAGGACGTGTAAGGCCACCTCACAACAGGGCAGGGGTGCTGTCATCTTTGTCTCCTGGGCTCTCCTAGGGTTTGCAATGAATCAGTGCTTGTTGTAGAGGCCTGGCCTGCACACTATGTAAACTACATTTCACCATCAAAGAGCAAAGAGGCCAATATATAACACAAGTGAAGGAGAGCGCAAAATAGTTCACTATCACAAAAACGCCCTCTGGAAAAATAAATTCTAAGTTACAGGAAACAAAAGACTAACATTTTAAATTCTCGAAGCAAGGAAAACCTGCAAAGGGGCGTTTAATAATAACAATTTAAGAGCTACAGTTCACTGGGCTGACTTATACTTAAAGGGGAGATTCATAACTTAGACATTTTTCAAGTTTCCTGCTTAAAAATGTACTTTAAAGGGGGATTTCTACTTGGAAAAATACACCAGGAAACCCTACTGCCAATTAAATCACGTAACTCTAACTCTAAAGAGCTACCTTTGCATTGCTGCAGTATCCCTGGCCCCCAGATTAATTTGCTCTTGGCTGTTTTTCAAATGGCCAGAGTTGACAGCTAGGTCCTCTCACAGAGCCACGGCTAAAAGAGCCGCCTCTGTGGCGTCCGCCAGGGTTGCCCATGTCGGGAGCACCTCAGGCCCCGCTGACGTCCTTTCTCTAGTCCAGAGTGTGAGTGAAGGGAGAGTCCATCCGTCTGCCCTCCCACCTGTTCCCTGGGAGCCGGAGGAAAGCCCCGCCCACCCCACCCACCTCCCCCAGCCGTTTCCTGGATCAATCCCACCCAGTGGCGGGTACCTTGAAATCATCTCTGGTCCATGTGGCTAAACTACTTTCAGCGGGGTTGGGAACATCAGGACAACACAGACGAGTCAACCTGCTATTAAAAGATGAGATTTTGGAGGAGGAGGTTAGCTCGGGCACCGTCCTTGTGTGGTGTGTGGCTGAGCTGAGGGCCAGGCTTACTAAAGGCAGCAGTGGGACTCCCTAATTTGAATTAGAATGTCCCCCAGGCTCATATGCTTCAATACCTGACCCCAGTTGTTGGAACCATGAGGGGACGACTAGGTGTGTTACTGGGGCCAGGCCTTGAGGTTTCAGAAGCCCACCCATCTGTCTCAGATGGCTGTGTCTCAAGATGTGAGCAATCAGCTGCCACTCCGAAGCCAATCCAGCCTCTTTGCTGTGGTGCTCCCTCCTTCACCCGTCACGGACCCTAACCCTCTGAAACCATAAGGCTTAAATTAAAGGTGTGTAAGTGACCTTGATCTCGTGTCTTATCATAGCAATAAAAAATAAAAGATGGAAGGCAACTGTAAAACTCCCTGTTCAATAAGAGTGAGCTTCCACACCCTTGCCTGACCGGAAACATGATCCCTTGCCTGTGGAACAACCCCGAAGGAGATGCACGCTTCCCCATGGAGTTATATCCTTACCTTCCTTTCTCCATCACCCCTGTATCTCCTCCCTGGCCCTGATGTTAGACAACTGCATGACAGTCACTCTTGGCAAATATATTCTTGGGGACGGTTAACACACTTCCTCATACTCATTCCCAAAATACGTTCCCAACTGCAGTACCAACACCACCAGCTAAGCAAAGTCTGGACTCCCAGACTTTATCCCAGAACTCTGAGTCAGAAGCCCTTCTGATTTCGATACGTGCCAAGATAAATATTACTACTTAAGAGTGTGATGTGTGCTGTGCCTTGGCTGCGCCATACTGTCGGTAATCGAGGTGACATTAGCTTAGTCACAGATGGACTGAGCAAGCTCACAGGGCAGTGTAGGGCTGCCTGAGCTGGCGCTAACTGGATGAGAACCCAGCCCCAATTCCAGGGTCAGTCTCCTGTCCTCTCTAGCCTCAGGTGGCCGGCAGACAGCAGCAGACAGGAGCAGCTGGTCCTCCTTGGCCTCAGAGGACTCTAGACGTGGCGCCCCGATCTGTACAAATACATCTTCGTGTTTGTCAGAGTCCCGATGAATCTGAGGGTGTGCCCTTTAATTTTTTCCACAAAGATGGACCAAACAAATGAAAGAGTGAACCTCCCCCCGCCCCCCCCAGGAGGAGGAGGAGGAGGAGGAGGAGGAGGAGGAGTGCCATCTGACACCACAATGCCTTCCACTGGCTGTCAGTTATGAACTCACTTTGGCTTTCTGAGACCAGAAGTCAGCGTGAAGACGCTAAGTAGAAGAAGGCCTCCTCCAACCAGAGATGTCAGCAGGATAATTTCCAAGACACCTTTGCCACAAAGAGAACAAAATACTATTGTCAATATAGTTCCCCAAGTCATTGACAAAAGCCAAATATTAACTTAAGTTTGCACTATTTTTCAGCTGTGATCTCGTTATATAGCCCAACCTAGCCTGAACTCAGTGTGTAGTGTGATCTAGGCTTAGACGTCACATTTTCCTGCCTCTGCCTCCTGAGTGCTGAGGGTGGCATGCAGGCCATGCCTGGCTAGATATGGTCCCAGGAAAGAGCCTGCCCTGCACAGTTACGGAGAAGAAAAGTACCCCAGAGGGACCCCAGAGGGACGAACCAACTTCGGAGAGGGAGCAAGTTAGAGAGACAGAGGCAGGAAGTGAGGGAAGCGAGGGAAGGGCGGGCAGTGACTGGTGGGCTTTCCACGGGGAATCTAAGATTTAAACTGTGGCTGCTGTGGCTGAGTGGGTTCCAAAGGTCTGAGAGTTAGGAGCACTGGCTGCCCTTGCCCAGGACCCAGGTCTAGCTCTCAGCACCTACAAGGCTGCTCACAATTCCCTGTAACTCCAGTTCCGGGCGATGAGAACTCTCTTCCGACCCACGCAGGCTCTTACACGTGTGTGGCTCACGTAAGTTCGCTCAGCTACACATATACACACACTAATAATAATAATAATCTTTCAGAAAAAAGAGGTGGCTTGAAGAGGATCCAGAACAGAAGTAGAGTGCTCCAATAACACAGGATCTTGCTTTCAATTTGATCCTGAGGGAAAATTCCATGACCTGTTCTAGCTTGTATCCAGTGCTCTGAGAAATACAACATGATTGTTTTAAACATTTCTCAAAAGCAATGTCTAAGAGAATTCCAAGAAGGCATTGCTATCCCACAGATCAGCACATGTTTTCTTTGCAAACCATATGCTCTGCTCAGAGTTTCCAGAGCCATGAGTCGCACGAGGATTCTGAGATGCTTCAAGAAGACATTTTTTGGCTTATGCTAGTTATTGCAAAACTTGATGGTGTTGTTTGTTTTTTGTTTTTCCAGTGTTTTGAGACAGGGTCCTTCTGTGTAGCCCTGGCTATCCTAGAAGTCACTCCGTAGACCAGGCTTTTCCCTTCTTTTTCCGTCATATAGTATATAAACACCGTTTCCCCATTAAATATCTTCTTTAGCCAACGACCAGATGAAACTACTATTCTACATCATGTGTTACATCTAGCAAATTCGTGCTCTCCGTGTTTTCAATGTAAAAACTGCTAAGTTGAACACATAATTCTTCTTCCTGCTTACAATCCCACAGATGGTAACACTAAGTCTCTTCCCATTCATCAGTGACCTTTGATCAATCAGCTTTTCCTTCCAAGGTCCTGCTGCACAGCTCCTGCCATTTAGGAGCAGGGCGACAGTCTGTCATGGAACTACTCATGGCTGGGGCTCAAGTTCATGTTGATCGCTCCCCCAGAGGTTATTTGGGGTTGCCTATCAGGAAGGGGGAGAAAATGGCCAGTCTGTCTAACTCAGCCCCCAATGTGCCTGCTCCTGTGCAACCCCTTACTGCTCGCTCCCAAGTGAACACCTCGAGGCCTGAGGCTGGTACTCACTGACTGACGAGGTCCTGAAGTTCACTGCTCCCCCGCTGGTCCCCCCAGCTCTGGTGCTGGCCACAACCCAAACGGTATAGGATGTCCTTCGCGTCAGGGACCCCAGGTCGTACCGCAGGACACGGGAGTTAACTGTCGTGGCTGAAGGGAAAAATAGAAGCTGAACAGCACGGCCAGCCAAACTGAAAATGTGCATCAGGGCTGGCCCTCCGAGCCCTGGCCCGCAGTTCCAGCGGACTCTCTCAACTCCTGCTCAACACAAGCCCACCAAGATGGGCCAAAGACCTACACAGAAGAGCTGAAACCATAAAACTCTTCAACAGCCAAATAAATAAATCACAGCTTCGAACTGTTTTCACAATAGGAGTCCCAAAACACGAGCAACTTTATAAGACAGTATTAAACTGAACTTTGTTAAAATTAAAGAGCTTTTGCTCATCAAAAGGTGGTATAAGACTTAAACAATTACAAACTTAAAGAAAATATTTGTAACATAATTGTGATAGGGAGCTTATACTCAAAATATAAAGAACTCATAACTCAAAGCCACGAAGACAACCCAATGTTGAGATGGGTGAAGACGTCAGGAGGACGTTTTTCCTGAGGACGACAGACGTACAGCTACTCAGAGGGCTGCTCCACACGGTTAGTGACTAGGGGCAAACCCTTTCTTAAATGAGATACCTGGACCCACATGCTGCCAGACTTACTTGTTTTATTTTGCAGTGAACTTGAGACCTTCTGCATACTAAATAAGTGCTCAGAGTCTGAGCTGCCCCCCTCAGCCCCATAACTTCTATGAAATAAACCAAATACGTAATTGACGACACCATCCTGTGGTTGCCAGAGCCGTGGGGGGAGGGAACGGGGAGCCACTGAGTAGAGAACACAGAGCTTCCATTGAGAAAGGTGATGGCCACACAATATGGTAAGACCTTAAAATGTTGAGTGCTAAATGCCACGACAAAATCAAATTTCACCTAAAGGGGAATGCACGCATAGCCCAGAGCTTAGGGTGCCAGAGATACTACAGACTCAAGAATAAGGTACCCGGGCAGGGGGCAGGAGAACTCATGCTTAGAGAACTCTGCAACAAGGTCTGTGCCTGCACATGCACCCACCCAACAAGGTCTGTGCCTGCACATGCACCCACCCAACAAGGTCTGTGCCTGCACATGCACCCACCCAACAAGGTCTGTGCCTGCACATGCACCCACCCAACAAGGTCTGTGCCTGCACATGCACCCACCCAACAAGGTCTGTGCCTGCACATGCACCCACCCAACAAGGTCTGTGCCTGCACATGCACCCACCCAACAAGGTCTGTGCCTGCACATGCACCCACCCAACAAGGTCTGTGCCTGCACATGCACCCACCCAACAAGGTCTGTGCCTGCACATGCACCCACCCAACAAGGTCTGTGCCTGCACATGCACCCACCCAACAAGGTCTGTGCCTGCACATGCACCCACTCTAAGCTGGGCAGATCCCACCAGAAATGATGCTCGTCAGAGTCTGAGGGGCGGGCCAAACCATTCCGTGATGGAGCGGGAGAAAGCAGGCTGGTGTCCCCACCCCCTTCAGGACTCTCCCTGAGACCTCTTCAGCTCATGAGGTGGCACGCTTGAGTCTACTTTCAAAGAGGCTAAGTATGTGTGCAAGGCTGCATACAGGTCACAGCTGGAAGCCACCCCTGCGTCAGCGCTAGTCACCTCGTCTGCGGGGGAGTTTGACCCGAGCACACTTACAGAATTCTTTTCCACCTTCAGCCTGGTAAAAGACGGTGTAATTGTTGATGAATCCATTTCTACTGCTCTTGGGAATCTCTTGCCATATGATGGTGGCCGTCTTCAGACCGATGTTCTCCACCCTGGTCTTGGGACCTCTTGAAGGGGCTTCAGAGGACAAGGAAGTAGAAAGCCAAGGCTGATCACACCCTGAAGATCCACCCTTGTTCAAGCAAGACCCACAATGCTGGGGTAGGTCAGGTGGGTGAGTGGGGTGGGGGAGGGGATCGTAGAAATTGCTTGTTCGTCATTCATTTTTGTTTGTTTTCACTCAGGCATCTTATATAAGACAAGGAGTCCCCCCAGAATGTACTTTTTTATAGGTCCCCCATTCCAATCAACACCCAGCTCTCATTCCTATCTGTAGAGCGTAGCTACGGTCAGCTGAAGACTATCCTCCCTGGTCAAAGCTTACACAGCAGGAGACAGTTTCCAGTGTTGAATCTAGAAGATGTTAATGCTCAAAAGGATGAAATGAAGTCATGAGCCCATGCTCATAAACGTCATTTGGGAGGCTGAAAGACAGCCCAGGTGCAAGCATGAGGTCCACGTACAAAGCTGGCCATGGTGACCTTTCACATATCAGAGCTGAGAGGTGGGCAGCCAGCCTAGACTATAGGCAAGCCCCAGATCCCAGAGACCCTTAACAAATAAACCAGCCGGATGGCTCCTGGGGCTGACACGTGAGGCTGACATGTGACCTCCACACTGTGCTCCAAGACACACTTGGCCAACATGCGCGCACACACATGTGCACACTCACAGAGAACCTTTTTTACCACGGGTGTGATGAACTGGGCAGGCGTCCTGGACCGATCTTAGTTAACGCTAACTTTGATTACAGCCCCAGTTGCTGCTTTGTTGTGTCGGTGGAGGAGTTGTTTCACCCCGTGAAGCCCATGTCCCGTTTGTAAAGGGGGAAGGGGCTGGATTAGGTAGCTCGTTATTTCTGCCCACCTTTGGAATCTAGTGACCCCATAGCCTGGGCTCAACCCAGCGTATGAATTTACAGGGTGCGCCGGCTCCAAGGCAGGCAGTCCCCACTCACCTGCCTCTTTGGCATAAGCTTGGACTGTGTACGGCTGTCCCACTTGCTGTCCCAGCACTGGGTACACTGATATGTTATAGCACACGAGAGGCTTTAATTTGTCTTGAGGCGAGAGGGGTGGGGTGGAGAGAGAAAAGACTGGCGTAAGCACCCACGGTAGCAGAATGGACAAGAGGAAGGGCTGAGCTGTGGCCTACGGCCTAGAAGGCCGTCTGGTTTCTAGGTAAGATGGTCACTAACGTCTACTCCTGCCTAAAATGTTCTAAACTAACTGGGGGGGCAATCCCAATAAAGTGCAGCTGCACCGTGAACTGTAGGAAGGCGGCCGTCGCTGACTTCCCCACGCGGTCCGGGCGCGCTGAATAAAGTTAGCCCTTCGCTCAGCGCATCGCCGACACCGAATGCTAGGTCCTCTGCCTGCCTGAGTCCCGCCGCGAGCCTTGTTTGTGTCTGGAGACAACGTCTCAGGATACAGCCCAGGCCAGCCTCGAACTCGAGCCTCCCCTTGCCTCAGCCTCCTGGGGGCTGGGGTGGCGGCTACAAACCGCCATGCCTGGCCAGCAGATTTCTTCCAGCGGCCGCGGTGGGGCTTCAGAGGCCGAGCTTGAATGGGGCGTCACACGGCCGGCTTTCATGAAATAAAATCGCATTTACTCTGTCAGTCCCTGAGGAAGGGGCCTAACTCTTAGATCGGAGGGAGGAGCGAGAGGGAGGAGCGAGAGGGAGGAGTCAGAGGGAGGAGCGAGAGGGAGGAGTCGAGAGGGAGGAGCGAGAGGGAGGAGCGAGAGGGAGGAGTGAGAGGGAGGAGCCAGTCAGAGGGAGGAGCGAGAGGGAGGAGCCAGTCAGAGGGAGGAGCGAGAGGGAGGAGCCAGGCAGAGGGAGGAGCCAGGCAGAGGGAGGAGCCAGGCAGATGGAGGAGCGAGAGGGAGGAGCGAGAGGGAGGAGCCAGGATAGGACGGGTAAAATGTATTGAGTGTTCGCATGAAATACTCTAAGATATTATTTCGAAAGCCTTCCTTTGCTGTGTTAAACTGCCATTAGCACTGACAGGGTGGCCCATGAGCGTCATTATTTCCTGCGTCCCCATGAGCAGGTGTGGGCAAGACTGTGTTTACTTCTGTGCCAGCTTCGCCCGGGAGACGTGAGGACCAGGGCAATGGCTCTGCTCCCCTCCCGGGCCGCCCCCTACTTACAGCCTTCGAAGAGAATTTAGACGGGTGCAGCGAAGCCGGGCCCGCTCCGAGGAACCGCGCTGCCAGCTACCTTGCTCGATGCTCCAGCTTGTGGCCCGGGGCACGGGCTCCCAGGAGAGGGCGGGGAAGGCTGCGGGCGCGGTGTCAGGGACCCACTGCACCATCCAAGCGTCCGCCGCGGGGGCGCAGCTGTCCCAGTGCAGCTCCAGCCGGGGCCCGGCCAGGCAGGCCCGCGCGCCGCCTCCGGAGCACTGGGGGGCTGCAGGGGACAGGGCTCAGCCGCGCACCGCATCTGCAGACCCGCGCCCGCCTCCCCGGAGCCCCTCGCCAGCCAGCTAGAGCCTGGAGGCCGCGTCCCATCTCGAAAGGTCCGTGCGCTCCCTCCTCCCCAGACTGGATCTGGGTTTCAGATTCCAACGGCTACTCCTGGGCGTAAAGTCTGCCTACCCGGAAAGGGAGCTCGGAGGACAGTTAGGCCTGAGGGTCCGAAGCTGGGGCAGGGCCAGGGTGACGAGTTCAGAGCCCGGCATCATTGCCGCCTCTTCCACAGGACTCCTGCTCGCCTCCCCCACTCCCCCTACCTCCCTGCCTTTCCCTGCATCCACGGGAACTGATGTCCTCATGAGAAAGGGAGTCAGGGGAGGCAAGGCTGGGAAGATGGCTCAGTCAGGAAAGGGCTAAAGACATAAGCATGGGAACTGAGTTCGATCCCCAGCACCTGAGGAGACGGAGACGGCAGAATCCCTGAGGCTGGGGAGCTCCAGCATCAGTGATTAACCGGTCTCTTCACTGCTGGGATGGCTTAGCAGTGAACAGAACAGGTCGCTCTTGCAGAAGATGGGAGCTGGGTTCCCAGCACCCACACTGGGTGCTCACAGCTGCCTGAAACTCCAGCTCCAGGACATCCAGCGCCTCTGGCCACCATGGCTCCTGCACTCACATGTGCACACCCACATACGGGCACACACATGTACAACACGCATAATTGAGAATAGTAAAAGTGAACCTTTGGTCTACATAATGTTTCAGTATAGCCCAGGTCACACACACACACACACACACACACACACACACACACACACACACACGCACACACGCACATACAAAAGAAAGAGAGGGAGGGAGGGAGGAAGGAGGAGGAGGAAGGAAGGGAGGAGGAAGGAAGGGAGGAGGAAGGAAGGGAGGAGGAAGGAAGGGAGGAGGAAGGAAGGAGGAGGAGGAAGGGAGGGAGGGAGGAGAGGAGGAAGGAGGGAGGGAGGAAGGGAGGGAGGAGGGAGGGAAACTGGAGCTGCCCCAGGCCAGAGCCTGGGCCTAGGAAGCCGGGAAGGGAAAGGAGGGTCCACCTCAGGGGAAGCGCCGTGCAGCCCACAACTTGCCTTTTAGACCCCTAGCCTGCAGAACCACAGGACAGCGTGTCCCTGTTGTTTTAAGCAGCCCAGTTGGCGGCAGTACAGTAAGGTGGTCCCTTACATAATTAGCCTGTCTTCCACTCCCTCCTCTGGTCTCCTGGAGGCACTTTCTGAACAAGTGACTTGGCAAGGCGTCCAGCCCTGAAGAGGAATGAGCAGGGCTCCCAGCCTCACACTCTTCCTGCTCACAAACCCAGGAGCTCAGAAGAGCCCAGAGGTGGCAGAGCTACGCCTCCCTATTCCCTTCCCTCCTCCCTATTCACTCCCCACTTTGCTTTAAAAACTCCTTTTTTCACCAATAAAGTGAGACCTTGACAAATCCACTGCTTGGTCTCCTTTCTTCTTTCTCTCCCATTATTTTCAGGTTCTAGCCCACCTCGACCCATGAATAACTAGGCCCCGTGGGTCGGGGCAACCTTTAACATGCATTCTTTAAGTTGACAATCCATGTCTAGTAGGAATGTAGTTCATCAGAATTTTACTAAGAGTGATGACAGTGGGCTAGGGCTGTAACCCAGTGTCTCAGTGGTAGAGAGATTTGCTGGATGGCACCACAGGGCCCTGTCATCAGCCCCCAGGACTGAAGAGGGAGAACATGAGACAGAGACAGACACACAGTACACAGCGGCAACAGGACCACAGTTGTAGCTCAATTAATGAGTAGAGAGTCCGAAGCCCCATCCAGTCCTCGGCACAGCATGACCTGGTTTGGCAGAACACTTGGAAGGAACTCAGGAGTCAGAAACTGAAGGCCATCTCTGCTGTGTGACTCCGAGGACAGCCCAGTTACACGAGACCCTGTCTCCACACAAACAAAGATGGTAACGGCCAGCCCTGGACGACATTTGCAGAGAGGCTCTCGGTGTTCCTCACGCGTCCTACTTATTGTGAGAGGTGTGTTCTGAGAGCTCCAGTGTACGCCCGTCTTAAAGAGCTTACAGCGTGCCCAATTGTATGGCGAAGACTCGAACCCAGGGCTGCTAGACTGCGCGGGGCACACTTCCACCCCCTTCCCCCCCTCTCTCACATTTCCACCCCCTGCTCTCTCTCTCTCTCTCTCTCTCTCTCTCTCTCTCTCTCTCTCGCTCTCTCTCGCTCTCTCTCGTCCTCTCTTTCTCTCTCTCACCCTCTGTCTCTGTCTCTCTCTCGCTCTCTCACTCTCTCTCACTCTCTCTTCTCTCTCTCTCTCGCCCTCTCTCTCGTCCTCTCTTTCTCTCTCTCACCCTCTGTCTCTGTCTCTCTCTCACTCTCTCACTCTCTCTCGCCCTCTCTTTCTCTCTCTCACCCTCTGTCTCTGTCTCTCTCTCGCTCTCTCACTCTCTCTCGCCCTCTCTTTCTCTCTCTCACCCTCTGTCTCTGTCTCTCTCTCTCACTCTCTCACTCTCTCTCTCTCGCCCTCTCTTTCTCTCTCTCACCCTCTGTCTCTGTCTCTCTCTCTCACTCTCTCACTCTCTCTCTCTCTCGCCCTCTCTTTCTCTCTCCCTCTCTCGCCCCCTCTCTCTTTCGTCCTCTGTCTCTCTCTCGCCCTCTGTCTGTCTCTCTCTCTCTCTCTCTCTCTCTCTCTCTCTCTCTCTCTCTCTCTCTCTCTCTCTCTCTCTCTCTCTCTCTCTCTCTCTCGCATCCTGTCATGGAGCACGGTGGGAACTGAGGTTGATGACTTTCCGCAGTCCTCCCATTTAACAAAGAATACATGTGCCAATCGCACATTGTTTACTGAAAACATCACTAGACTCCTGGACACTGGGACAAGGCTGTGAATGACTGGTCGGGCATGGTGGGGGGTACACACCTTTAATTCCGGCACTCAGCAGTTCGAGGGCAGCCTGATCTACAGAGGGAGTTCTACACAGAGAAACCCTGGCTACTCTTAAACACTGACTCAATACTAACAGGAGGAGGAATGGGTCAGGGTTAAGAGGAGGGATGGGCAGAAAAGTCTAGAGCTTCTTGTACAAACGCGGAACCAGGCAGGGCTAAGCAAACAGGTATGAATTAGAGAGAACAACTCTTAGATATTTGTGCCAGCTGCTATGTTACTTGGCGAGCCAGAAATCTGACAAACAATCAAACAGAATCTGTCAAATAAACAGACAGAACCCTGTCCTCTGGGCCCCCTCTCAAGAGTAGTCGGGCAACACAAAGTAGATTCGGGGAGGGAGAAACACAGAAGAAGAAAACTCTATGGGGAGGGCTAAGGGGGGTGGGGGAGGACGGGGCAGAGGGTGGATCTAGGAGGGGTAGGAAAAGGAGACAAATGTGTCAAATACATCATATGACATGCTCAAGAATCAATAAAATATTATTTGAAAAATTACTGCCTTCATCAGGTGTGTATCCTCTTGAAGAAGAAAATGTTGGGGGGAGAGAGAGGGGGGGAGGGAGGGAAGGAGGGAGGAAGGGACGGAAAGAGGGAAGGAAAGAGGGAGAGAGAGGGAGGGAGGGAAGGAGGGAGGGAAGGAGGGAGGGAAGGAAAGAGGGAGAGAGAGGGAGAGAGGGAAGGAGGGAGGGAAGGAGGGAGGGAAGGCGGGAGAGAGGGAGGGAAGGAGGGAGGGACTTGCACTAAGTGACTGAGGAAGTGGAGCCCTGAGGATGAGCAGCTCCACGTGCACATGGCAAGCTTGAAATTCAAATACAAAGTGAGGAGGCTTGGTGCTGCACAAGTGTGGGGGCCTGGGTTTGATCAGTCAGGTGTGGCAGAGCACGTCTGCAATCAGAGCATGGGAGGAAGACGGGAGGCCCAGGGAGTTTCCTGCCTGCAATTCAGTCAATTGATGAGCTCTGTGTCCAGAGAGACCCTGTCCCAAAATAGAGGGAAGTATCAACCTCTGGTCTCCACGGTGCTGGTGGTGTGCGCTCACACAACGCACATACACAGGCGTGCACGCACGAATCTATGCTCACATTCCACACACAATCCCTCACACACAATCCAACAAGGCCTTTTATTCCAAAACAGAAAATAAGGCTTTGCCACTTTGCCTGGGTTTGGTAAACGTTCAGAAGTCCAGGCGTGGTGGCTGGTGTCAGCAACGCCATCACTTACGAGGCTGAAGCAGAGTGGCCGGTAAGTTAGAGGCCAGCTACAGAGTGAGACCTGTCTAAGGAGAATTTACCGAGCAACTTACGGGCAAGTCTGTGTACCTAGCTGGGCAACTTACGGGCAAGTCTGTGTACACATATACGCGGTGTTCCTAGCTGGGCCATCAAATGGGAAGGGGAATGCGAGCAGACAGGAGAGTGAGCACAGAACCAGACAGAAGAGAGCTCAGGAGAGGACGCAGGCGCTGAGGACTCAAATATGACTGCTGTGTGGCCCCGCCCAGCGCCCATCCGTGTGGACAGAACCACGAAGAGTAGCTCGCAGAGCTGGAGGCTGTCACTGCTGGGTCAGCCCTTAAATTCCCAGCGCAGGCTTTGCTCCAAGGCAACTGTATTTCGGGCTGGAAGGGCTTGTTAGTTACCTGCAGGTTCTGTCTCCCCACGACAACCTACAGAGCCCTTGCTGCCCCGGCCCCTCAATTTGATTCAAGAGGAACAACTACCCTGAGGACAGCGACTGCTCCTTCTTCAACCAGATGGGACTAGACACCCGAGGAAGAGGTACTTACTCTCCTCATGAGCAGCTGGGATCCTCAGGACCGCCTCTTGGGACTTCCCCAGAGAATTAAAAGAAGTCACAGACACACAGTATGTCTGGCCTGTCAGAAACAGCTCATATTGCTGCTTAGTGACATTGTTTATCTCCGTAAGGTTGGTGCTGTTTTCTGGAAAGTACTGTATGTTGTAGCCAAGTGTTCTCTCCAAGACTGGGGCTCCTCTGGCCTTCTGTATCCAAAGAAAACAAAAGTAAATGCCAATACCAGAAAGAGAAAAAGGGACAGAGACAGTGATAAGTGGGGCAATGTCATGTTAGCCATCAGATGCTAAGCTATGTTCAGGTCTGTACCTTTCCAACACAAACACATCTGCTGTGGGGTGATGCCTTCCAAGTGCCAGGAGCGAATTTACCAAATGCATCCCTGGTATCAACTCTTAACAAGAGTTCAGTTTCATGGATCCAGACTGGTCCTAGCAAGCCGTGTCTACTTTCCTCCCTGACCTTCATTCCATCATGCAGGCGAAGGTATAAACGCTAAAAAGTGAAGGCTGTTATGAGTAGTTTTTTCCTGCCGGTTTGGTCCCAGATGAGACCACGTGGAAATACTTAGTTAATAGAAATGGGTTAATAATTAAGACAGAGCTAGCTGATAAGAAACTAGCAACAGGCCAACAGCTTTATGTCAAATACAGAGTCTCTGTGTGTTAATTGGGGCTGGCGCGGTGGTGGGACCAGGCGGCAGGAAAAGAACTCATAACGTAAGGCGTTCTCTTCTGGGCCAAAATCAAGTGCAGAACTTATCAAGGGTGGTTGGGTAGCTGTGCCTTTACCTTTTACTCCCATAGTTCCCCATCTACAGAGGGAAGATGGCTGTCCTGGACCAAACATCCAGCTAGAAGGGTGAAAATATTCAGGACTTCCCTGCCAGGCCCCTTAGCAGAAAGCCCAGAGTACAAGCCCAGAGACCCTGGCTCAGATTCTTATTTCCAGCCTTGAACTTAGACCCACTGAGCAGATGTTTCCCTGTGAGTAAGCATATGGGATATCTCCTGGGAATTATGGGGACTGTAAGTCTTGTGGTTCTGATCACAAACATCATGAAGCAGAATGACTGGATGTGTGGTCAGCTAGTGTTCTAATCTACTTTGGCCCAGCACCATCCAGTCCAGGAATCCTCTTCCATTGGTCACAACAATAACAGACCAGCTAGAAACTCTAACGGTGAGGCCCTGTCTCTCAACACAACACCTTATCTTTTCTCTTTATCCTCTGCTGTTATGGAGCTCATATTTATAAATGTGTGAGTTTTATTTGTCTGCTCATTTCCAATGCTGGGAGTCGGGCCCACAGCCTGACCAGTGCTAACTGAACATCCCACCACGGAGCCTATCACCGTCTCTAGTTGTATGTATACAAGTCAGTGATTGTTCAAGACAGCCATACAGATCTCACAACCTTTACGACTATCAGACTCTGCTAAATAAGTTGAATTCTTAGAAAGCCCTCTCCTACTGAGGCCAGTCCTCCAGCAAGAGGGAGGGGGAGGCAGGCGGGAACATCTGGCTACCAACTTCCCAGGCTGGCCTCTTGACTCCTGCCTACCACAGCATAGCGAAGGTCTTGCAAGGGTATGCATCACTGTTCACTTTCCTCCCCCAAGATGTGCGAAGTCATCACTCACCACACTTCACTGCATCTGAGATTAGTGTCAAAGATGCCCAAGCATGCCTGGATGCGAGTTCCTGTGCCCATGCCTCTGCCACCTACCGATGTCCCAAGGGGTTGGACCAAAGCAGTATCAACCTTGCAATAATTGGTTTCAGGTGTCACTCACCAAGCCAGGGTGATGTCTCCATTTAAAAAGATTTCAGTTGCCAAAGTTTAGCAAACAGATGACTTCCTGGTAGCCCTGGAGACACACTAGAGTTGCAACAGCCTTTTCTTCCTCACCTCAACCCTTCAACCTCTCTTTTTCCTTTCCTGTTTCCTGTAGCTTTTCTTCTAACTGCCCCTTCGTTTCCTGTTTTCC
Organism: Cricetiscus sungorus; assembly: GCA_030556225.1. Taxonomy (NCBI): domain Eukaryota; kingdom Metazoa; phylum Chordata; class Mammalia; order Rodentia; family Cricetidae; genus Cricetiscus; species Cricetiscus sungorus. The sequence goes on along the minus strand of JANBXA010000411.1, from coordinate 407,260 downwards.
GCTCTTGTTTCCTGTTCCTTCCCCTCTTCTTATTAGTTCCTCCTTCCCTGTATCACCTACCACCTTCTTTTCCCCTCGGGTCCAGATTTTCACCTTAGAAAGGATCATGTGGCCATTCTTTTAACTTTGCACACCACACTAGTGTTTAAAGGCGCACACATATCAAAGGTGTTGGTCACATCAGGTGACCTGACACCCCAAGACACCCAGGGAGCTGACCCCCGTCAGGGTTCTTCTTGTATAAGGATGAGGCTGCAAAGATCTTACACTGTAGTCTCGGGCATGGTGCATCCTGTAGATGCCCCAAATATTAGTGACTCAGATCAAAGGGAGCAGCCTGTGTCTGTGAAGTGTCCTTGGGACATCTACCGGGCAACCTCTGGGGAGTTTCTGAGCTCTGCGGCCACACAAGGAAGGGGATGTTAGGAGGTAAAACATCAAGAACCACGGCATTTTAAGGGGGAAGACACCAAACCTTTTCTGTTTTGTTTTGTTTCTTTTCCCAGTTTTTTGAGACAGGGTTTCTCTGTGTAGCCCTGCCTGAACTCCCTTTGCAGATCAGGCTGGCCTCGAACCCACACAGATCTGCCTGCTTCTGCCTCCCAAGTGCTGGGGTTAAAGGTGTGCGCCACCTCCAAAGGTTTCTAAGCAGGGGTTCAGTGTGACCAAGGGACTCACCTTCCACAGCAACAGCACCTTCCTCACCCCGTTCACGTCTGCCGGTCCCAGGACTCTCCACAGATCCGGGGCATGAGGAACTGGAAAGAACCGGAGGAAGCTGGTAACTGAGGGGATAGGGTTTCAGCAGTAGACCTTTGCCGGGCCCCTGGGCACGGCCCTTGGCGAGGAGATGCTTGAGGGGACAAATACGGCAGAGAGGAGGAAGTCAGCCTTGCAATGCCCGACAAGGTCTTCATTGTGCTGAAGAATTGGCGTTGACCACATTTCAAAATAAATCTGCTCTTGTTGTAATAATGTATATGGGGGGGGGGAATTCCTGGTCCGCTAAAGCTGGGAGGAAGTGCACCATCTCATGTCCTCTGTTACTACAGAAGCCCTTCTACCTCCATAGACACCGGCAGCGGCAGCGGCTGACTCTCAGCAAGCACCACTGCACTAAGAGTCTTCCCTGCATGAGCGAGTGTAATTCTTACAGCCACATCACTGTGGGGATTTGGCAGTGCTATCCTCATAGAGAAATCAAGAAACTGGCCGATATACAAGCTCCGAAATCAGCCGGGTTTAAATCCTGGATGTGCACCATATGAAGAGATATTTAAATAAAACTTTTCAAATCAATAGGTAGATAGACTTATAATCAATAGGTAGAAAGGAAAAAAAAAGCAGCAGCATTTCCACTTGGCTTAGAACTTTTAAACAATTTTAAGGTTTGAGGCGATGTGAGTCAGACGCTCATCACCCCATTATGAAGAAGGGAAACTTATGAGTTGGGAAACAAGAAGTTAGGAATTTCTGGGGTCTAGGCCATCCAATGATCTAGCTCTCTAAGATCCCAAGAAGGAATGAAGCAGTGGAAAGGCTCCACTCAGAGCCAGCGTCCTCCAGGGTGACATGCAAGTGTTGATACGGTTTAGTCAGCAAATGGCAGCCAGCTGAACTAATGAGCAGAAGAAACGATCAACTACAATGCTGACAGCAAAGGAAGTTGGCGGCAGTGGCATGGGGACATTCTGAACCGAAAGGCAGGCTAGACTTGAGAACGAGCCATGTCAGCACCACCATGAAAGAAACAACAGCCGCAGCCACACTCGGCGTTATTTAATCTCCCAGTGCCCGTGAAAGGGGCCCCGAGGAAGAGGTGGGCAAGGACACAGCATGGGGCTCATCCTGATGATTTCAGGGAGAGTTCAGCTCGGGCGCAGCACTGACTTTCTATCCCAGCACCATTTGGACATTTCTTACTGCGCATTTGATGTGACGTTTTATTCCTGTAGTTATTTGAATTGCTTGAGCATTCAGAGAGAATGTCTACAGAACGCATGCCAAATTTTAATCAAAATTTTGTGTCTTTAATATAGCCATCATTACATGTTAGGCCTGGTCCTAAACCTTATGCACGTGGTTTTGGATATTCTATGGTCTCTTGACCACATTACCAGAGCACGTAAGAACGGAATCTCAGATGAGAAGGGCATTATTCTCCAAATGATGCATAAAGAGAAGGTTAGAGGCTAGCCTGACCCCCTCCAATGGCGTTGCAAATGAGAAGGCATCAGATGGGTTCCGGCTCTAACCAAAGGGCTGGATATGGTGAATATCTGGCAGTTCCAAGCTGGTCTCATGGAAACTCAAGCAAAATCAGGAAGAAAAGAATCCTGGGCCGTGAGTACAGAAGTTGATCCCAGAGGCCAGTGTGTGAATTGACTTTTTCTTTCCCTTGTCATCATTAAAAATGACCTATTTCCTTGTATTATCGCTGCATTCATATACTTAGTAGCCATTTCTAAGGTTTAAGATGTATAGCTTCAACTCACCATAGGATGTCTTCAGAGGAAACGATAGCACTTCTTCTAGAGTGTAAGACTCTCCTAAGAAGGGCTGGAGAGATGTCTCAGTGGTTAAGAGCACTGGCTGCTCTTCCAGAGGTCCTGAGTTCAATTCCCAGCACCCACATGGTGGCTCACAGCCATCTATAGTGGGATCTGATGCCCTCTTCTGACATAAAGCACATACAGATAGAGCAATCATACACATAAAATAAATACATATTTTTAAAACTCTCCTAAAGAGTATGAGAGAGAAGATCCTAGATCTCTGGAATCATAAAGCTGCTGTAGTAACTACGCCATCTGAGGAGCAGGGCTCAGTCCCAGGTGCTTATGGAGACTCTGGGACGGTGTGTCAAGCACCAGGACGAGAGTAAGCACAGGGCAGGGCAGTGGAGAGTGGCTTGCCTTCCTCCATAGTCAGCCCAGTCTCTTCTTTACTCCAGTTGCTCCTAAATCTCGACTCGCTGGTTCTGAATCGCAGAGCTATGACATATTCCGTGAAAGCCTGAAGCCCGGTGAGGTTGTAGACCAAGCCGTGATCCTCGAAACCGACCTCTGTCTGAAAGGCAGAACGGACTCTAAGCACAGCGTGGGCAGCGCGTTGGCTTTCCCGCTTCTCTGCTTTGGCCTCCCTGCTTTCTTGCTGAACAATTTATACGGTCAAGTGTGGGCCACACGCCGAATCGCTCTCATGTTCCCCCTTTCCGTTTTGGAAGTTTCTGAGACTGAGAGTCGGTGTCCCCTGCCTTTGGAGGCGCCACGCAGAGCCCAGGGACCGGGCCACCCACAGTGACTCTGGTGCTCAGAAAGCTGGCCTCACACAACTCGGGGAGGGGAACAAAGACTTACGTGGCATCAGGGTGACCTGCAAAAGGCAGCGGCTCTCCCTCCCTAATGCGGTGGCCCTTTAATACAGTTCCCCACGCGTGGTGACCCAACCATAAGACTATTTCATTGCTATTTCATAGCTGTAATGTTGCTGCTGCTGTGAATCATAATGTGAGTGCCTCACATGCAGGATATCTGATATGTGGCCCCGTGAAAGGGTCGTGTGGCCCCCAAGGGGGTCGCGATCCACCTGTTGAGAGCCAGTGGCCATCGGGAAAGTGAGGGAAAGGCTCTGTTCCTAATACGGTGGGTTTCACATGAATGCTGACTTAATAAATAACAGTTTCCTAGATGCAATGTATATTTTGTTCACTTAAAATGTGCTACATATCTCATAAAAGATTTAAAAATAAATGTAAAGTAGCCAAATCATAGTTTCTGGTGGCCAGTACTGCCATTCACAAACCAGGTTATAATACAAAAGCAAATTCCTACGTTTTCAGCCTGTCCTGAATACAAAATGCTCAGAATACAAAATGCAAATTGTACAACGTGCTTCCAAGCTGAAAATACAAATGGAAAATGGGGAAGTACAATAGTCACTATTAATTTTTTCCCCGTTTTCCATGCAAAAAGCGAGAAACACAATTCCAGGGGAACAAGCATTGCCAGGAGCCTCTGCTGGGGTCTCAGGTGGAAACGCCGCGAGGCTGTAACTTACCCAGTGGGTGCTGTTGACAGTCCTGAACCGAAGTGAGCACCTTAGGTGATACAAACGTAGCCTTTCCCGGGGTTTCCACCGTATCTGGAGCATTTTATTCGAAATTGGATTCACACTTAAAATTATAGGTGGTTCAGTTTTCACTGAAAAAAAATACAATCCTCATATTTACAAACAGAAGATACTAAGAACATCCACCCAGAGTTAATGTCACAGTAACCCTAGACACTAAGGACAGTCCATACCCTGTGGCTCATTACACACAGATCCATGAGAAGGCAGTGGAAGAGAATGCCACCCCCTCAAGCCCCCGTGCCAAAGGAAAGAGCACGCCCAGCCAGAGGGTTGCTCCTGGGAATTCTTGCAAATCAGGCCTTTACTCCATGCCAGGCATAACACTGGCAAAACGTAAGAATATATTCAACGAGGATGATGCAATCATAAGCAAAACGTGGGCCCCAGTATAAACTACAACCGAACTGTTTATAAGAGACGCATAGCACTAGCAGGCCCGTGTCCTCAGCCCCCCCCGTGATGGAGGACAGGGAAGGCCACCGGAAAATGCCACTCATGTTCCTTGCACACTACCAACATCATAGACCCAAATATCTGTCTTGAAAATATGTACTTTAATCAAGCATAATGCTCACATTCGTAGTCCCAGGGCGGGAGAGACTGAGGCAAGAAGATAGAAACAGTGTCTAACAACTTCTGTGTCTGGCTGATACCTTGCTTAAATAAACAAACACAATTTTCTTTAAAAAATCCCAAAGCAAAAACAGTTTTAGTTTTAAAAAAAAAAAAAAAAAAAAAAATTGTACTCAGCTTCTCCGCAGGTCCATGCATTGGGAGTTTGGTTCTCACCATGGCTACTGGAGGGTTGTGTCACTGTAAGGGGTGGTGGCCACTGGGTATTTAAGAGGACAGCAGGGCCCTGGCCACTTCCATGTTGTACTCCAGTCATGAAGTAAATAGCTTTGAGTCAATGGGGCCGCTGGCACAGGCTGAGCCCGCTAAAGCAAGTCCTTTCTCTTTATAAACTGTCCAGACAAGTGTTATAGTAACGTGAAGCTGATAGGTTTAAAACCTATCCCAGGGGGCTAGAGACACGGCTGAAAGTGGGCAGTGCCACAAAGAGGACCCAAGTTCAGGTCCCAGCACCCACGTCGGGCAGCCCACTGTCACCTCCAGCTCCTCTGGCCTCCGCCGGGGCCCGTGTGTGCGCACCCACGTCACCACGCATGATTAAAACTAAATAAAAAGGTATTGTTGTTGTTGTGTCTGCTCTTTGGGTTTTTAAGAGGCCCATCACGCAGCTCCCAAATAACTCAAACATGGAGGTTTACTCTTACTCATAAATGCCTGGCCTTAGCTCGGCTTGTTGCTAGCCAGCTTTCCCTAAATTAACCTGCCTACCTTTTCCCTCTGGGCTTGTAACTTTCTTACTTCGGTGTAACTTTCCTTCTTACTCCGCGCTGGCTGGCGCTGGCTGGGTTGCTGGGTGGTTGAGCCCTGCCGCCCTCCTCTCCTGCCCTCTCCCGCTCCTCCTTCCTCCTCGTTTCTCCTTCTGTTTATCCTCTCTGCCTGCCAGCCCCGCCTATCCTTGCTCCTGCCTCCTCTTTATTAGATCATCAGGTGCTTTAGACGGGAAAACAATCACAGCTTCACAGAGTTAAACAAATGCAGCGTAAATAAGAGCCCACACCTGAAAATGATATTCTACCACAAGGCACCTCTCAAAAAGTGAACCCGATGGCCTAGACACGGCAGTCCACGATTATAACCCCAGCACCTGAGAGGTGGAGGCGGTGAGAACCAGGGGTTCAAATTTCCTCTTAGCTACAGACTGCCCCAAAGTACAAAAATCAAACAAGCAAGACAATACTCGGAATGGACCAACTGGACTAAAGTGTAGCAATTTAGAAACTTTAGGAGAAAGCACAGCAATAGACTAAGGTTGGTAAAAATTTCTTTCTTAGGTGCAGTGCCTGAAATGCAAGCAATAACAGAGAAACAGATGCGTTGATTTCATCAACTTATTTTGTCTAAAAAGACACCATGAAAAAATTTAAAGGATCAGCCAAGCAAAGGGAAAAAATATGTGTATATCACCTGGTGGCACACGCCTTTAATCCCAGCACTCTGGAGGCAGAGGCAGGCTGATCTCTGTGAGTTCAAGACCAACTCGGTTTATAAGAGCGAGTTCCAGGACAGGCCCCAAAGCAATACAGAGAAACCCTGTCTTGAAAAACAAAAACAAAAGCAAAAAAGCTGGGAAGAGCCCAGTGGGAGTGGGACAAGAAAAGGTAATGGGAGGAATATAGTCAAAATATATTTCATATGTGTGTGAAAGGTCATGATGACATCACTGTTAACTGTAATTAGTACAGCTAATAAAATACTTTAAAAAGACAATAAAGAGGGACGAAGTGTATCAGAGAGGACGTGCAGACGCCGGAGGCTTCATAGACGGCCACTTTCTCAAATCTTTAAGAGGTTAGACGGAGTTACCCCATGACACAGCAATTGCGGTGGTTACAGACCTGAGGGAATTTAACGCATTTTCAAGCCACATATTCCATGACTCTATTTATATGAAATGTTCCTAATAGGCAAATCTGTAGGGATAAAAAACATGTTTGGAGTTGCTGGATGCTAGAGGAAAAGGCAAATAGCTGATTGGAAATTTGCTACTGAGAAGTGTGAGTCTTTTTATTACATTGAACTTAATCCTGTTACTGAGTTAGTAGTAATGTTTACACAACTTTGTGCATGTAATAAATTCACTGAATTGTGCACTTTAACCCGTTGAATTTATAGTATATTAATTATATTTATGGGAAGCAGTTACTTTAAGTTACATGGTAAAGAAATGACTTTTTGAAAAAAGCTTGAAAGATGACAATTGGTGACACTTTTTAAAAATAAGAGTTCCTCTTTTCCTTCCGGAGCAATGATGACATGTTGGGGAGGGCTGTGATTATTTCTCTGAGAACCATTCACGTCGCATACTGCAAGAGAGATCAATGGCCAGCCAGAAATCTCGTGTGTCTTTCTCTTTCTGAATGAATTCGGCGCCTGTCCCTCCTCCGGTCCCTTTCTTCCCCTTCCCTTTTGTCCCTTCCTTCTTTAACACCGTGCACCTGCTATAGCCCCGTAGCATACGCCAGTATTTCCTCAAAGCCCGAGGCTGCATTTGAGCTAGAAAACTCCTCTAGTTTGAGAAGGAAGCTGGAGAGTAATTTGTCCGTGCCCCTCACCTATGTGGTCCAGGTTCCAGCTTGTGACGTCAGATTTCACTTTCCCATCTCCATTTTGAGCTTCTACTTCGACACTGCAGATATCTGGGGGTAATACACACGGAGGGTAAAAAGAGCACGACGCCTTTGTGGCGGGAACGGTGCAACTGTTCTTCCCAAAGGAGCTTTGAAAGGAGAAGGAATTCAACATGAGTTCCGTGCAGACGCCTGAAAACACTCACACTTAAAAGTGCTAAGCCGTATTCGTTGGTTTTGCTCTGGGCTTCTCGGAGAACTGTGTGGTCCAGGATGTGGTGCATCTCTCTGCCAAGGATACCTGCTTCTGCCTGCCTAAGATGCTGTAAACCACCCGAGTGTAACCGTGCATTCCTGCCATCACAAGCAACAACAGACTGTGGGAAGTCCAGATTACAGGCAACCCTGTAGACTACATGACAACTCACTCCTGCTTTAAGAAATAAAGAACAGACTGTGCAGAGTCCAGGCTGGAAGCAGAATATCAAAGCCGGGCAGTGGTGGCGCACACCTTTCCTCTCAGCACTCAGGAGGCTGAGGCAGGCGGATGTCTGTGAGTTCCAGCCAGTCTGGTCTACAGCGCGAGTGCCAGGACAGCCAGGGCTGCACAGAGAAGCCATCAGGGTGCTTGCTAAATACATTATTATAAATATAAATAATATTTAAAATTATAGCTACTAATGTACTCATGGTAACCGGCATGGAAAGATGTCCCTCCTTCTAACAGGATACATAGCATCAACAGAACCACCAGTTTCATAAAAATGTACATCTATGTGATTTGCCAGAGGTATATTCGGGAAGCTCTTCATAAAAACACTTAAATTGTGGCCGTTTGATGGTGCTATTAAAAGACATTCGTTTATTTCATTTATATATAATTTTTAAAAACTCATTACGATAGCTACACATGCAGCTAGATGGCAGGTAAGAGCTTGATAGAGAGATGATAAAAAGATAGATGACAGATAGAGGGCAGGTAGAGGTGCTGACTTGAATGAAAATGACCCCATGAGTTCAGATATTCCCATGCTTGGTCCCCAGTTGATGAATCCTTTGGAAAGGGTTAAGAGGTGTGGCCTTATTGGAGATGTGTCACTGGGGATGGGCTTTGAGCCCTCAAAAGATCACAGTGTGTGGTGTGTGTGTGTGTGTGTGTGTGTGTGTGAGTGTGTGTGTGTGTGTGTGGTGTGTGTGGTGTGTGGTGTGTGTGTGTGTGTGTGTGTGTGGTATGTGTGAGTGTGTGTGTGTGGTGTGTGTGTGTGTGGTGTGTGGTGTGTGGTGTGTGGTGTGTGGTGTGTGTGTGTGTGTGTGCGTGTGTGCCCATGTGTGCATGTGTGTGTGTCCCCTCTCTCTCCATCTCCCTTTTTCCCACCTCTTTTCCCCTCCCCTCCCCTCCCCTCCCCTCCCCTCCCCGCTTGCTGCACAAGTGAATAAGGACGGGAGTCCCAGCCTGTCACGCTCCCTGCCTGGTGATAAAGGACTGACCTCTGAGCTGTAATCAAGCTCCCAATTAAATGTTTTCTTTGCAAGAGTTGCCTGTGTAGGATGAAGTGAGTGAATCCTCATGCTGTGCTCTATGATTGAAGTAACTGTAAGAGTGGACTGTGACGGTTGCTTCTGCCGTGGTAGCGTTTGCAGGCACCTGTGTCACAGTCTCCGCAGACACTCGTGTCACAGTCTCTACAGGCACCCGTGTCACTGTCTGTGCAGACACTCGTGTCACTGTCTGTGCAGACACCCATGTCACAGTCTCTGCAGGCACCCGTGTCACAGTCTCTGCAGGCACCCGTGTCACAGTCTCTACAGGCACCCGTGTCACTGTCTGTGCAGACACTCGTGTCACTGTCTGTGCAGACACCCGTGTCACTGTCTGTCAGGCCCGTGTCACAGTCTCTGCAGCACCCTTCCGTTCTGCAGGCACCCGTGTCACAGTCTCTGCAGGCACCCGTGTCACAGTCTCTGCAGGCACCCGTGTCACAGTCTCTGCAGGCACCCGTGTCACTGTCTTTGAATGGCAGCCACCGTTTCTTCCTTTCCACACTTCCAGATAGCTTTGAAGTCTCAACTTAAAAACTACCAGCAGCAAGGTAGTGCCCGTGTCCTCTCTCTCCCCAGGGGAGGGTTTGTTCTGTTTTTCTTTTTCTTTTTTCTATGTAAATCAGTAGACTCCTCTTTAGTGCACATATTCATGAACACACAGAACACACACGGGCGCGCATGCACACATGTGCACACGAGCGCACACACGCAGTCCCCGCCCCCTGCGGAGAGCACGTGCAGCTCCCACACTTACTAAGTCATCCTCACGGTGTAGTTGGTGTCACCCGTTTCCTCCTCTGGACTCCAAGTGCACGTCAAATTTCTGTCAAAGTATAAGATGCAGGAAATGTTCTCGGGCTTGGCTGGCAAGGCTAGGGTAAAGTCACGGAAACACATCTTTAGTGGACGAGAACCACTGTAGCACTGAATAGCTCAATCAACACCTTCCAGATGGCAGAGACTCAGGGAAAATCGGTCACTTCTGATATCCCCTTTGAAGAGTTAGATTTCTACTTAAAAAGATACCTTTATATCCCTAATAAAAACAAACACTTAGAAGCCAAACTCTGTAAGTAAATATTAGAAGCAGGTAAACTACCGGCAAGGCATCTAATGAACGCCTCAGAGTAAGTGCTTGTGACAGGGACTTAAGAGAAATTAAAAAATGCTGATCTATGCTGTTCCTTTGTGTGTCAGTCACTTTTCTCTAAAGAAAACGTGTCTTAGAGCTGATGTTCCTGGCAGTTCCCTACTGAACAGGAGAAGCACATAACACTTCACTCTGAACGGGGTCTAGAGCCCTAAGGGGTCCCTAAATAGTAGAAGTTACATATTCACAAACAGCAAATAAATGACATCGTCAGAACAGAGTCCAAGAATGGAGCTGTGTGAGAATTCTGAATTGTGTGAGAATTGTGAGGGAGAGTTCCAAGAAAACATTGTCTCGTGGCCTCAGTTTCTTCAAAGCATGCAATTGCTCTTGGGCTGTGTTTTTGTGTTCTTCCCAGGTGTAGCATATAGACGTGAGTTTACTTCAGATTGCTCGTTACAGCTGCCTACTGTTGTTTGTTTATACGCCTCCATGGGAAGACATGTTTTTGCCACGTGTGGCTTGTCCCTGCTATTGCAGTCAGCTGACTCTTCCTAACCCTCACAGCATAGACTGTCTGGCTGCTTTGAATAAAGTTGGCTGCTGCATGAGACTTTATTGGCCCATTCTCCAAACCGATGGCATTGCATCTTCCTGTCTCACTAACCCATTTGAAATGTAAACTTTCCTTTCATCATGGATGTAGTCAACAAACTGTGGAAGCAGAGTCATTACCTGTGACTTACTATTTAAAAAATCATGAATTTTTACATTTTACTTCAGTTGTAGATAGCATGAAATATAAAATACCAATGTCACAATTTCTAGATTAAGGTAGTGATTATACCTCATTATTGTTGAGCATAAATTAATTAGCTCTTACTAAGATAATTAGAATAAGTGTCATAAATTTGCTTTTTTTGAAAACTTGATTTCTATTTCTAACATGGATTCCTTTGTGATTTTATATTGTGGTTATTTTTTGTTTTGTTGTTTTTTTTTTTTGCATCTGCACATTATTTTGAGAAGGGATTCACCAGTTATATCAGTAACCATGGATTTCTTGCATATACACAAACACATTAACAGAGGACAATTTTATACGAAGGGCGACGTTTAGCTGATAAGCTGTCTAACATCTTTCAAATGTTTGACAAGATAATACTCTTTAAATAGATGGTATATTTGAGAGAGGAAGTCAGCTTAAGTTAGGATCACATATAAATCAAAGCCTTAGCGCTTCCTAGAAAGGAAGTCCCTGTGTGACAAGGGATAGGAAAGGCTGTGTTGGGGAGGTGGCTCAGCGGGCAGGGAGCTTTCTGCCGAAGCCTGAGAACCTGGTTCGGTTCCTTGAAGCTGGGCAAGGCCACTCATGAGCCTTGAACCAGCACTGTGGAGGAAGGAGATAGGATTGTGGCCTGACTGACCGCCAGCCTAGCTTCAGGGCCTTCACCACAACAGCCCTGAAGGGATAGGGCAGAGACTGAGAAAGCAGGACACCCGATACCCTCCCTCTTCTGGGTGTGGTATGGGCACAAGCACAGGCATGAGCACACACATGCACATGGACATGCACGAGCACACACACGCGTGCACACACATACGTGCATAAGCACACACACAAACACACCTGCATAAGCACACACACACACACACACACCTGCATAGTCATGAGCACACACATGCACATGGACATGCACGAGTGCACACACACACACACACACACACCTGCATAGTCATGAGCACACACATGCACATGGACATGCACGAGTGCACACACACACACACACACACACCTGCACATGCATGAGCGCACACACGCGCGCACACACACACACTTGCATAAGCACACAACACACACCTGCATAGTCATGAGCACACACATGCACATAGACATGCACGAGCATACACACACACACACACACACACACGTGCATAAGTACACACACACACACCTGCATAATCACACACACACACCTGCATAGGCACACTCACGTACATGCACATGCATGAACACAAACACATGTACATGCATGAACACACACATGCATAAGCACATGCATGAACATAAACACATGTACATGCATGAGCACACACATGCATAAGCACATACATGTACCTGAATGAACACACACATGCACATGCATGCTCATGCTCGCACACGCACCCTCACAGGAGAGGAGGAGGCATTGATGGTAGCAGCAACTCACCCCTCCCTCCAGCAAGGACCGACTAAAGAGGAGATTGGAAGGAAGGGAGGGCATGGCAAGACAAGTATGCAAATGAGCCCATCAACCACCTCGGGCTGGCACCCAGTTTACAGGGCTCAGCATGAAACGGTGGGGAAGTCTAGAAGAAGCTAGATTCTGGACCAAATCCAGCAAAAGGCATCTACGTCCTAAGTGGAAGAGGGGAGGCTTAGAGCAACTCTTCAGGTGAGTGCAGCATCCAGGGAGTCAGAATCCTTCTTGAGCTTCAGGCGTGGGGTGGGCTGAGGGTAGGATCAGGGTGAGGGATCAGGGGAGGGACTTCCAGACCAAACAACGTGGTCATGTGGTCATGAACTTTGAGGGTAGATATTAACACAATGTCCCAATAGGTAAAGCCAGCTGCCTCACAGTAATTAGCAGGAAAGACGGGGCCATACCAGATGGTCCAGAGAAGAACACTGGGGCAGAAGGGCCCATCCCACCAACCCTGTGCAGCACAGACCCTGCTCTGATGCCCAGACACTAGCAGAAGAAGGGAGAACAGGGAACCACAGGGATCCTGGCAGTAGAAGTTCTCAGAAGGACTGAGTTAACCAAAAGACACCGGAACCAGAAAAAGAAGGCAGCGTTAACAGATTTAAGGCATTGCTAACCCCTCCTCTATGTCTGCACTGCTGCCTGACATCTTTCAGTAGACAGGGACTTTTTTGTTTGATTTAGCTCAATCACAGAAAATTCGGTGTTCCTACCCCCCTGCAGAACCTGAAATGATGGGATCTGCATTCCAACTCTGCCAGAGTTAAATGAACTGGACTATAACCAAGTCATATGCAGGTTTCATGGAGATTAAAGCTGGCCTACCTGCCAGGCTGACTCTGCAGAGCAGAGGGAGCAGCCACAGTACCCAGGTCTGCATCGTTCCGGAATTCACACCCAGGGCTGGAGACAGCGCAAAAGGTCATCAGTCAAGTGAGAGGTTGCTTCCTGTCTCTCTAACGGCACCACTCCAGTGATGGATTCTAGGCATTTGGGAAGAAGGAGAGTTTTATTTCCATCTGACCCCATCCTGTCCATCCTCCCTCCCATCCCCATGCCATCCCCCACCCCAGCCCATGGGCTGTCTGTCACAGCACAGACATTTTCATATTTATTACATCAAGCCCAGTCCCCATTTTAAAAATGTGTACTGGCGATAGGTTTTCCTTTTGTCTGCAATGCACTCCACTCTGCAATACCCAAAGCAAACAATCATGCATCGCGACAGATCGGAAGTCAGCTTCTAGCCTTTGCCTCGGTTACTGAGCTCTGGACCAGATGGAATAACACAGAGCTTCCCAGGGCCTTTTCCCCATGTAAGATTTTCCCCGTGAAAGATTGTGTATACGCTTTGCTTTGTACCTGGTTCTTGGCTTGTAACTCCTTCCCTGAGGCAGACCATAGAAAGTAAAATTTCTTTTTTCCTGAGATGAGTCACAGAGACTCATTATAATGGGAATTCTGACTTCCCCTTTCTTTCCTTTACCTTTCCTTCCTTTCTTCCCTCCTTGCTTTCTTGGTCGAGGCAGGGTTAAGGTTAGCCAAAAGCTTTATGTGGCCAAGCCTGACTTTGAACTCACAGCAGCAATCTTCCTGCCCAGCAACCCCAAGTGCGTATGACTCTTGATCCTACAGAGAAGGGCGGGTAGCTCAGAGGGCTCACGTGTGCCCAGTAGCCAGACAGAAGTAGGAGAAGCTGGCATGGTCTGGCTACTGGGCACACGTGAGCCCTCTGAGCTACCCGCCCTTCTCTGTAGGATCAAGAGTCATACGCGATTGTCGCTGCAGAGGGAGCTCTCGCCATTCCCTAGAGGAAGAAAGCCTTCACACACAGACTGGCTGGTTTTTCCACAGGACATGGCTTCAGGAGCTCTGGGAGAGATGAAGATTTAGATGAAGCAGAGGCTTCTGGGGATGCGCCCCGCACCTCCACCCCCACACCTTCCCCTGTGCATCTCTTTATCTGCACGTTTTCTAATAACCTTTCATAGCGACCCGAGAAGCCTGTTTCTCTGAGTTCAGTAGATTGTTCAAAAAAATTAGCTGAATTCAAGGGGAAGTCCAAACAACAATGATTTATATTCAGTTGGTCAAAAAACACAAGTAAAACCACCCAAGGCTAGCAGCTGCATTTTTGGGGAGGGAATCTTGGGAGTTGTGCTTCAACCTGGGGGGTGTGATGTTATCTCCGGGAAGGTGGCATCAAAGTGAATCACAGTAGAGGACACATCTGCTGCAGAATCAATTGTTTGCTACGCAAAAAATCTCCACCCATATGCTGCCAGAAGTTCCTGTGATGACTGCCATGTAACAGCAGAAGAAATGAAGGCATTTTGTTTTGCCCACCACATCCTTATTCCTGGCAAGTTAATCACTTTCTTAGACTCGTGTAAAGGCCAATCTATCCTAGGATGCCTTCCCTGAACACACACTGAACCTTCTTCTGAGCCTCACCCACTGGGCAGCATGAGTGGTTCTCGCTGCCTTACCCACGTCCTGGCAGCTTCGGAAGAAGGAAGCCTGCTATATGGGAGGCGTTCAGTACTGCGTATGTAGCGTAGCTGATAACAAGGAACAAAACAAATGTCACCTCAAGGCTAGGGAACTCAAAAGATGAGGTAATGTGAACGCATAACTCATTCCAGGAAAAACGATCTGACCAGTGCTACATTTTCCCGTGACAGATCATGCATCTGTGGCAGGGGACCGCGCGAAACAAACAATCAAATTTCCAGAGAAAGGTGCAGGGACACAATTCTCATACACACAGGACGACAAAAACGCCTACTAAAGTGAAAACACCTACTCAGTCCAAATGAGGGCTTGGACCTACAGGAGTAGAACCGGTCAGGAGTGGTGACGCATGCCTGCAATCCCAGCACTCAGGGGCTAAGGTTGTGAGTTCAACACCATCCTACTCGCCTTAACAAGTTTGACGACAGTTTAGAAACAGCAGCAGTTAACGCCTAATGCTACTCGAGAACTTCCTCGCTTGAGATAAAAGAGTATATAAATGATATATACTCATTTGGATATAAATGAGTATAACACCGAGGGGAACATTTAATTTCCCAATGAAGAACAGGTAAGTTTTTAAAAACTTATCATGTTGGCCAGCGAGATGGCTTAATGGGTAAAGACATGTGGTGCCAAGCCTGGCTCCTCCCTTCAGTCCCCAGGCTCCAGAGTTGAGAAGAATTAACCCCTGCAAGCTGTCCTCTGACCTCCAAAGGTACATTGGGATATGCACACACACAAATGTAATAAAATAATTTATCAAGATAAAAATATAAAAAAAAAAACCAAAAGTTAATCATTGCACAATAACATTCTTCTGCTTCTCATTGTTAGGATTGTATAGCAACCTGTTTCTAGTTTTAGGATAAAATGTGTCTTTTAGTCTTCACTTTATTTACATGCTCAAAGAGCATTATTAGAAAGGGAGGGAGGTCCAGATATGGAAAGTCCATAAAACAGAAGACACCAGTCCAATAATTGAGTGAATGAATAATTATCTATGTAATAAAACTGAAACTGTTACCAATAAGTTGTTTTTCATTTCTAAACCTATGGCTATTTCATGCTAAACAGTTTAACCTCTGATATTTGTAATTCATGCCGTCATCACTTCATCGCTTTATGTGCACACACTCACCTGTGGCCTGTGAAAGTTTACAAAGAAGCTCACGCAACATCACAGCTGGGCAATGCTGGAGAACTCGCAGTTAGAGAGAGCGACTTTCTAGAAACTAGGCACACTGGCAGCTGCATTTCTTGGACTCAGTCAGCACTGGGCACAGGGAGAAGAGCCCAGCCTCCCCTCAAGAGCTGGGCTGTGGCTTCTTAACAAGGGCTAAGGAGAAAGAGGACAGCCAGAGTCTTACTTTCTCAAGCTACCGACGCCAGAGTGAGCTGCTGTGGCTGATGGTGGTCGCTGGCATGCTGTGATTCCTCCAGAGAGTTTGAGCACAGAACTGACAAAGGCTTGGGCTTCCTCGCAGAGTTGGAGACCGATTGTGATCCTAAATTCCCCGTGGTGATGATAGCTATGCAGGGAGGGCACACAGAGTGACTACAGCAAGCACTGCCCTTAGGATGTGGGCCCCATTCTAGTGTGCATTTGTCACAGGGACTTTTCTACTTGTCATCCTTACTGTAAAGAAACAGAATTGTCTGTTGGCTGGAAATGTTAATAGATGAGTGGACCCTGCCAGTAGTTCAGAAACAAACTCAGGGACCTCAACTAGTCAGTTCTGCGTTCGGAGGCAGGAGTGGAGGCAGGAGAGATACGGTGGTAGGTCCCTACCAACTGAAGAGCCCGAGTCTCTCAAAACTCCAGCCAAGGACCTGTATATCATCGCAGAGAGGGAGATATGGAGAATCTTCGCACTTGGATTTCAGGTGGAGCAACCCACATGAGAACACTAGACCACTGTGCTTTATTAAGCCAATTAAGAATGAACCGAATCCTCTGGCCAGCGACCAGCGGGCTCACGCCTAGGAAGAACATTGGCTGTCCTATTAGGAGCCAGCCTCCATCGGAACCCGCCCAACATCCTTGGGTCCCAGTCCGGCAGTGAATAGTACCCAGCCCTATGAAAGAGGCCCCGGGCACTTTGCATCCTCCACCAATAAACTGTGCTCTTATGCTTATCGCAACCCCTTCCTCTAGGCCCTAGCCCTAGGCTCACTTTCTCAGCCAATAGAATTAACTCTTATTGTAAGGCTCACTAGGCCACAGGTTTAAATGTGGAAGAAAGGAAATCTCAAGGTCGGTTTCAGGAAGGCTCTGACCTGGCGCTTGTGAAGATGTCTCTGAGTCAAGTTCCAGCCTTCGCTTTCTGTGAGTCATCCCTCTTGCCCCCTGCCCCTCCCCCCCGCCAGGCAGCGAGGCTTCATGGATGCTCTTGAAAGACAGAAGTGATTCACTGTGTAATAGTTGCCTCACAAACAGGAGGACCTGAGTTCTAATCCCCAGAACCCATGTAAAAACCAGGAATAGTCACACCCATGCCTGGAACCCCCCAGCTCTGGGGTGGATGGGTGATCACTGGGGTTTGGGGCTGCCAACCCAGCTCCAAGTTAAATGAGAAATCTTTTCTCAAGGGAATGTGGTACCCAGTGCTAGAGGAGGATGCTCTCATTCTTTTAGATGCTGATTTGGACCCTAAAATAATAATAATGGTCTCAGCTTTATACAGCACGTACACAGGTATTTTCACTTAGGTCCTGGAAGTAAATTAGATAACTTATTTGTTTCATATTCATTAATTTAAAATTATGTAAAACATATTTTATCTATTATATTTTAGGTTAAGTCATATAAAATTGCTATTTTCATAAGTCAAACTCAGCCAAATATTAGCAATTTAAACTTAATAAGTAATGGTCCCCTTACTTATATATGAGGGTATCAAATGCCTACCCAGTATGAAATTAAGAGATGGCGATGCCCACCTGCAGTCCTAAAGTCAGTGAGCCCATGGGGGAAGTGAGCCATTCCAAGGAAGCCTGCTCTAAACGGTTGGCAAGCAGAGTGGGTCTAACACACCGTAGAGTAGCAGTAAGGGTCCACTGGGTGTTCATTACATTGCGTAAATTGTACCCTCAGCTACAAATCTCTGTAGAGCTGGATTATCTCCACTTCATGGGTAGGCAAATTGAACATCAGAGATAAACATTTTTGAAATGTTTACAGAAAAATGCTATGGTCTGTGAAGGACAAAGACAAATAAACCAAGCTCCCCAGTACACGTTCTCGACTAAAACTGTATGGTAGCTCTCAGTGATTAATTCTCCTCTTCGTTCCTGCTTCAAACCTCTACTACACACGAGGATTTTGCTTCAACCCATCGAGGTGTAATTTTAAATTTAAACCTACAGTTTAAATCTATTTCATTAAGAAAAATTTCCCAACCTCTCCCTGTCGACGCCCATGACTCCTCATCACAGCTTTAAAAAACATGGCTTTCTAACGAGTCTACTAACTGTCAAAAGCTGTCTCAGGAGTGGCCCAGATAGATGATGGGTTCCAACCCATCATTTCAGTAAGCAAACCCATACATAGTAGGAAAAAGGGAGTTTGACTATCAACAAATGAGTCCTCATGCTCACCTCCATAACTGGGTGGTACCCGGCAACGTCCAGCTGGTTCAGAGGATTCTCGCGGAAGCAGATGCTCTGCACAACCCAGGACCTAGAGGGAGGTGCGCTCTCTATCTATCCTCAGGGAGATGTGTGCTTCCTCTGCTTCTCTGAGGGCTTTCCTTTGGCTTTTAAATCCAACCCAGGGTGGCACTTACCCACTTGTGCTGGGAAATGGGTTGCATTACTGTAACTGCACAATTAAATAAATAATTGCCAGCTTCTGCTAGACCACTCAACTTTAAAGGAAGAGCAATCAGAGAGGCCATAAACAGCTCAAGAAAATCACTCAACTTTCAAGTTTATATTCGGGAAGTCCTGACAAATGTGGCAGGGGATAAGAAATGGTTTGCGATTCCTCAACTTGACAAGCCAGGAAGTGTACAACCGTGACGTGTGTAAGCCAGGAAGTGTGCAACCGTGACATGTGTAAGCCAGAAAGTATGCAACTGTGACGTGTGTAAGCCAGGAAGTGTGCAACCGTGACGTGTGTAAGCCAGGAAGTGTTCAACTGTGACGTGTGTAAGCCAGGAAGTGTGCAACTGTGACGTGTGTAAGCCAGAAAGTATGCATCCGTGACGTGTGTAAGCCAGGAAGTGTGCAACCGTGACATGTGTAAGCCAGGAGTATGCAACCGTGACGTGTGTAAGCCAGGAAGTGTGCAACCGTGACGTGTGTAAGCCAGGAAGTGTGCAACCGTGACGTGTGTAAGCCAGGAAGTGTGCAACCGTGACGTGTGTAAGCCAGGAAGTGTGCAACCGTGACGTGTGTAAGCCAGGAAGTGTGCAACCGTGACGTGTGTAAGCCAGGAAGTGTGCAACCGTGACGTGTGTAAGCCAGGGAGTGTGCAACCGTGACGTGTGTAAGCCAGGAAGTGTGCAACCGTGACGTGTGTAAGCCAGGAAGTGTGCAACCGTGATGTGTGTAAGCCAGGAAGTGTGCAAGCCAGGAAGGCGCTAGGAGGAAGAGGTAATGGGGGTGTGTAGTTCTTATTTCTATCTGAACGGAGCTGTGCGCCCACATGTGAACTGAGCAGAAACGTGGCTTAGCGGCACTAACGCTGAATACTAACAATGTACAGACCCCTGCTCCGTGCTGGGTTACTACTAAGGCCTTTATTTTCTCACGTGGTCTTCACAATGATCCTGTGAGACTGACAGTAACCCTACTGCACAGGTGAAGAAACTGTGTTCAAAGTAGTTGGGAGATTGCACAAACTGTGGAGCTGTGCTTGCTAATTTTATGTCATCTTGACACACGCTATAACGTCTGAGAGGAAGGCGCCTCGGCTGAAAAAGTGCCTCCGTGAGATCTGGCTGTTAGCAGGATTGTAAGGCGTTTTCTTCAGTAGTCATCGATGGCAGAAGGCCCAGCCTATTGTGGGTGGTGCCGCCCCTGGGCTGCTGGTCCTGGGTTCTGTAAGAAAGCAGGCTGAGCAAGCCATGCAGAGCAAGCCAGTGGGTAGCACCCTCCATGGCCTCTGCATCAGTTCCTGCTTACAGGTTCCTGCCCTGCTTGAGTTCCTGTCCTGGATTCCCTCAATGGACTGGGATTCAGGAAATGTCAAACAAATAAAACCTTTCCTCTACAGGCTGCTTCTGGTCTCAGTGTTGAACCACAGCAGTTGAAAAGTAACTAAGATAGGAGCTAAGGCCATCCAGTGATGTTTCCTATACACCAAGGTCACTTTTGAGTACCACAATTTTGCATCCTTTTGTAACAACTGATAAAACCATCAACACAGAGAAATAAAAACCAGAGAAGAGGTTGTGTTGCAACAAGGAAGAAACACAGCCTACGTTTCAAGATAAGGTATGTTTTCTAGACTGGTGCTTTGTTAATTTTAAACCCTCTTCCCATCTCCTTTAGGCAGTGTTCCACTATGTAGAAGAGATTAGCTGACACATAGGGGTGGGGTGCAGACTTAGTTGTTTACATAGTACACATAAATATATTTAGTCTTGCTATAATGTACTACATAGAAAAGCTAAACAGTACAGAAAATACAAAGCCCTTCTTTATGCAACCAACACGTATCCCCTAATACACGTGTAACACCTGCCCACAGTGTACATTGAAGGGAATTCCAGTTAAGATATAGTCTGCCTCCATTCTCTCAGGGAGCTATAGAACCACAGACAAAATAAACAGGAAAGCAAATAAGAGATGCTGATTGTTTTTGATAGTGGGATTCAAGGGAACGTCAATGTAGATGGAGAGGGGAGGGGGTGACAATTAACACCAAGGATATTTGATAAAGCTTCAAGGAATCATATTATTTCATGTTTACCTAAAATTATACAACACACACACACACACACACACACACACACACACACACACACACACAGTACATGTATAAATGAAAGTATGCCACGTGGGCTGGCAATGATCCCTGTAAGAACAGCACACTAACAAAACTTCCAGTACAGCCATGAGAAACCTCCATGTGAATTGTTGGTCAGGGTAGTCCAAGTAACTTCCAAAACAACATCGGCTCTGGCTGCCCCTCAGGTTGAAGGCTAAGCCCCTGTTGCTAACGACAGTGCATACTTTGGACACAGTACTCAGATTTGAGTTGGCTCTAACCTAAAGGCCTCCTTCCTGTGGTCTACGGTTCTTAACACCAGAAAATGTTATGCAGACTACCAAGGGTGAGTTGGAATCAACAGTGTGATTCTAATGAATTGTAACAATGACCAATGGCAAGATACCCCAAAAGATGCATTATCTTGGCAGTAACTAATAACAACTATCTAATGGGATCCCAAGCCTCCTCAACACAAGGGAAATCATGCCTGGTACCCAGCCTACTACCCAGGACTACTGAGGTCATGAATCTTAGAAGACATTACCACCACTTTTCTAGACTGGCATAGCTCCTAGCTGAAGTCTAAAACTTACCTGTATATCCAAAGACAACTGGGGCTCTCACCCCTCACCAAAGAATCTTTCCTTAGAGCAAATAGAGACCATTACTGAAAACCACAGCACTTTATAATGTTGAGATCAATAGATTATGTTGATTTATATTACATTATAGTATACGTACTAGATATATCTTCAACACAACCCCTGTACCTAAGGCTCAGGGGATATCTCAGAAGAGGGGCAGAAATATTATCAGAGCCACAGGACCAGGAAGCTTCCTAGAATCTCCTAGAAATGACACATCAACAATATGTCTGACAAAACAAGACCTGAACCAATGCTAATATCAATAGAGATATTAACAGTGAGGGAGGAAATCCCACAGGGTTCTACCCCCACACCAAGAACCACAGGCAACTTATGACTGCAGAGAGAGAGAGAGAGAGAGAGAGAGAGAGAGAGAGAGAGAGAGAGAGAGAGAGAGAGAGAGAATCTCCCCCAGGAATGAACACCCAGCCTACTACCCAGGACTACTGGGTTACCTGGTACAAAGCTGCCAGCCATGAAATTATATACACCCAAGCCACACTAAACAGACTAAGCAGGCTGTGTTTATGCATTTTATTATATGTAACAATAGTAATCAAAAGGAGACAATCAATTTGAGAGGGACTGGGGGTATAGGAGGCGTTTTAGAGAAGGGATGATGATGGGAGATGTCATTCTGTAAATATGTTTCTCATACTGGTTAATGAATAAAGCACTGTGGCCAATGGGAAAGCAAGATAGGCGGGACTAGGAGACCAGGAGGAAAAGAGGAAGGAGTGAGGAGTCAGCATGGAGAGCGTAGAGAAAGCAAGATGCCGGCCCGCCTCGCTCGGATAAGATGACCACGTGGAAATACTTAGATAAGTAGAAATGGGTTAATAATTAAGGCAGAGCTAGCCCATAAACAATAATGGTAACTGGCCTACAGGATTGTATCAAATACAGAGTCTCTGCGTGTTATTGGGGCTGGCGTGGTAGTAGGGCAGTGGGACCAGACTGGCGGCGGGAAAAACCTGCACATAACAGGATATGGGAAGGGTTGGAGCGAGGAGAGGGAAGAGAGAATATGATGCAATTACATTTTAATGAAAACTTTAAATATATTTTTTTCAAGAAAAAGTAGCAAAGTGAAAAAATGGTAGATGAATTGCTAAACAAGAATGCTGAGACCTAAAAGCATCTAAAGAATGTCAATAGGAAACAAGCATAATTGTGTTGTGTAATCACACATGGTTCAGGGATTTTCAACACCAGTTAGCATGGCTTTTCATGGCTTTTATTTCTAAATTTGCCTACTTGCTACCATTTATTTGTAAACTCTCAAGTGAATATAATATTTTTGGCTACTTGTAGATGTTTCAAATGACCACATGCATAGTTTGGAGTGCTAGCTACCATGCACAAGTCTGTGGGGTGTGTCTTATGGAGCAATGTTAGACAACGGTTCATCCAGATATGAATTGCAGTGTTTAGCGTGGAGTTGAGTTTAGTGTTGATAAATCAACAATATGCTACAAATAAGGAATCTTTCAAAATGGAAACATACTAAAAAACACACTAGGCTATGCATTATTTAGGTACTGGGAAGATCATGAGAGAACTAATATAATCCTAAGAATTGAAGAGCGCTTGTTCCTAGATAGAAAAATCCTACTGTTACCTAGCATAGTAACTGAAAATAAAGCCACACTAAAGTACAAAACAGAGCAAAGGCCCAAGCCCAGCCCTGTATTCCCCATAGGGAATGGTTCAATATTTGCTAATTCAGTATTTTCAGAGAACAAAACTGTCAGAAATAATAACAGTTGATTTTTGGGGAAATGACGATGTGAAGTGTTGGTTAAAATCTTCAGATAAAATAGACTACTAAAATGTTCCCCAACCCCAGAAAACTCAATTGATGCCTTCCCTCCTCCATGCTTGCATAAAAATACATGGGAGAAAAAGAGATGCATTGTACAATACGACATATATTTAATTATGAACTTATTATATATTACTAAAGCCCTTAGTAAAATAAGGGAAAGACCATATCTATGCAATAAGAATAATATGCTTAAAAACAAAAGCCCTGGGTAGAGAATAAAATCCCTTAAGAATGAATAACATCTGGCAACAGCTGCTGTGAGGAATGAGTAACATCTGACAACAGCTGCCTCCAGAAAGAGAAGTGACAGGGAGAAATGGTGAAAAGATTTCAATTCCCCAAAACTGGAGACAACTGCTGACTAGATTGATGGCTCAGAAGAGTGAAGGGGAAACACGGCAGGCTTTGAAACCGGACAGGATTTGCTGCTCTGTCAGAAAGTTGGAATAAACAGTAAAGCGTGGAATCTGTGAAATGGCACCGAGACAAAGGCACTCACCCCACCTGCAGGCCTGGCAACCCGACTGCAATCTGAGACCCACACGGTAGAGGGAGACCTTCCATCTCCACAAACAGCCTTCCGTTCACCGCGTGCATACTGTAACACATGTGTGCCCACGCATACACACATGCGCTCACAAGAATTTTAAATAAATAAATATAATTTAAAATAAAAACAGCGAATTTGTGGGGGTTATGTTTCCAAGAAAAAGAAAAACTACATAAAAGTCTTTTCACAGTTTATTGTGTAGCTCAGCTATGAACCGCTACATATTAATCATAATTAAACCCTGATAGACTCAACCAAAGATTGTGAGATAACTATATTGCAAGAAGGACTTAGAACAGCGTGTGTGTGTGTGTGTGTGTGTGTGTGTGTGTGTGTGTGTGTGTGTGAGATTAACTAGGGGGTTCTTCTTTTTTCCAATGAGGCTTTATTTACTATTATAGGTATCAAACATGCTTTGCTCATTTTTCACTCATGAGAGTTAAGTTATTATAACAAGAATATAGAAATACCAAATTGTAGCATTGGGTATGAGGATGCCTGCCTTTCATTCCAGCTCCTGGCAGCTGAAGCAGGAGGATCCTGAGTTAGAAACTATCTGGTGCTGTCCGGTGAGATCGTAGCTGAGGATGACAAGAGCTGAGTGGAGCTGAGTGATACAGCACTTACCCAGCATGCATAAGGGTCTGCAGTCGATCTCCACTCTAAAACGGAAGCGATCTGGCACTGGGTTGTCTCACTCCTAGCCTGGGGTGCTCTCTGAAGTGCATAGCTGTCCACAGAAGGCTGGGACAGTGCATACCATTGCATTATAATGAGAATTAAAATGAGAATGACTAGATGAAGTAACAAGCGCTCTTCCCACTGCTGGCTGTGGGCAATGTCCCGCTCAGCCTGACACTTAAACCTCATCCTGCCACGAGGGACAAAAGGAACCAGTTTCCTGGGTAACTGAAGAATTTAAGAGGGATCTTCGTTTTATTTCGTTTCCTTGTTCCTTTGTGATTGGTTTTGAAAGGGGAGTCAGAGACCAAAGGGAAACGATGGATTAAGGCAGTTTCCTATGAGATGGTCTTTGAGCTGCAGCCCGGGGCTGCTCCACTCACTAGCACACCGTGGCAAGAATAGCCACGCCATTCATTAGTGGAAAACACGGGCGAAAGCAGTGGCGTGCCTTGACCCAGGAATTCCACTTTCAGACGTTTACCAAAGACGGATAATGATGGTGATTAGCATGGCAGTGTTTACAAACCCCAAACAGGCGCTCAGAGAGGGCTCAGAAGAGCGCAGGCTGCTCTCCAGAGGCCTGGGTTTGGCTCCCAGCATCCACTTCGGGTGGCTCAGAAATGCCTGTGATTCTCGTCCAGGGCCTCCGCCCGCCAGCTCCCCCAGCGCCTGCATCATAGAGTGTGGCCTTGCATGCCCGTGCACAAGCACGTGGCACAAATCTATTTTTAAACATGGTTTTAATTGTAGTTTAATTTTTACTTTAAAAGTTGTAAAAAAAAAAAAAAAAAAAAAAAAAAGAGCTCCAGCTGGGCATTGGCGCACGCCCTTAATCCCAGCACTCGGGAGGCAGAGGCAGGCGGATGTCTGTGAGTTCAAGCCCAGCCTGGTCTATAGAGCGGGTTCCAGGACAGGCTCCAAAACAATACACAGATCTAGAAAAACCAAAGATAAAGGAGAGGGAGAGGGAGAGGGGGAGAGAGAGAGAGAGAGAGAGAGAGAGAGAGAGAGAGAGAGAGAGAGAGAGAGAGAGAGAGAGAGAGAGAGAGAGAGAGAGAGAGAGAGATATTCTGAGGATTGACATCTGAATTGACCTCTGACTTCCATGTACTTTCTTACACACATGTACAGATACACAGGAATGCATTTGCACACACAGACATACACACACACACACACACACACACACAGAGAGAGAGAGAGAGAGAGAGAGAGAGAGAGAGAGCGCTCCTGGACCTCACTGACTTGACCTAGAATATAGAATAAAGGGCTGAAACAAACCCTTTCAGCTCAAGGCATTTTATCAGAGCAATGAAACTAATACAGCAAGAAAGCCATGACCACAGTAAAGAGACCGCCTTAAACAGCGGGGACAGGGGACATCAACAAGCACATATAAGACAGGGGATCCATTTCTAAGATCTATAAAGAACTACCAAATTAAACACCAAAAGACCCCAAGCCATCCAAACAATAAATGGGCTAATGAGAAATTCTCAAAAGAAGAAACATCAATGATCAATGAATGCTGGGAGAGGTTTCTAACATCTGTAGGCATCAGGGAAATATGAATTAAAACTGCCTTCTGTCTCACTTGACTCAGAATAGCAAGCATCAAGAAAACAAATGACAAATCTTGAACAGGATACAGGGAAAGAGAAACCATTAACTCATTGCTGGTTGAAATATAAAGTTGTGCAGCCACTGTGAAAATGAGTGTGGTAGTTCTTGCGGAAACTGAAAATAGGATCTGCACAGGATGCTGTATGCCCAAAGTCAGCATATCCCAAAGATGACCACACATCCAGGGATCTGGCTGTATAGTTTACAACAGCCAGATAAAGGAACTAGAGTAAATATCCAATCATATTTATAAATGGATTAAAATATGAAACATATTCACAAAGTAATTTTATGTGGCCATAAAGAAAAATAAGATGATTATGACAACTGCAAGAAAATGGATGCCACTGGAAATTCCTATGTTAATTAAAATGAAGCAGACTCAGCAAGATAAATGCTGTATAGTTTTCTTAATACTCAGAACCTACACTGAAAGTGTGTGTGTGTGTGTGTGAGAGAGAGAGAGAGAGAGAGAGAGAGAGAGAGAGAGAGAGAGAGAGAGAGAGAGAAAGGAGATGAAGAGATGTTGAGGGAGGTGGCAAATAGTGTAATAATAGGAAAGCAGAAGAAGGGGTGACCTGGAGGAGGGAGTTCCTGGGAAGGAGGAGGAGCCTGGAGAAGGATGCTGGTGAGGGATGAACCAGGACAAGGTATAAAGACACACATGTATGAAGACACTAGGACAATACCCAAACTCTGTTAAGTAACCTAAAATCTAATGTTAAAAATCTACCCAACCAGCCTGATCCTGGACATCTTTCTCTAGGGTCTAGTGTGCCGGAGCTGCCCCCACACTGCTGCCTTGAATCAACATGACCATCCTGCACACCAGTCCAGTCTCTTCTGTCCACCCAGCTTCATGTCACCTAAGCCATTCCCAATCTCTAGGCCCAACCTGCCCCAACCTGCGCTGTCCACATCAAACATAGAACAAAGAAGTCCACAGGCCCAGAGATCATTGCAGAAATACAAACAATATGAAAATCAAATCAATCTCTGCTCTCCGTAACCTACCAGTCCTATGGAAATGTTTGCCAGTGATAATTACCTGGGTGCACCTCAAGATACAGAATTTAAAAGAACAGTTACAAACATCATCAAAGAATACAAGGGATTTAAATAGGGAAACACAAAGAAACCACTCAATGAATAGGAAGAAAGGACTTAAGGGGAATATGTGCCCAAGGGATGCCCAAGAAAACAGGAAAGATGGGTTGACGAATGTGATGAAGAGAATACAGGATTCCTAATGCAATTTGTAAAGAGATGGAAACACTGAAAAGGATTTACATTGAAATGAAGACAGAATTGAAAAGCCCAATAACTCACAAGAAAATCCAAGTAGAATGCATCAAGCAAAAGACAGAACACCAACACTCAGCATCAAGACCAAATAAACTAGAATGTAACCAATTTTAAAAACACAAGGAAGGAACATTCAGGAAATGTGGGACGCCATGGAAAGACCAAACTTTCAAATTACAGACACAGATCGGGGAGAGGAATTTCACGATTTTAAACTTGATCATAGGAGAAAACATCCCCAAACTAAGGAAACACATACCTATACAGAAGCAAGAAGCATACAGAGCGCCAAATAAGGCAAGATGAGAGAAGAAACTCTCACAGCATATCATAGTTAAAGCATGAAGTGTGTGGGACAAAGAAAGTGTACTGAAGCTGCATGAGAGAAAACACAAATCTCACATAAGAGAAAAATTCATCTGAACAACAGCTGGTCTCCCAATGCAAACTTTGGAATCCAGAAGAGCCTGGAACATGCACGCTAAGTCCTAAAAGACCAGGAGGACCAGCCTAGACTAATATCACCAGCAAAGTTATTTATCATAATTGAAGGAGAAAGAACTTCTCCCATGATAAAAACATCCTTACATAGAAATTACATCCAACAAGTCAAACCTAAAGAAAATACGAGAAGCACTATTTTGGGCTGGAGAAGAATGAGAAGAGCCAAGAGACAGAGGGAAATGCAAGAACATAGTTATTAAAGCAGACAGTGACGCCCAAAGTCAGCAGCACGATTACTGCAATAACACACAAGCATGCCAACAATGACTGTAAATATCTATAACCTCAATTTTCCAGTCAAAAGACAGGCCGACTGGGTGTGACAAGCAACAAAATTCATCTATCTGCTGTCTACAAGAAATGCATTTGACTCTAAAGATAGACATCACCTTATAGTAAAAGATGAACAAAATACTCCAAACAAATGGGATTAGGAAGCAAGTGGGAATCCCTATCCTAATACATGACAAAATAGACTTCAATCTAAAACTAATCAAAATAAATCAAAGGGACACTTTATTCTAAACAAGGGAACAGTTAACTAAGAAGAGATTACTATCTTAAATATATATGCACCAAACTCTGATACAACCAATTTCATTTAAAATGCACTATTGGATTTAAAGAAACAGATTAATTCCAACACATTATTAGTAGGGATTTCAATATTCCACACATTCTGCAATAGACAGGTCATCAAGAGAAAAAATAAACATTAGAATTCATTGACATCATACATGAGATGTGCTTAATAGAAATCTACAGAATATTCCACCCAAAGACCAAAGATTACTCAGCAACACACTTAAGTGCCTCTAAAAAAAAACCACATTCTGGAATACAAAACAAATCTTTACAAATTCAAAAAGACTCAAATAAAACTGTGTATCCTTCTGGTTGCAATGCAATAAAACAAAACTGACAGCAAATAAATCTCTAGTAAATACACAAAATCAAGGAAATTAAGCAACTCATTACTGAGTGGATCAAAGAAAAGTCAAGAAGTAAAATATTTCCTAGAATTAAATGAAAATGAAAAGAATACATCAAAACCTCTAGAACATAACAAACACAGTCCTACGAAAATTTTATAGTGATAAGTAACTACATTAAAAAAAAACAAAGCACAAATAAATGATTTAATGATATGACTCAAAGATTTACAAAAACAAGAACAAACCAAATCCAAACAATCGATGACAAGAGATAATAAAAATCAGAGCATAAATTAATGAAATGGAAACAAACAAAAAATACAAAGAACCAACAAATCAAAGGGCCTGGTCCTTGGAGAAGATGAAGAGGATTGATAGACCCTTGGCCCAACTAATCAAAAAGAACAGAGGAGCCAAATTAGCAGAATCAGAAATGGACAAGAAAACATTACAACAGATACCAAAGAAATTCAGAATAATTTAAGGGGATACTATAAAAACTATATTATGTTGGAAAACCTAAAATGAATGAATTTATAGATTCAAACCATCAAAGCCAAAAAGAAGTCAACAACATAAACAGACCCAAAATAAATGAAAAGATTGAAAATATTAATAAAAGGCTTCTAGCTACAAAAGGTTCAGGCCCCGATAGACCAGCAGAATTCTACTTTCTGCTTCAAAGAAGACTACAGCCAACTCTTTTTACAAACTATTAAAAAACAAACAAAAAACAAAACAAACAGAAAAAAGGAACACTCCAATATTCACATGAAGTCAGTACCACTCTACTACCAAAACCAGGTAAAGAAAGGAAAAAAGAAAACCATAGGCCAATATCTCTGATGAACTAGACTCAAATACACTCAATAAAATAGAGACAAAATACACATACATCAAAAACATTATCTACTTACCAAGTTGGCTTCATCCCTGAAATATAGGAATGGTTTGACATAGACAGGCCAATAAATGTAATAAAACACATAACTGGACTTAAGGAAAAACAGTCACATGACATTTTCAATAGATGCAAAAAAAAAAAAGCCTTTGGCAAAATCCAACATGACTACATAAAGAAATCCTAGAGACTATAGGGCTAGGGTGAGTACAGAAGTTGATGTGGAGAATTCTCAAACTAATTTCTCACTAATAACATTCTAGAAAAGCCAACTGAAGGAATTATCCAAAAGGGGGGTTAGGAATTAAATGTTGAACAATTATAGTACCCTTGAAATATATTTGCAACCTCAAGACACTGATGGTCAACATTTCCTTAGGTCAATAAAATCTGATTGGTTTTCAAAACACAAATCTTTAACCTATACATCCATGCTCTTCTAGTTATCATCTCCAACCGTATGCTTTCAAGAAGCAGCTATCCCACTGCTGGCCTCAGGAGCTGAGCAGGCTGACTGAAGAATACAATTATGGCTTCTCTACCTCAGAGCAGCAAAGCTGCAAGGTGCAATTCCACTTGAAAACAGTGCAAATCAGGCGTTTTGTGGGGTTGCAACCCTTCTTTTTCTCAAATACAAATACAGATGCAGTCTCTAGCCAGGGAGTACAAATGGATCCCATTACCTTATCATGCCAACCATAATGTATTATCACAATTTCCTGGAAGCTCTTCAGGCTTTTTAAGACTTTGACTCATTACTCTTAAAAATGTTTCCTAAAAACAGTGAGTGGCAAAGTTATCTGCTCTTTTTCATAATTATGTGCATCTCACTAGTACGAAGTGTTTTTTCCACATTGTTAGGACGGAAGAGAAACTAGGAAGCACCCTGGGCACAGATACAAGTCCCTCATGTCTTTCAGGGCTTTTTATTCCTAACATGAGCCACAGTCAAGCAGAAAGACATTAAGAACTTGTCTACCAATGAGTTTTGGACTTGTTGGACCTGCCTCTCAGTTCTGCTTCTCAGGTTGTTGACCTGCCAGTTCTCTAGGGTCTGGAGTGCCGGACCCTAGAGACACTCTGTACCCATAGTCTACACCCCAGTATCTGATTCTCACGTTTTTATTAATGATAAAACAATGTAGATACATGCTTTGAGTCACTTTCCAACCGTCCATTCCTCCTTGTTCACCTTTTCTGCACAGATTGCATGGCCTGTATAATTGTGTCATGTGTGTCTTCTTAGGTCTTTGTTTTAAAATCTTGATATTACTGCCTTGAGGTTCTGGTTTTGGTTTGGTTTAGTTTTTTGAGACAGTTCTAGGCTAACCTGGTCTTCTACTGAGACCAGGTTAGCCTAGAACCCACAGAGATACTGCCCTTGCCTCAGAGGTACTGGGGTGAAATACAAGCACCCCCAAGCCCAGCAGCCTTGAAATTCTTACTTCTCTTTTTTTTAATAAAAGGGCCCATATTTTCCTTTTGTGTGAACTTCCCATTTATAGTTCTGGTTCTCATTTAAGACAACTAGATACATCTTAAGCTCTTCCCCCAAATATACTTGCCATCCATGCTTAAAATTCTTCTTGTAATATTGATCTCTACATAATAGGCTTTCTTCTCTAGTTACAACCTATCTCTCCTGCTTTCTCTCCTGTACAAAAGATAGGAGCTTCGCCAATAACAGTGCGATGAATGTAGCTTAAGTACCAAGAAAAGGTAGGCACAATCAACCCACAACTATTTACTGTGCTTGCATGTATTAAATTTGTGTCATAGTACCATATAGCCCTTCTTGTTAAGGGCTCAGCCTCAGCAGAATGAAATGTGCATTTATTATCTGATCTGGGTGGGGTACCGGGGGAGCCTTCGCAGAGTACTGCCTCTAAAATAAGGACCACGGTGTCTCCCACGAAGAGCCACGTGATAAGTCCTGCAGCTGGCACTACAAGGAGATAGTTTTGGGAGATGGGGCTAGGGAAGACTCTTAGGTG
The DNA here is from genome assembly GCA_030556225.1 of Cricetiscus sungorus. Classification (NCBI taxonomy): domain Eukaryota; kingdom Metazoa; phylum Chordata; class Mammalia; order Rodentia; family Cricetidae; genus Cricetiscus; species Cricetiscus sungorus. Next base: position 375,622 of record JANBXA010000411.1, on the reverse strand, counting down.
ACTTCGGGCACGTCCTTGAAGAGGATTGGGAGATTTGGCTCCTCCCTCTCTCATCACCCATGAGGTAAATTGCTTTGCTCTGCCACAATGTACTCTCTCACCACAGCCTTAAAAAAATGTCAACTCATAATGAACCAAAGCCTCCAAAGTACGAGCACTAACAACATTTTTCTCTTTATAAGTTGACTCAGACTTGTCACAGTGATGGAAAGCTAACAACTGCAGAAGTGGCAGGATATGCTTTTACCTTCGTGCACGGGGAGACAGGTGGATGCTGGTCACCATTGTTCTCCAGTGTATTGAGGTCTCCGGCTGAAGCTCTCCAATGCAGCTAGACCGGCTGTGGATTCCTGCATCCACTGCGGTGGTGCTCAATTACAGGCTTACACCACCACAGCTAGCACTTCTTTCTAATGTGGGTTCTAGATCAGACTCAGGTCCTGAGTCTGCAAGCGCTTTGCCACCTAAATCCTCCCCTAGCCCTTAGTATAGCTTTAGTGCAGTAACAGATGAGAGAATACCTTTTGGTGTTAACAAATCTCAAACGATGACTCTTCAAACTAAACACATGTAGATGTTCTGGGTGAAGGTTACTTTGATTTCAGGTGGGGAGGCACGGGACAGTTTCAGACTGGCCTTGAACTTGCTATGAGGCTGAAGGTGATCTTGAACATTTGACCCTCCAGCTTCCACCTTCCTGTTTCTAGATAACGCTCATGTCTATGCTGTGCTGAGTAATGGGTACAGGTGCTTCATGCATGACAGGTATAATGGGTACAGGTGCTTCATGCACGACAGGTACTCTAACTGAGCTGCAGCCTCAGTACTGCGATTCCAGGTGTGGGCCATGATGCTTAGCTTAAATTTTTAAGGGTAAAATAATATGAACAGTGGGTCAGCTAAGCTTCCTTTTCCATCTGTGACGGGGTCTTGTTGCGTATGCCAGGTTGGCCCGAAACTTGCTATGTAGTCCAAGTTGGTCTCAAGGGTTGATGTTGTTTTTATTTATTCTTACATGTATCAGCGTTTTCCTTAGCCTGTTTGTGTGCACATGCACCATGTATGTGTGGTGCCTGCAGAGACCAGGACACAGCATCAGAACCCGTGGAACTGGACTCACAGACAGCTGTACAGCTGTGAGCACCCATTCAGGTGCTGAGAATGGAATGAAGCAGCTTGTGTTCCCAACCCATACTACCTCCATTTCCAGAGAGCAACAGTTACAGGCACACAGCACCAAATACAATCACTGCTTATGACGTGAGATGATGTAATTATATCAATCCCCTCTTCCCCATCTTCCTTCCGCCAAACCCTCCCTTAGACCCCTCCTTGCTCTTTCAAATTCGTGGCACCTTTTCATTGTTTTTACATGCATATAATCATAACTATGACATGTTCACGGTCTATATGCTACTCATGTTTTCAGGGATGACCGTCTGGTGTTAGATAACATATTGGTGTGCTCTCCCCTGGAGAAAACTTTCTAACACTCTAAACATCCCTTAGTTGCCTGACGTTCTTTGCGTAGGGTTGAGGCCTCAACAGCCTTCCCTGTGCACTGTGGCTATCTATTGGTGCTGTCCGTGTTTAGCTCATGTTTAGGCAGTCATGCTGGCGAGGCTACACTAGCAGAGTACTCTGAGCCTTAGGTGTAGGCATGTTTTGCATGTGTATCCATTGGGACTGCGTCCACAACTGTGTACCAAATACACTCAAATACAGCTGCTCCATTAAATATTTGTCCCACATATAATTTTTAAATGAGAATAGAAACCTCCCATTACCAGTTAACATATATAAAGGAAAATCATTCCAGCTCACAAAAGAATAGACTATGACATAGAGACCTGTGTTTCAAAGGTGACCAAAAACAAAAACTGAAATTCACTCCATCTTACTAGTTACAAAAAATTGCTTCAATTATATAAGTGCTTTAGTTTGTTTACATTTTAAATTTATAACTATTTCCATTCTTATATATACCTATAATAAATATATTTCATAAAACATGTTATTATAAACATCACCCATTAAAATTTGGATTTCTCAAACAAAAAGTGGGGAATGGGCAACTGAAGTTAAGTTTTTCTAGTTCGTGATGCTAAGCACTGCCATGTCACTAAAGCAATGTGTTAGTAATTGGACATTTTTATAAACTGCAGCCAGGAATTTGAAAGGCTGCTGGGCAGATGGTCTTTGCTGGAGTTTCACAGCATTGCCTCGGTAACATGGACTGATAATTAAGAGCAATGCAAGCTAACAATAGACAGACAAAGACTGCAAAAGCAATTAGCACTTCCTCTGACAAGTTTGAGTTGGGCAGAAGACAGAACACACAGATAAATCAACCCTTCATGAGGTCTGACGGCCAAAGAAAACAAAAATTTCAAAGATATTAAGAGCTTGGCACAATACCCATGTTTAAATGATGCTTTAAGACGTTCTTTCCCTTGATACCTTGTCCACTGAGGTAATTCTGAGAGCTTAATTAGTGCGTCTTTGTTTCTACTCTTCCCCATTACTGGCAATTAGAATACAAGCAATAAGCTGTGGTTAAATTTTGTATATTTCAGGAAGACACATGCCAGATTCAAGTTAGATGTTTATAAAGTTATGATAGTATTACAATGGAGAGTTAAGGAGTAGAGTAGCATGGGAAGCGTCTAACATGCCTCCCAGTGATGTTGTCTTGTTATTTGTCCTCTTGAGTAATCCTTCTCTCCACTACAGTTCAAGCTATTTAACAGAGAACACGGCAAAACGATGGGACATGTCTGGGTCCAGCCTGTCTTCTCCCCACTCTTGTCCTCTTTGATGAGGCCAATCGCCATGTTACAGGATGCACTCGGGAAGGTGCACATGGCCAGGAACTCCAGACTTTGGTCAATAGCTCACTGGAAACTGTCACAGCCATCCGAGAGGGCCTGAGCCTTTCTCAAACAAGCCCTGACTGGATTACACTGTAGCTGGTATCTTGCCTTATAAGAACCTAAAACCAGAGTAGTAGTTAAGCCTTGACCATATTTCTAACTTACCAGAAAGTTAAGACAGTACATATTCTATGTCACTCAGTTTAGGAGTAATTATATGTCAACAGGTAACGAAAGAAAAACTCAAGGAAACACAAAAACAGAGCCCACATATGTGTCCAGTAGTTCTTAAGTATGAGTACACAAAGACAGAACAAGCCACGGTGAAGGAGACGTCAGAAGGGAGAGGAACAGGAAAGGTAATGTGGGAAAGCAAACCGAAGCTCCATCTCAGAGAATCCAACTCCAAGCCCGGGGCTGAATCTGTTAGTGATCAGGCACCTGTGCTGGCCTGTCCCTGGGCTTCTGACAGGACAGGCCCTCAGCTGCTGCCACTAAGAGCACGGCCAGTGCACATTCCCTTTTCAAAGGGCCCTGCCCACCTCCCGCCTTCCACTCTGCACTACCTGTCTGTCTGTCCTCTTGCCCCCTTCTCTCTGCACCTCTCTTCCTTTCTGCTGCTCCTGCCCCCAGAGGCTGGTCTCCCCTCTCCCCTCCCTCCTTTCCCCCAATAAAAGCCACTCAAACTCTGTCGCATGACATCTTTCTCTCAAGCACAGCTTTTTAAACTTACGACAGAATCCATTGCAGATAAAATTTTCCTGGGCCAACATCCCACAATTTGGTCTCTAGTAAAAAGGGTGAGAATGTGGCTCAGCGACATGGAACTTGCATAGCATGTGCAAACCTGGGTTCAGTCTCTAACACCACAAAAAATAATAAAAAGTGAAAGGACTCTAGCTATTAGGTTATGGGTATCCAAAACTGCACCAATAATGAATTTCTGGTGCTTTTGTCATTGTGACCAATTCCCTGACAGAAACAACTGGAGGGCAGGAATTCATCCTGCCTCAGTTTCGGGGGTCATAGGTCCCATCCCAGGGATAGGGAAGGCATGGTCGCTGGAGGCTTCACACAGTGGCTCAGTTCTTCACATCTTGAGACCAGAAGGCAGAGATCAAGCAGCCAATGGGGCTGCATCGCAGCCCTCAAAACAACACTCTTCTAGCCACACCTTCTCTATCATCTATCAAATGTCTGGCAGCACACTTCTAGCCATGCCTCCCTTATCTATCAAAGGTTCCACAACACTCAAACATTTCCACACGCTGGAGACAAAGTGTTCAAACAAACAACCCCGTGGGGGACATTTCTCCAACAGTGACAGTGAATGCCAGTGTAGACACTCCATTGTGTGTCATTAGAACCATATCCCCAGTTCTTCCGGGCAGGTGTAATAGATGGATTTGGGCAAAATGGCTTTGGTTGGATCCTGAAGATGCTCACGCAACATTTTGCTTTCAAATTTTTTTTATTAAAATTAGAAACTATCTTACTTTATATATCAATCCAAGCTCCTTCTCCCTCCCATCCTTCTATGCTCCCCACTGATGCCCCCCAGCTTACCCCATCCACTCCCCAGGGAGAGTGAGGCCTTCCATGGGGATCATCAAAGTCTAACACATCATTTGGGGCAGGGCCTATGCCCTTCTCCGTGTATCTAGGCTGAGAGAGTTTCCCTCCATGGAGAATGGCTCCCAAAGCCCATTCGTGCACTAGGGATAAATGCTGGTTCCACTGCCAAAGGCCTCATAGACTGCCCAGGCCTCCTCTGTCACCCATACTCAGGGGGTCTGGTTTGGTCCTATGCTGGTTCCCCAGCTGTCTGGATGGGGTCCATGAGCTCCCACTTGCGCAGGTCAGCTGTTTCTATGGAACATTTTATTTTTAATCCACCTGTTTTGCCCTGGGCAGGCTATGGAATGTCTCACAGCACTCCTAACAGTCCACGATTTCATGTGTGATTTTTCTTTTTTTTTTTTTTTGAGACAGGGTTTTTCTGTGGTTTTGGAACCTGTCATGGAACTCTCTCTGTAGACCAGGCTGGCCTTGAATTCAGAGATCTGCCTGCCTCTGCCTCTAGCTTCGTGTGTGAATTTTAAAATACCATTCCCCCACATCTTACAGATTCCCTTCAACATCTGCCTCCCCTACCTTTATGTCTTTTTTTTTTATTTTAAATCCAGTTAAGTCCAATTAATGCTGCCCATGTACGTAGGTGTGGGGACCTCCTTTAGGCATCCTACCAGTCACAGCATTCCCAAAGGAAGAGTGGTTCTCCCTCACCCAGCATTGCTCAACCGCCAGTCAACTCCCTAGTAATGGGTGGGGTCTTGAGAGCACCTCCCCACCTATGTGGAATTTTGACTGCTGGATGTTGTACAAATCTGTGCGGGTAATCCCAGCTGCTGTCATGTTATATCCACAAAGAAGCATTTGCAAGCTCTGTTCCCTCTCTCCTCTCCTATGTACAAGCTAAACAAATGTCAATTTTTACTGTTAGTCATGTCACTTGTAAGTTTCTAAGACGACTTCAAGATATGCCCAGAAAAGTGTGGGGCAATCTGAGGTCACAATGCCTGGATAAGGTAAGCACCATGAGATGAAAATGGAAAAGATTTGGGACCTGAAAAGTTTTTGAAGTTTTTATGATAGGGCTTGGAATTTTTATTTTTCCATTCCTATTGGTTGACTCTTTATCGGGTACAAACTAGGGCTTCACAAATGCTAGGCAAGTTCTCTGCCACTATACTATATCCCCAGCTATACAATATCCTACAATTTTTAAAATATTTGTGTGTGCTTTTGTGATCAGTGTGTAAGTCCTAAGACAACTTGTGGAATCAGTTTTCTCCTACCATTTTGGGGTCCAATGCTCAAACACGGGCCATCACACATGGCAGCAAACCTTCAGCACAGAGCCACCTCATCAGCCTGTTTCCTGTACTTTTATGGTCACTTTCTCCAACTATTGGAGCTTATTTAGGCTGAAGAAAGCAAGGAGGGACCACTCTGAATCTATAGATTCCGTAGTGACTAAAGGAAATCAGAGTAGGAAGAGTGGAATTGACAAAGAACCTGGCACGGGCATTGAAGCATGAGGGTGCAAGTTTGGATCTCCAGGGCCTACAGAAAACACAGGTGTGCTGGACGACTTCTGCCACCCCAGCACCGGGAGTGGGGGGCGCAGATGGTGACTCTGAAGCTCACTGGCCAACCAACCAGTGCACTCAGTGAACTCCCATTCCGCAAGGCCCCGTCTCAACAATCCAAGACGGAGTAGGAGACTCAAGTCTTCTTTTAACCTCCATGCCAGTTACCAGCCTGTGCACGAACACACACCAATGAACACACACACACACACACACACACACACACACACACACACACACACAGACACACAAATTTAAATTACTTTTTTCTTTGCAGATGACAGCTAACCCAGTGTAATAACTCAGCTGAAGAGTGTGTTTAGAGGCATCAGAGCTTACATAAAACTCTGACTGGCAAGAACACAATAGGGAGAAGCCTGAGCAGATTAGAAATCCTCGATTATCATAAACAAATCTCCAATGATGGAACACTGATGAATAATTGATTAGGTATGTAGTAGGATGCCAAGATAGCCAATTAAACAAGTTTATACTTTTGATAGAGCAGTCTTACTAGAATAAGACCTGAATGATAGTCTTCATTTGTACACAAGTCTGTCTCTCAAAACGTTGTGATTACCTGGATTGTCTGGCTTAATCACATGAAATGGTGGGAGGGGCCTGTTACTATTTTCCTTTTCCACAAGTTAACTGAGGTCCAAAGACTGGATGTGCTGTCTCTCCCCCACTGCACACGATCAACAGTGCTAAGATTACTCCAGTTAGCTACACAGGAGCCTCACGCTCCCCCTCAGCGGGGGACAACTTCTTAATGTTAAGAACTATAGTCTATGCTCACATGGAAATCAAATAAATAGATAAAACACAGGAGTTTAGGGTAAATGCTTATGTTCAGAAAGAAGATAACAGGTTTTGTTCCTCACCACTGAAAAGGGAATTCATGGAAATATGATACTGCAAATACAAAGACTGAAGACTAGGTTCTTCATGGACCCAATAAAGTCTCAGCTTAGCAGTGCCGGGCTTAGATGGCACAACACTCCCTACGCAAGGACTATGAGGCCTCGCTTGCTCACCTAAGCTACCAGCATGCACATGTGTGCCCCACATCTCTCGTGGCACCCACCATTCATCTCAACAGGGGTCATAATTTGCAGCTCTCAACTCCTCCTTCTAACAGATTAGTGTGTTTGACAAGCTGGAAACTGCCTGACATTTTAGGTAAGGCTATAGGATACACAGCAACTCTCACCTGAATGTGGCTGCCCCTGGCTCCTGGCTGCAGGATCCCTTTTGGCTGCTCAGCTTACTCTCCCTGGTCCCAGCTGGTCAGTCAGTCTCTTGGGGTTCCCCAAGAAGGCTAGGACCAGCAGGTACAACGTGGAAGGACAGGGCTGCCTCAGGCGCAGTGGAATCCCTGTAAACCAAGGAAGGCAGCAGTGGCTCCTCGGGACCAGCTGTGGCTGTGAGCACTGCGATCTCAGAGTCAGGGCCAGCTGCGGCTCTGCAATGACTCCAGCACAGGTAGCCAGCTGCCAGGCGCCAGAGCTAGACTTTCCTGGCTAGAGTCTCAAAGCCAGAGCCCCAGGAAACATAAATTCATTTTTCAAAACACATACCAAGAAAGTGATTCAGTGTAGGATGGGAGAACTAAAGGGCTCAAGGAATAAAAGTTAACTCTTCCCAGTCCCGTTGCAATTCTCAGTGTTATGTCTTCAGAGTATATTTAATACAATCAGATGAAAAGTGTAAGACCACTCTTTAAGGAACAAAGAGAAAGGTATTAATATGAAACAAACTGCTTAAGTTTTAAATACAGTCCTTGGGCAATGCTTCTCTATACACTAAGTGTGGGACCCCAATTTTTAATGAATGCATGTAAAAAATTATCAAGGTGGGCTTGGGTGTGCAGTTTGGTGGTACAACAGTACTTACCTGGCATTTGCAAGCTCTGGTTAGATTTCCCACCAGAAAAACATACACCAATAAACAAAAGAAAAAACAAAAAACAAAAAAACAAAGAAAATGTACCCTCAATCTGAGGCAACAGAGCAGCAACTAGAGAAAGAGAAACTATGAAACTATTCAAATATGGAGCTGAGGTTCTAGAAGCTCACCCACAACAATCCTGAGCACAGCTATTTTCAGTGCTAGTTAGAAAAACATTTCCACTCCATCAGTCGTCCCAAGTCCCCAGGAAGTGGTGGGATGGGTAGGCTACCAACCCTAAGAATACCCCTAACTTTTATCCCCAATTAGGTCTCCATTCCTGCCAAGCCCTCACATATGCAACTGCTTGCTATCTTAGGACAGCTATTCAATTCTAGTTAAGGGTAGCAGGAAGAAAAACTAACCCGCCAAACACCTCCACCTTCTCTTGGAAGACTCACATCATCAGGTATATAAAGCAGCATTAGACTAAGCACACAAAAAGGAGACTGAATGTTTAGTGTGAGTAAAATATACAGTTTACAAAATGACAGCAGCTTAAGATAAAGCTCCAGAACAGTAACAAGCTGCCCAATGTAAATCTCTCATGTTAAATTCTAAACAAGTGGCATTAATGAGCCAAACACTTGATGAAGCAACAATTTGGAAAAGGAGATTAAGAAAGCCCTGGGATATTAAAGATAACTGCTTTAAAATGGCTTGAAAGATAGTAAAAAAAAATCTATCAAAACACAGAACAAGCAGAGTAAAATGAAGATATGATGCAAAGAACTCAACAGTTGGGGAGCCAACAGAAGATCCAAACAGTACAGCGAGTTTTGAGAGGAGCTAAGGATATAAGCATCACTCCTGGAACACCCTCTCCCAAAAGGACATTTTAGAAACACACAGTAGGTAGCTCCTGGAATTAAAAGGCCTACTCATTACTATAAATTAAAAAACTGTTTGGGAAAATTTGAGCCTCCTAGGCAGAACTATGATTTAAAAAAAGGACAATACATTGTAAACAATTGCTCAAATTATTATCCTATTTAAGGCAAGTTTGTTTATGGTGAATAGTTCTGAAAATTTTCCATTTGGCCCCAAGAGTTACAATCTTTCTCACCTCAGATACAAATAGAAGTCATAAAACTGGGAAAAAAGTGAAGAATATCAAGGTTAAGGCCCACCTTGTGGACATTTCCATAGGTACAATATAAATACTGGCTACTGTTTTAATTTTATAAGCAACCAACAGATCCAAGGGAGATCATGCTTACGGAACAGAATGCAAATATCCAGTTAGCCTGCTATGTAAAAAAGATAGGCAAGAGAAAGGGTGCCTTTAATATTACCCCACAAAATAAACTTTTAGAACGGGTTAAAGAGAAATGGGTTATATCCTACTATCAGAATTAGCAGATGTCTAAACATTGGCAGCAGCTAGTCACTGCTAAAGGCAGTTGAATATGGAATGGAGGCAGGAATTTGAAAAAGGAGAAGGAAGAATGCTGCTATTATAAACACTTCTTATAGAATTTTATTTCCCAATTACAGAAAAATTTAAGAAATTACTCAACCTATACGTAGAGATGAGAGAGTTAACTAAACATAGGAAGATTCGCAGTTCGTGATGTTGGTAGATTATGTATGCTTTCCAGCTTTATTTTGACTCAAAGAAGCTATTTATAGTAATTTTACAAATTAAACAAAATCAGAAACGTTGAAAACAATCACAATAGCTATGACTGAGTAAATGAAAAATAAACTGAGACAGCATTTACTATAAATGCTCTTTGCAAATACATGTTAGAAAAATAAAAAACAAAACAGATGTTAAAAATAATGCAAACATCTTCATTCATTTAGTCTTTCCCAGAAGTGAGATTATAAAGTAAATGTTTTCCAGATTTTAGTTAAAGTGCCCTACTTGAGCTGCCCATGCATGGTATTGGATTTCTATATATCCACACATAACGACCCAGTCACTGATAATCAAGTGGTCACAGTTATAGAATTCCCTGTCTAGTTTGCATTCTTTTTCTATAGGCTCAACATATTTTTAGCCAATCTATTCCTTCTCTGTAATTTCTGTCATTGGAGCTTCAAGTCAACTTTAATTCTCAAAAGATTTTTGAAATTCTGTATTTTGTAGTCTGAGCTATTTTAAATTAGCATACAGGTACTAGATATCTTCATGGTATTTTTGAAAGTTTATGTGGAATTATTTTTTAATATAACATGGGGTAGGTAAATTCAAGATACATAATGCCTGAAAATCACAGGGTTCTTTCTGTTACCAACTTTAAAACATGAATAAAAAATTATGATGAAACTAAAGCACTGTATTTGTCGATAAGTGGGTTAGATTCCAAGACTGATTTTCATTACAACATCTTGGTATTAATGGATGTTACACATTAATATTTGATTTATTTAAAACTTCTTGCTCACTGCATTACTTCAAGAAACAAATTTTCCAAACATGAGAGCTAGAAGCTTTAATATGCCACAAGAACAATTAAAAACACTGTTGGAAGACTTAGGGGGAAATGCGTTCCATCTTTTATTTCCAAGGAAAATCTGTATACTATAAAAGCAAACATTTGCCATACCACCAAGTACAGAGCTCACATTGCAAACTGAACCATTTTCATTACATGTCTGATGATATAAAAATCAAATAACTCTGAAAGGCTTCAGTCTCTGTTTCATGAAAATCATATTACCACATTGCACCAACACACTACTCTTTTAAAGGATCAAGTAGAAATTAGACCCAGTAATTAACCAAAAGTACCTCAGATCCTATTGCTTGTTCTATAGGATCATAAACACTATACTAAGACTTGGCACTTGGACATGAAACATGTCTTAACTTTCTGAAGAATATACTAGAAATAAGAAACATTTCGAATGCTTTAATATTTCCAGTTAATACCATTTGTATCAGTAACTGCAATGTTGTAGCTTTCAGCACCTAATATACCTAGTCAATGTAGTTGGTTATTTTTTAAGGGTTGGGAGTAAGAACAGAAGAACAGGAGATATAAGAATATCAGGTTTCACACTTCTGTTAAAATTTTTTAAAAATAAAAACTGTTTTCTTCTCTGCATCAAAACTATCAGACTTGGAGTTTGTTTGTTTGCTTTAATCCCATGACTCATCATCGACTGGATTGGGGGCTTGTGAAGAAGAAATTCCTGCTGTATTCAAAGTATTCTTGCCCTGGAAATTCTTTAAAAGAAATAAAAGAAAAATGAAAGACACAAGTTATGATACCCTAATGTTATGTTATCTTGTCTGAACTTTCTATCTTGACTATCCCAAGCATGCAATGACTTTCTTATATAATGGTTCTCTTGGAGAAAAAAAAAAAAAAAAAGGTTCACACAAACCTGTAAATCTAAACTGCACAAAAACACAAGAAAATGATTTTTTCAAATCACCAAGGTTTAGAGAACAAAAAAATTAACATTAAACTTAACATTAAACTCCAAGAAAGCACAAATGTTTATTAAGAACACTCTGCTAAGCTGGGCAGAGGTGATGCACTCAGGAGGCAGAGGCAGGGGGATCTCTTCTCTGTGAGTTCAAGGCTAGCCTGGTTTACAGAGCAAGTTCCAGGACAGCCAGGGCTACACAAAGAAGCCCTGTCTTGAAAACAAAAACAAACAGAAACACTCCTCTATACCAAGATTTACTGCAAAACAACAAACCAAACCAAACCAAACCAAACCAAACCAAACCAAAAAACCCAAAAACCCAACCTAGAATGTCATTAACACTTGTACTCCATAACTCTAACATTTTGTCTTAATAGTGTGGTCAAAATGAAAGAATTATCTAGAAAGTTCAGAAAATCCCAACAAATACCAGCAAAAAGGAACTGGGTGTTCAACTATAAACCTCAAATACATACATACATACATACATACGTGATATGTAATAGGTATATTTGTAAAACAATTAAAATGATAGCTTTAAATAATTACTGAGTAGTAATTACCCCACGAATCAAGCATGTTTTCAAATAGTAATTAAGAAATCCATTTCTTAATGTTTCTCAACTAACCTTCCTAGTGTCAACAGATGCAAACACAGTTCCTCTTGTGCTATTATTGAAGCCAGGCGGTACATATGTACTAAAGGCAATTTCTTCTAGCCATGCAGGAACATCCTGTTGAGCCTTGAGAAAATAAAAACTTCTTATACAACATGAAATCTCAAAAACTGTAAAAGATGTCTCAACAACAAAGAACTATTCTATTTTAAATATTTAAAGTTAACAAAATTTGTTTAACTTACGTCTGATAGTACTTTAACTAGAGGTTGTGCTAAATGATTATCAGATTCAGTATCAAAAAAAGAAATTGCTCTGCCAGTATTTCCACAACGCCCAGTGCGCCCGATCCGATGAACATATTCGTCAATGGTAGAAGGAAGGTCAAAGTTGATAACATGTTGAACATTTTCAATGTCAAGCCCTCTGGCGGCTACTGAAGTAGCAACAAGAACTGGGCACTTTCCACAGCGGAAGTCTCCAAGAGCCTGCTCTCTCTCCCTCTGTTCCCGGTCACTTTAAAAAAAGAAAAAGCGTCAGAGCCTTTTGAGACGTTATTAAAATCCATCAGGCGGTGTATTTCAAAAGTAAAAATGGCAGCACAGAATATTCATGCCCCTACTGCACGTGTACTATCATAACCCATCCTCAGCCTACACTTTATCTTCACAGCCTTTAGCTGGAACAACCACCCCTATTAGCAGATAATGCAAGACAGCTACAGGACCAGAATACAAATCCCAGTAGTAGAGTAATTTCTAGTCTAAGCAAAAGAATATATCTCTACTTGATTAGAATTACTGCTCAAAAATGTTCTTAAAGTACAATTCTACATATTAAAAAATTATTTTAGCTCTTCTAATAAAGTACCAATAAAGTGATATTATAGTGCATTTTTTTTTTTGGCATTCCAACTTCAAAGAAAAAAAAAAAAAAAGGTCAGGCATCAGGAAGATTAGATTCAGCGTAAGAAACATTTAAATCTAAGAGCCAGAGACCTTAAGGACCACTCTTGACAGGTTCCCATTAACGAAGAGTTTAAGACAGAATTTTAGCTTGCCTGTGTCCCTGTTTAGTTCCTATAAAAACAAAGAATGAAGGGCTAGGGAATCAGCCAGTAAAGATGCTTGTCTCCAAGCCTAACAAATTCAATTTTATCTCTGAAGCTCACACACAAAGAGAGAACCAATTCCAAAAAGTTATCGTTATCCTCTGATCTCCTACGACTGTAATTGCCTAAAGAAAGAAAATGAAACAGGCCCCAAATGGGAAGCAATGAACTCCACTTTTTATCTGGTGCACTGAGGAGGAGTGACCAGTGACTCATTGATGGTGACAAGTTCCCAAGCAAGCAAGCATGCACGGGCACACACGGGCACACACACACACACACACACACACACACACACACACACACACACACACACACACACACACGAACCAATACTAAAATAATACAATTTTAAAAAAAATGAAGAATAATGTACCTACCCATGAATACTTGTAGTTGATATTTTTTCTTGACAAAGAAAAGTTGCAATAAAATCTGCTTTTTTCTTGGTTTCAACAAAAACCATAGTTCTTTCATCACCTATAAAACAACAAAATTATTAATATCCAAATTACAAAATGAGGCAAAAGAGAAGGCACGTTAGAGCAAGAAACTTGTCTCATCCACAACTTTCCTGTTAGTAGCTGGTATAGAAAGAATTAGTGTTTCCTCAATGAATGGGTGTTAAGAAAAGAGACAACTGTGTTCCTATTAAAGGGATTAAAGAGAGAGATAAATGTGCCTTCTTTTCTTAAGCAAATATAATTGCCTGCCACCTCTTAATAATTTCAAATTTGTCTCAGTCTCTTTGGCCTCTCCATTTCCTGCTCTCTAAATGCCTGTTATTTCCAAAAATAACCCAACCTTTCATTCTGCCCAGATGAGTGAAGGCATTTACACTGATGACATCCGACCCTGGACCTGCTGAGAGAGGATGCCAGTCAGTGCCATCTCGTAATTCAAACCCTTTCATTCTCAGAACATGATATAAAGTTAAATGCCGGCTTCATCCCAAGGCGTAACTCATTAATCAGTATCTACTTGTAAGATTAAAGTAAGTAACTGGCATAGATTATTCTACACAGGAGATAACTATAAAATGTTGAAAAAGAAAGTTGGCAAGATTATCTATAGCCTTAATAGAAGAATTTTTGCTGTTCATGATTACTATAATACCTACATTCCTTGTCAGCTCACTCCATCGGTGACAAATATTTAGTGGCTGCCTGTCACTATTCTAGATAACGAAAATAAAAACAATGAGGCCCCTGGTCTCATTGTGGGGAAGCTTATAATACATATTAAGTGCTAAATCCAACAGCAAAAATAGTAAGACCTAGAGTTTACTTCTGCTTTTATCTCTGTTCTATTGCTATGAAAAGACACCGTGACCACCTAGAGAAGATTTGGTTCAGGGCTGGCTTGCACATTTCTGAGGTTAGTGCATTAGAATGGCGGGCGGGCATGGCCCAGGGCTTGCTTACAAGCCTCTGCAGTTAGTGCATTAGAATGGCGGGCGGGCATGGCTCAGGGCTTGCTTACAAGCCTCTGCAGTTAGTGCATTAGAATGGCGGGCGGGCATGGCTCAGGGCTTGCTTACAAGCCTCTGCAGTTAGTGCATTAGAATGGCGAGGCGGGCATGGCTCAGGGCTTGCTTACAAGCCTCTGCAGTTAGTGCATTAGAATGGCGGGCGGGCATGGCCCAGGGCTTGCTTACAAGCCTCTGCAGTTAGTGCATTAGAATGGCGGGCGGGCATGGCTCAGGGCTTGCTTACAAGCCTCTGCAGTTAGTGCATTAGAATGGCGGGCGGGCATGGCTCAGGGCTTGCTTACAAGCCTCTGCAGTTAGTGCATTAGAATGGCGGGCGGGCATGGCTCAGGGCTTGCTTACAAGCCTCTGCAGTTAGTGCATTAGAATGGCGGGCGGGCATGGCTCAGGGCTTGCTTACAAGCCTCTGCAGTTAGTGCATTAGAATGGCGGGCGGGCATGGCTCAGGGTTTGCTTACAAGCCTCTGCAGTTAGTGCATTAGAATGGCGGGCGGGCATGGCTCAGGGCTTGCTTACAAGCCTCTGCAGTTAGTGCATTAGAATGGCGGGCGGGCATGGCTCAGGGCTTGCTTACAAGCCTCTGCAGTTAGTGCATTAGAATGGCGGGCGGGCATGGCTCAGGGCTTGCTTGCAAGCCTCTGCAGTTAGTGCATTAGAATGGCGGGCGGGCATGGCTCAGGGCTTGCTTACAAGCCTCTGCAGTTAGTGCATTAGAATGGCGGGCGGGCATGGCTCAGGGCTTGCTTACAAGCCTCTGCAGTTAGTGCATTAGAATGGCGGGCGGGCATGGCTCAGGGCTTGCTTACAAGCCTCTGCAGTTAGTGCATTAGAATGGCGGGCGGGCATGGCCCAGGGCTTGCTTACAAGCCTCTGCAGTTAGTGCATTAGAATGGCGGGCGGGCATGGCCCAGGGCTTGCTTACAAGCCTCTGCAGTTAGTGCATTAGAATGGCGGGCGGGCATGGCTCAGGGCTTGCTTACAAGCCTCTGCAGTTAGTGCATTAGAATGGCGGGCGGGCATGGCCCAGGGCTTGCTTACAAGCCTCTGCAGTTAGTGCATTAGAATGGCGGGCGGGCATGGCTCAGGGCTTGCTTACAAGCCTCTGCAGTTAGTGCATTAGAATGGCGGGCGGGCATGGCTCAGGGCTTGCTTACAAGCCTCTGCAGTTAGTGCATTAGAATGGCGGGCGGGCATGGCCCAGGGCTTGCTTACAAGCCTCTGCAGTTAGTGCATTAGAATGGCGGGCGGGCATGGCTCAGGGCTTGCTTACAAGCCTCTGCAGTTAGTGCATTAGAATGGCGGGCGGGCATGGCTCAGGGCTTGCTTACAAGCCTCTGCAGTTAGTGCATTAGAATGGCGGGCGGGCATGGCTCAGGGTTTGCTTACAAGCCTCTGCAGTTAGTGCATTAGAATGGCGGGCGGGCATGGCTCAGGGTTTGCTTACAAGCCTCTGCAGTTAGTGCATTAGAATGGCGGGCGGGCATGGCTCAGGGCTTGCTTACAAGCCTCTGCAGTTAGTGCATTAGAATGGCGGGCGGGCATGGCTCAGGGCTTGCTTACAAGCCTCTGCAGTTAGTGCATTAGAATGGCGGGCGGGCATGGCTCAGGGCTTGCTTACAAGCCTCTGCAGTTAGTGCATTAGAATGGCGGGCGGGCATGGCTCAGGGCTTGCTTACAAGCCTCTGCAGTTAGTGCATTAGAATGGCGGGCGGGCATGGCCCAGGGCTTGCTTACAAGCCTCTGCAGTTAGTGCATTAGAATGGCGGGCGGGCATGGCTCAGGGCTTGCTTACAAGCCTCTGCAGTTAGTGCATTAGAATGGCGGGCGGGCATGGCTCAGGGCTTGCTTACAAGCCTCTGCAGTTAGTGCATTAGAATGGCGGGCGGGCATGGCTCAGGGCTTGCTTACAAGCCTCTGCAGTTAGTGCATTAGAATGGCGGGCGGGCATGGCTCAGGGCTTGCTTACAAGCCTCTGCAGTTAGTGCATTAGAATGGCGGGCGGGCATGGCTCAGGGCTTGCTTACAAGCCTCTGCAGTTAGTGCATTAGAATGGCGGGCGGGCATGGCTCAGGGCTTGCTTACAAGCCTCTGCAGTTAGTGCATTAGAATGGCGGGCGGGCATGGCTCAGGGCTTGCTTACAAGCCTCTGCAGTTAGTGCATTAGAATGGCGGGCGGGCATGGCTCAGGGCTTGCTTACAAGCCTCTGCAGTTAGTGCATTAGAATGGCGGGCGGGCATGGCTCAGGGCTTGCTTACAAGCCTCTGCAGTTAGTGCATTAGAATGGCGGGCGGGCATGGCTCAGGGCTTGCTTACAAGCCTCTGCAGTTAGTGCATTAGAATGGCGGGCGAGCATGGCTCAGGGCTTGCTTACAAGCCTCTGCAGTTAGTGCATTAGAATGGCGGGCGGGCATGGCTCAGGGCTTGCTTACAAGCCTCTGCAGTTAGTGCATTAGAATGGCGGGCGGGCATGGCCCAGGGCTTGCTTACAAGCCTCTGCAGTTAGTGCATTAGAATGGCGGGCGGGCATGGCTCAGGGCTTGCTTACAAGCCTCTGCAGTTAGTGCATTAGAATGGCGGGCGGGCATGGCTCAGGGCTTGCTCACAAGCCTCTGCAGTTAGTGCATTAGAATGGCGGGCGGGCATGGCCCCCTCCACCCTGCAGCAGTGCTGAGAGCTACGTGGTGATTGGCAGGCAGAGAGAGGCTGGGCCTGGCACGGGCTTTTTAAACACAGTGACACACGTCCTTCAACAAGGCCATACCTCCTACTACTTCTCAAGTGGCGCCACTCCCTGGCGACTAACAGTTCACATGTGTGAGTCTGTGGCATCCAATCTTACTTAGACCACCACAGAACAGATGGCGTCTGAGCAGGGATAGTACTAATAGTGAACTACACAGATTCTTGGAGAAAGATTATAAAACGGAGGGGAAAGTAAGTATCAAAGCTCTGAAGCACTGTTGTTCTCATGGTACAAAAAAACCTAGAACAAAATCAAAGAGGGGCTGCCGAGATACTTCAGTGGGTAAAAGCACATGTTGGTTTGTCCCAGCACCCAAGGTAGATTACAACCATCCCTAACTCCAGTTCCAGGGGATCAAATGCCCTCTTTTGACCTCAGCAAACATCAAGGCATATACATAATAGTACACATAAATATAACGCAGGCAAAACACTCACAAACATAATAATTAAATCCTAAGAAGAAAAACGGGTAACCAGCCCCACTGTGTCCTGGACATTCAGAGCAGAGGTAACAGCAAGTACAAAGGCAGTGAGGCAAAACTGTGCCTGGGTATTTCAAGTGTAATAATGAGCACAGCATGGCTGGAGGACAGCAGACTAGGGAAACAGGAGATGTCTTTGAGCAAATACACGCTGTGACCTCTAACTCGGTAGTTAAAGGAATACTTGCATGCATACAGACACATTTGTGTTTGGTTAATACAGGACACCTCCCTAGGTACCCCAGGCTAGCTTCAACCCCTCAATCCTGTCTCAGCCACCTGAGTGCTGAGATTATAAGCATACACCACTACACCCAGGTATGTATGATGATAGAACCAAGAGGATTCTGCTATAACGTCAGAAGTATAATCAGGGAAAGAAATGAGAAAGAACTTTTGTGTCTAAGCAAGTTGGAGAATAAAATTACCATTAACTGATAAAACAAAACTAATTTTCAAATGTTTAAGGGGTTGGAAAGATGACTCGGTTGTTAAGAGCCAGCCATGCCAAGCATGGTTCCCAGCATCCATGTAAAACCTAGCACAATAGTGCCTCCCGTAACCAACACAGGGGAGATGAAGATAATGTTGTGATCACTTGGGATCCCTGGCCAGCCAGTCTAGCCAAATGGTAGGCTGCGGGTTAAGTGAGGCCATCTCAAAAACAAATGTGGGATGCAAGAGCACTTTACCAAATGCGCCATGCACTCGCATCACTACAACGTATATTCTACGCTGACTCTTGGCCTGTAGCTAAAGTAGCAAAACTGAAGACATAAGCTCTGTGTGCATTTCTAATTCAGAGGGGGCTTCATCATTGTGACATCACTATGTTAATACCTAATGGGAGTAGCAATACAAGTCTCTTAAAAAGCTCTAGTTTGACTGGTTTATAAGGTGAATAAAGTAGGAAAATGTCATTAAAAAATTAATATTCCTAAAATTCCAAGGAAGTAAAGAAATTAAGTTTCTAACTCTTTTCTAAACTTAAGAAAAACCCATCCCAGGTAAGTTATGAACATTTTGAGCTGAGCTCACACAACGGAGTAAAATCTTTCATGAGATTGATTTTATTCATTTTGGTTTCTCAAAGAACTGCATTTTTCCTCTTAGCAAGATTAAATATTATATAAACATGTATCAAATAAGATAAAACAATTCCTTCATGTTTCAGAGTTAATGACATATAACTTCATTAATCTATACCGAGCCATTATTCAACAGTATTTATAAGCACACCATTTTGAAAATAATCCTAAAGAACTTTCAGCTAACCTCAAGCAGCAGACAGTGCTTGGGAGTACAGCATCCCTCAGGGACGACATGGTAGCCCCGTAGGTCAGCTGTTTGCCACTGAACCTGAGAGCTTGAGTTTCATCTGGAACACTGTGGAAGAAGGGAGCCCATTCCCGAAAGAAGTCCTCTGACCTCATACATTTGCCATGGCATGTTGTGCACACACACATGCACACATGCACATGTAAATAACTTTAAAAAATATTGCTAATTATTACAACCAATTTCCCATTCCTCTGTCTCAACACTGACATTCAAACTGAAATAGAATTTCTAACTAGGAGAGTAAAGGCGGAGAGAAAATATAGCGCAAAAGTAGACATCAAGATGACCATACCAGTTATTTCTAGTCTCATATTAAAGCTACTTCAAGAAAACAAAAATACATTAAGAACAAAAATAACTTGGAGAATGGAAGAGAAAACATTTTTTCATGGGTATTATAAAGGACAGAATTAGATTCTCAAGCTCCCTCCAGCCTGAAACACTTTAAAATGTATGACTATGGGAAGAATCTTCAGTAGATAAGAAGGGAGAAACCAGAAATACAAGTCAGCAGAGTTCACATTGTTTTCGATTTCAAGCCTGGGTCTGCTATGCGGCCAGGGTGGCCTCAAACTCAGAAGCACCTTCCTGAGCTTCACAGAAGCTTGAATTCACACTTCTCTCATGTACAGAATGAAGAACTAGCTATCAACACAGTAACGGTGATGAAAACATGGGTTACCTCTAAGCCTTTCTAGTTTTCTAAGAAAACAAAAATATGTACACTTCTGCTGAAATACATTTTAGCCAAGTAGTATTAAACTAAGTCTCAAATACCTTCTATATTCAACTTTATAAAGTATATAGAGATATCTCCATATACTTTATACTAAAACTAAGTAACAGTCATCTATAAAAGATTTACAGAAAAAAGATTAAAAGTTATACAACAATGGCAATTTTTTAAAAATTTGTGGTATTTTAAAACCCAAAATTACAAAATAATTGTATTAAAATAAGTTACCTATGTTTCGTAGAATCTCAACAAGTTTTTCTCTTTTTGAATACTGGCCAACTTGAAGAATGGCCTGCTGAACGTCTCTGCAAGCCCCTCCCACTTGTCCAACAGCAACAAACAAATAATTTGACTTTAAAAACTCTCCAGCCAACCTTAAAAAAAAAAAAAAAAAAACATTACTTTTTAGCTTACCCTTGTCCATTTGTGCTCATGGTATTTCAGTCCTGTGAGTGTAATTTCATATTAACTAAACAGCAACACAAATAGTGGTAAGACTTGCCACCCAAGTATTATTTTCAAAGATCAGGGCAAAATGGTAAGACTTTTAAAATATACAATTAGTAACAAAAACATTTGTGACAAACTACGGACACAAAAAGTTCCAGTGAACTTTCTGTTGACACAAAATTATAGAAACATGTACAGAACAATAAAAATGTGCACTACAATGCTGACAAGAGTTTTTAAAATTAAAATGGAACTGAAAGGTGACCTGGGGATACGGCTCAATGGGCAGAGCGCTCCTTTAGCATGTGCAAAGCCCTGGGTTTCATTAGCAGCACCACACAGAAACCAGGTTGTGGTGGTTCATACCTGTAAGCTCAGCACTCTAGAGGTAGAGGCAGGGCAGTATCTAGAAATCCAAGATTGCCCTTAGCTACACAGCAAGCTTGAGGCCAGTGCGGGCTATACAAGACCCGGTCCTGCTCCCAAGAGGGAGAATAGTTACCATTTACTGCACAGATACCAAACTCCAAGAAATGCACACTGCTTTCTACAGTGCCTTCCACAAGACACCGTATAACACTGAAACTAGACATGCATCTCTCACCTTGAATGGAAATCGATTCAACACAAAGACCTAAACTCCAAAACTACCAGGAGAAAGGGAAACAAGTCAAGACACTGGTACAAGGAATAAAACAGCTTCCAAAATACTAGTCCAATATCCCAGGGAAGAAAGCCTAGAGTTAGCGGATGACTGTAACTGCATTAATGAGCTGCCTGCCGCACAGCAAAGGACAACCAGCAGAACAAAGAACACAGAGCGAGAAAGTCTGCAGACGCTCATCTGACAATCGGTACGCAGAATTTAAAAGAACTCAAAATCTTAATACCTAAGAACAAGTAATCCAAACAAAATATGGGCAAATAAGCGGGTACTTCTGAGAAGTAAAAACGGCTTTCTTTAAAAGTTGCCTTGGCCAACGCGCTTCATCACAGCAACAGACTGGCGCCTAAGATAGCAGCGGCTGCCATAGAGCACGCACTGCTTGTTCGGGGAATATGAACTTTAGGACCTTGGACTAGGAATCAGCTGACTGCCTCCGGCAGTGCAGATAGTGGAGGCCCAGTTCAAGAGATTTCAAACAATAGCAACTATCCTAGACACAATTCCTGTGATACTTTGGGGGGGGGAAAATTGTTTGCTTTTTGCTCTTCTTCAAGAAAATTGCCGGAGGCTTAACTGAAGATTTCTGGACTAATGTCATTGGCAGAGGAAATTTCAAGACAGCCTAGTTAGTACTGACTGTGTTGTGTGGTTATTAGTGCTCACTCTTACCGAGAGCCACAATTAAAGAGCAAGTGGGGTGGGTTGAAATAAAAATGGGTAATTTGAGGAGAAAAAGGAACATCAGGGAATGTAATACTGGAGCCCACTCCTGTACTCGAGGAGAAGAGACATTTAAAGGACGATGGGAGATGTCATTCTGTAAATATGTTTCTCATACTGGTTAATGAATAAAGCACTGTGGCCAATAGGAAAGCAAGATAGGCGGGACTAGGAGACCAGGAGGAAAGAGGAAGGAGTGAGGAGGAGTCAGCATGGAGAGACTGGAGAGGTAGCATGCCAGCCGCTCTGGCCGGTAAGATGAGACCTCGTGGAAATACTTAGAATAGTAGAAATGGGTTAATCATTAAGACAGAGCTAGCCGATAAGAAATTAGTTAACAGGCCAACAGCATTATATCAAATACAGAGTCTCAGCATGTTATTTGGGGCTGGCACGGTGGTGGGACCAGACGGGCGGCATGCGGGAAAACATACTCGTTACAGAAAGGCCTAACCCTGAATTAAATAAAGAGACTGGTGCCCCCACCCAGTTATGACACAAACCCTGGTAACGACCAGAACTGTGAGATTATCAGCAGAGGTGCAATAGGGTGACCAACAGCGGTCTGACTGCACTTAAGGCCCTGAATAAGGTAAGATTCAGACCTGTCAAACCACAGGGTCCAGACCATCTACAAAGCAACTTACACCCAAGGCTCAGGGAACTTTGCAGAAAAACAAACAAACAAAAAAAACCAAAAACAAACAAAAAAGATAAATGATTCTAAGAGGAAAAGAACCGTCTGTCAGAATCTGTACATGTGAAAGAAACTACCCCATGACATCTCAACAACATGGTTGCCTAAACAAGATCCCAACAATGACACCATCAGTTGACATGCCAGTGTCGATGGGGAACTGACAAGGCCCCTCCCTAGATGAAGAACTACAGGCAATGAATGACTGCTAAGAGGGGAACCAGTCTTTCCCAAGGATGAGTTCCTATTGATTATCCAATACTAAGTGGCATGTATGTATGTATTATGCATGTACACACACACACACATATATATATACATGTATGTATATATATAATTTTAAAAAAGAGGCCCTGAGCCAGGCGTTGGTGGCACACACCTTTAATCCCAGCACTACAGAGGGAGTTCCTCCAGGACAGGCTTCAAAGCCGTACAGAGAAACCCTGTCTCAAAAAAAAAAAAAAAAAAAAAAAAAAGGCCCTGAATTCAAGTGAGTAGCAATATAGTAGTTAGAGGCAAAGGAGGGAGAATGACGCAACTATAGTAAACATGTATTCATTTTAGTATTTTTAAAAGTAAAAAGT
Source organism: Cricetiscus sungorus (assembly GCA_030556225.1). Classification (NCBI taxonomy): domain Eukaryota; kingdom Metazoa; phylum Chordata; class Mammalia; order Rodentia; family Cricetidae; genus Cricetiscus; species Cricetiscus sungorus. The sequence goes on along the minus strand of JANBXA010000411.1, from coordinate 352,620 downwards.
TAATCTAGAAACAAAACGCAAACAATTTAAAAGTCAAGAGATCTGCTTAACATGTATGTCCAAGGTTAGTTATCAAACAAGCCATTAACGATTAATAAATACTACTATTGACAATAGTATACATGAGTCATTTTGAGTGGCTAACATCAAAATACTTTCCCATGTCAAAGAAAATCTGAAAAGAGACAGAAGCTGGACCACAGGACTATTATCTGCTAATAGGTTATGCTAATGTCTACTTACTATCAACACTGACAGGAATGCAGATACTCCATTTCAAATTTAAGATTCAATGCAATCATTAACATTTTGTGGAGTTGAACAGATTGTTCAGCAGTTACGAGCACTCGCTGTGCTTTAGCCAACCAAGGTGACTAGCAGCACGCACATGGTGGGTCACAACCCCTGTGACCGCACTCCCTGTCGCCTGACCTCCTCAGGTACTGCATACACAGGGCACAGGCATACAGACAGAAAGCCACATTGACAACATCAATTCTAGAAAAGAAATAAGTATCTCAAGTACTCCCTAAGAAACTGATCTAAACAAATCAGTGGCCAGTATCAAGCCTAACCAGGGACTGTGGAGTTTAATAAACTAGCACAGGATCCCACATAATATTTTGTGAGACCAGAGGCCAACTCTGCATAAAAGACATAGGTCTATATTCTAGGATCCACAGATTACATCACATACTGCACTACCCACAAGCTTCAAAGTTAAGAGAACAGTGTTTTCTGTGGAAAGAGTAGCCCATGGACTACCTCAGAGGCAATTTTTTATAAGAAAATGTCACACCACACATCACAGTGACTCCCTGAAACATGGGTCTTTGTACACCATACAAGGTGTACGAGCCAGAGAGGATCATGTACCATCACTCCCTCAATCATCAACCCACTTAGGAAATCTGTGCTCCTGACATCTTCCTCTAGATGGGGAGGAACCGAGTTTTTAGTTCTCAAGAACAATTTCACCAGATAAAAAAGCAAGAATTCTACTGAATCGCAAGCTACTGGTATTGCCTGAACACTATAGATTCCCAGTGCCATGTAAAGGACAGAAGAAGCTGCCATCCTGTGAAGGATGTATCATCCTAATCTCTGAATTCATAAGACCACAGGATATACAGGATGATTCTCAAGTATCTGTCAAGAACTGGTGTATATGAACTTTCTACCAAAACCCAATTCTCGTGCTATACATTAGGATTAAAATAAGGCACAGTGAGAATAATTACATTCAGTGAACAATCATTGATTCCCGGTGATGCACACAAGGACGGGGTTGTGATAATGCAAAGTCAGGAAAGGAATAAGAGTTGAAAAGGTGAGGACAGTGGCAAGCTTTAAAGCACACGCCTACTTTTGTACATATACAAAGCTCCTTGAAAAAGCAACTCAAGTATCTGAAGCCGGAGTATCTACATTGCTTCCATTTGGTATACAGCAATGTCATTCTGCATACTTGTACCCACATGTCTGCTCACATGCATACTTATGTGTGTGCAGTTGTGCACGTGGAATACAGAGGTCTTCTTTTCTGAGACATGGTTTCTACTGAAATCTGGGGTCTGACTAACAGGCTCAACTGTCTGGCCAGTGAGCCCTAGCGATGTGCCTGTCTGCCTGCTCAGCACTGGAATAACAAGCTGCCACCATGCCCAGTTTTGTACATACGTGCTGGACATTAAACTCAGCTCTTCATACTTGTGTGACAGGCACTGTATCTACTCCTAAATTAAGTAATTAATTTGGAGACAGTCTCACTATGTAACTGTGGCTGCTTTCAAACTGTCTCCTGAGTGTTAGGACTAAAGGCATATACCACCCTGTGCACCTGTGATTGTTTTTAAGAAGGAACCTATTTACCTCTGGATTTCTTCTGGGAAAGTTGCACTGAATAAAAGGGTTTGGCGTTGTTCCTTTGATGGCATTCCCGGGCAAGAAATTAACTTCTTCATTTCTGGTCCAAAACCCATATCCAACATTCGATCAGCTTCATCCAAAACTAAGTACTTGACTTGTTTGAGACCAATCTTTAAGGATATTTTCAAAGACAAGAACAGAAAATGCATATTTACTTATTAAGCTAAAATACACTCAATTTCAAGTATTCTTAGTGGCTATGCGGGCTAGTTTTATATCAACTTGACACAAGGTGGAGCCTCAGTTTTAAGAAGGTCAGTGATCTGTGTGAGAAAGCCCAGCTCAGTGTTTGGTGCCGCCTCTGGTCTGCTGTCCTGGGCTGCTCTAAGGAAGCAGGGTGAGGAAGTCAAGAGGAACAAGGCAGCTCTGGTAAGCAGCTTTACCCCACAGCCTCTGCTTCAGTTTCCTGCCCCGATTTCCTTCAATAGTAACTGCGATAATGTTGGAACCCTTTAGTACCCAAGTGTTTTATCACAGCAACAGAAATCTTACCTAGCAGAGGGAAAAATCAAGGCATGCAATGATAATTGTTAGTCTCAAAGATAATACTAATATAGCTGATCTAAACTGCTTTTGTTGAATGTTTTTTTTTTTTTGAGCCCTGCCTCTGCCTCTCAAGTGCTAAAATTAAAGGCACACACCACCTGCCCAGCCTGATCTAAACATTTACTAATCTGTAAAATATTTCATAAATTAAGTTTAAAAAAATTAAAATATCTACACCAATACTTTACCTTACAACCTTCTGCAATTAACTGAATATTCTATTATCTCCAATATCTAACCTATTAGGCACTAGCCTTATATATAGTTTGAAACATGAGTAATTGTGAATTTTTATTATTATTATAAAACATAAGTAGCAACATACAACTAATAGTTATTTATACTGGACAACATGGATCCATACTGCATTATATAATGAAATCAAACTATCTAATGTCAAAAAATAAAATCTAACATGAAATACTGAAAATACATTAACTTGAGATGGGGTCTCACTATGTAGCTCTGGCTGTCCTACAAATGACTTTGATACTACCACACAATGGTTAGTTAAGAATGTGACATGGTTTTCCCTAGTTACTTTTAATAAATACCCTTTTTAAAGGTCTATCAAAAAAGCAATATGCTTTAAGCTCTTCCTTTAGAGAATACAAAATAATCTATAAGTTCAGTAACATGGACTTAAACTACTAAGCAGTTACAGTAACTGTGCATGAGATTCCTAAATGAATACCTAGCCATAAAAATCTCTTCTTAAAATGCCTGAAAATCAACAACTCATGTTATTACTATTCACGTGCTTTAACAGAAGACAAAATTATTGATGTCCCAAGGAATGTAGCTTAGGAAAAAACTATTTCACCAAAACACATATGAAACTATATACAAGTATTCAATGTATTTTCTTTCATATAACAAAGTATTACTAAATCAGATCCAGATTCTAAGCCTACCTCTATCATTTACTAGCACTAAAGGATTTTAAAATCAATTATTAACCTCACTGAGTTTGTTTTCCCAGGTATAAAATGGGAAATAATCCTGCTGGGATTATCTTGACAATTATGAAAATGACTTCAGAGCCTCTAATATAAACAGAAGCTCCTGTTCCCTTCCTTCCCTGCAGAATGCCCGTCAGCCTAGCACACTGTCACCTTTCTGAGGCTTACCTTCTCTTTGCCTATGATGTCCATCAGCCTCCCTGGAGTGGCACACAGTATATTACAGCCCTGTACTATCTGTCGGATCGAATGCCCAAACTGCGTTCCTCCATATATGACGACAGCTCTTACACAAGTCCTATAATCAGACAAACAGCACTTTCCAGTTACTTTTGGACGTTACAAGCTTGTTTCTAACACTTTATGAAAGAAGACCCATAAAAAAAAAATCCTCATCTAAAATGTTAAATTCCACTGAGAAAGGGAACTTTATGATGTCAAGAAGCAGATAAAACATTAAACAGTGGGAAATAACGCTGTTGTCCTCCCCTTCAATCACAAAAGAGCACAAGTGACTCTGGATGAGTCCCCCTAGTGCCTGTACAGCAGTCTCAAGGACCGTGCAAGCTGGCCGGACAGCAGGGAGGGGGGAGGGAGCTTCCTAGTCACTGCCTGCTTGGTTCCTCTACGGCCTGAGACCAAAGTGTGCAGTGTTTTCAGCAATTATCATACATTTTACTCTGATGTAACCAGACCTCTACTGTAGGACATTTGGGTATTCTTCAGCCTTTTACCATAACAATATGACAATAAACATCCAAATACAAATATTCATCTTTGGATACAGCTATTATCTAAATTTACCAAGCTCACTTTTTGTTTTTGAAAAACGTTTCTTTTTACTAGATTAAAATCAGATACCAACATAATACACTAAGGATTAGCAAGAAACAAACCCTAATCTAAGCAATTTACACCTAATTTTTTGCAAAGGGCTAGAAAGTTTGACAGAAGAAACTTTTATCATTTTAAATCTTATAAAAATAAAAGGCTACTGGTTTATCACAGGAAGCACTAAAAAACCACAAAAATTCCAGTAGATAAATTGTATAAAAAAAAAAAAGCACTCAAAAAGTTCTATTTGGCAGTGATATGTATAACAAGACACCTATGATAATTTTAAGCAATGACAAGCTCTGCAATGTTCCATCTTTTTCTACAACATAGTATTTTTTATTAATTATTTGGGAATTTCATATAAGGCACCCATCGCAGTTGCTTCCCATTCCTCCCAGGCCCACGCTCCTTTCTTTGCACCCTAACAGCCCCCCACCAAAACAAAAAACAAACAAAACCACACCAAGTCCAATTTGTGCTGCCCATGTACTCACTGGAGTGTGGTCAAACTCCCAGAGGCTGGCCCCTTAAAGGTCAGAGTCCTCCCCCCACCCAGATCACAAGCCTCAGCTCTGGAGCTACACGTGGGCATCTTTATCACAGTCATTAGCACTTGCTTCAGCAGTGCTAATGCTGGACCCTTCCTTGGGAAGGAGTGAGTGTCACAGCAGCCTTCAACGTCTCTTATTCTCAGCTATGACTCTACAGTCATGGATAGCACTGTGTAAGAAGCTTCCTTGGTCACAGAGCAGGCAGTGTGGAGCGTAGATTTCCACATGGTTTCTTTCAGGTGGCAGCATGGATCGTGGTCTCTGCAGCAGCACAAAGCAGATGTGGAGCATAGAAGTCTTTCAAGAAGACTGGATCCAAGAAGCGAACCATTCTTCATCCAAGTCTTCTTGTTGTTTGCAGTCAGTATGGTTGGGCAGGGCATTCTCAAGCTCCAGGCTGCTCTATCCCCCTACCCTCAGTACCAGCTTTGCTCACAACCAGATTACACACCCAGGCCCGACAGGCCTACTTCCTGTGTGATTTCTGAAACTGTAATTTTGTAACTCCTGCCGCCTCCTATTAGAACGTCATCAAGAGTGAACCACCTGCCATTTCCTAAGGACAGCGAAGTGTCTCTATGCACAGTGCAGTCTATCCACCAGATTACTTCAAACTTGGCCGTATCTCCTAAGGGACAACATACCATAGACCCACAACAGAGCTGCTCCCCAATTCTTACCCATTACAATGTGACACGATACTTACCGTTTTAACTATCCAGAACTTAAGTAGTTTGTTAGGCATCAACACACAGATAACGGAATAAATACCAAATGTTCATAAGGGTAAAGTGAAACTCAATTTCTCATATATAACTGATAAAAATGTACATTAGTGTGAGCTTTAAGATAAATCCTTGTTAAAATTAAAATCTATAACAAAAGTTACTTTACAGATACTTACCTGGATGAAGTGGTACACATACGTAGTCTCAGTTACTCAGAAGGCTGAGGGCTAAGGCAGAATAATCACTTCAGCTAGGAGTTCAAATCCAGCTTGCACATAAAGCAAACCTTCACTTCATAAAAACTAAAAAGCATAAAAATCCCCCGTTCCCCTGGCGTGTGTGTGTGCGCGCGTGTCCGTGTGCATGTGTGTGTGCGTGTCTGTGTTGTGTGCATGTGTCCGTGTGAGCGCGCGTGTGTGGGCATGTGCGCATTGTCGGGGAGATCAGAATTGGAGTTACAGGTAATTGTGAGCCACCACGTGGGTGCTGAGAACCAAAGGTCTCTGCAAGAGCAGTAAGTGATCTTATCCTCAGAGTCATCTTTCCGCTCATCCAAATTTATTTTATTTATTTACTTATTTGGTTTTGGTTTTTCAAAACAGTATAGCTTTGGGGCCTGTCCTGGCTCTCAACTCTGTAGACCAGGCTGGCCTTGAACTCACAGATCTACCTGCCTCTGCCTCCTGTGTGCTGGGATTAAAGATGTGTGGCACCACCAAACACACCAAATTCATTTTTAAACATGTATTACAAACTACCAGAAGGGCCAGTGAGATGGCTCAGCAGAAGACGGCATTTGCCCTCAAAGTGTGATGATCTAAATTTGATCCCTGGAATCCACATGATGAAAGGAGAGAAAACAGACACTTCCAAGTTGTCCTATGACCTCTGTGGCACACACATGCAAGGAATATTCATAAATAAATGCAGAAATAACATTAATATATTTTAACTACCAAAAAAAATCCAGGTTTGGTGACAGATCCCTATAATCTGGCTACCTGGGAAACAGGGAGAATTGGTAACTTAGATCTTAGACTTGGTAACTTAGATCCCATCTCAGAATTTAAAAACTGATGCAGCTTAGTGATGAAGTACTTGCCTAGCATGTGCAAGATACTTTATTCAATCCTTAATATCAGAAAAGGCAAGCTACTGCATACCAAAATGTGTGACATTTTCTTATTTTTACATGTTACATAATTTTATTTCTTCTAAAACTAAATCAGATTCTATAAACTATATTATAGCAAGTATGCTTTACTTAATTATAATAAAAATGACATGAGTACATTATTTTTGAGCTCTCAACTAACTGAGAACACTCTCTAAGGATATTTAAGAGTAGCATTCCAGATGCACTTACCCAAAAGAAAATTTTCTGGCTTCCAAATAAATCTGGTTAATCAGTTCTCGAGTTGGTGCTACGATGATACACTCTGGCTCCTGCAGCTCTTTAAAGCGACTGGCTGTAATTCCATCCCGCATCATGTGAGCCAAAATAGGCAAAAGAAAAGCTGCCTACAAGTTAAGTTCATTAATTTATACTATATCATTTTCTGTCCTTGCCAAAAGTTAGTCCTATTTATATCCTTTAAGACAGCTTTCCATCTTGCTAGTAAAGATTAGAGCTTAATATAACTTATTTCAAAGGGTTAACTAGGTCTTCATACTCATGTTATACAGCATAACATGTTTGATAAATTATACAGATTATAGAGAGGAATATAGAAATAATCTCATGTTAATTATTATATTTAAAAGTTATTCTACATGAGTCCTTGAGAGATTAATAATAAAGTTATCACAGGAAATAGTGATTTTCAAATTTGTATTTGAAAATCATAATTTGGATTATACTCCTATTATCTGAGGAGTGTACACAAAAGCAGACAAGTAGTCATAGAAACAAAATCCATGTAGTACTGTCACAAAAGCAGACATGTAAACCAATGTAATACAATAGAAAACACAGATAAATCCACAGAGTTATATGGGATATACATCTTAAGGACTCTGTAACAAAAATATTGAAGACATCTGTGTTTACTGCTACACTATTCACAAAAACCAAGAAACAGGACCAGCCTAGCTATCCATCAATAGATAAACAGATAAAATGTGTTAATGTAAGAAATGTGATTTTAATCAACCATAAATAAAACTAAATCATGATACTTGCAGGAAAAGTGAAATACTCCAGAGTCAGAAAGGCAGATAGTTTAATGTAGATTTTACATGTGAGTAGGACATGGAGATAATAAAGAGATCATAACCACGAGGGGAAGGGTGAGATCTTAATGGGAACAAGCAGGAGGTCAGAAGTGGTAAATGAATGTGTGACATGAGGGCATGAGAGGACTGTTTGGAGGGAGGGAGAGGGGAAGGGAAGTACGGAGGGAAACCCAGGAAAGGGTTCATCGAGTGTAACATACATATATGCATAATGCTATAATAAAACCTATGACTTTCTAACTTCCATTTTTAAAAATTAAAACCTATTTTTTTTACATGCTAACCTGAATTTTTAAAAATAGCTTCTTCATGGCAGCTGTAACTACTATGACTACCACTACTAGTCTCTTCAAGCAAGAGTGACCCTCAGTATCTCATGGCCCAATGGTCTTGCCTTTCTGCTTAGACAGGGTAACGTCTGTCTCTCTTGTTATGAAGCCTAATGTAAGCATGCATGACTGTAGCTGAAACATCTAGAACTAGATGCTCCTCAGTGAGTTACATGGACCCAAGGGCATGGTAAAAATGAACCTGTGTGACACATACACCAAGAGAATCCCAGCTCAGAAGACCAAAATAATCTTCCAACAGAGGAGATTCAAACTACTTAGGAAACACCACACCCAAGTTCACAACAGAAGTTTGATAAAGGCTTAGCTGCGTCTGGGAAGCTAACTTACAGTCTTCCCAGACCCTGTCTGAGCACAAGCCATCAGATCACGTCCTGCTAGCACAATGGGGATGCTGTACTTCTGCACAGGGGTAAGCTTGGTGTAGCCAGCTTTAGCAATGTTGTTATTCAGTGTCTGGCAGAGATTAGCTTCTTCAAAAGTCTAAACAGAAAAAAGACAGCAATGATTAAATGGTAAATTGTGCCCATCACATGCTCACCATTTCATATTCCATTTAAGTGAGCTTTAAACTTTGATTTCACTTTACATACTAACCAATATACCCCTCTATAAATAGCCTATTGTTATGACACAGAAGTATTTCCCATAGACTTTGCTTATAAATACCTTTATCTCCCCTTAAACCCTATGAAATACAAAAAATTCTGCTAAGTAACAACGGCTCATTGTGAGGATAATTATTTGCAGTGAACGGGAAACTTCTGCCATTCTCCATACAACGTCCACTTCCCAGGGTTAGCGAGATGGCTCACTGGCTGCTCTCAAAAGGCCCTAAGTTCAATCCCCAGAACGCACATACAGGCTTACACCATCTGTGTAACCAGTTACAGGAGCTCTGATGCCCTCTTCTGGCCATGGCAGCCATCAGGCAGCCATGTAAAGTACAGACAGATGTAGGCAAAACAGTCATACACAGAAAATCCACTTCCTAAGACCCACTTTCCTCACATAACATTTTCATCTCTAGAAAACAGTAGCCGTTTTAGTAAACAAATTTCCTAGTATAGTACAGGAGTAAAAACGGATTCTAGCACTTTCCCTTTCGATAAAGCAATCCTACTGAGAACAGTAAGGTTTTCAATGCTTCTCAACTTTTAATCAAGGATCCTAGACACTAACAGGTAACTTTTATATTGATAGCAATATAATTATACCACATATTTATATTAATATAAAATAATACACTGACCAAAATTGCTGGTGGTGCATCATGTCCAGATACTTCTACAAGTATGGTATCATATTTATCAAAGTTTATGCCTGTTTGATAATGTGCAAAGATGGAGTCCTCATCCTCTGGTGGAGGAGGGGGTATATATGTCACTTTGGGACCTTGGAATAGAATAAAAATATAATTTACATACTAGAAGTACAAAAAAGAGAAAAATGACAAAAACCAAATAGAAAATACTATGGAAATCACTACTAAAATTTTCATCACTTCAGTGTTTTAAGTTTAACTAACCACACTTGAATATTTTTCACCTTAGTGAAATGCAACCTATACTCAGATAATGCAAATGTCAATATACCTTGAATATCACTGCTTTCTCCTCCCTCAGCTTCTGACTTCCAGTCTAAAGGGGATAAAACCAAAAAGGTAAATGTTAATTGAGTGAAATGAACAGTACCAAAAAGATCAAAAACTTTTTCCAAAATAACACTTACTCTTTCCAGAGCCTGTAACTACTTCTTCATTCAAACCTTTGTAGCCACCTAGTAAAGAAATTCAGAGTGATCATCAATTAAGACACAAAGCTGTGCATATCTTTACTCTCAGTCTTCAAAGAGGACAAGTCTTAAGACAGCAAGCATCTTTAAAGTCACTTTTTACAAATGGGTGTTTGGAACAGTAAGAGGCACAGCTCAGTGCTAACAGTGTTCATTTAATGTGCACAAGTCCCTGGGTTTGTCGATTCCTCAGCATGATAAGAAAGGACAAAGAGGAGAGGAATGAGATGGGGAGGGAGGTAGCAAGAAAGGAATCTTACACATTTTAAGGTTGTCTGGTATTTGACATGATGCTTTTATGTAGATTATACACTGTGCTGCTGTTTTTGCTTAAGCCATGAGATCTTTTCCCTGGCCAGCAAGGAAATAATTTTCTAACCTTAACTAAAACGTAAGCCATCCCCCAGCATGGACGGTGCTGTGAGGACTCAGGTAATAGCCATGTTTGAAGTGAAATACAGAGCATATCAACCAAGAAAAAAGGAGCATGGGTAAAGTTTTCCAGAGTCTTCTGCTATTGATAATTAGAGTTTTGACAACACAAGTATTTACCAGAGCAGTCCAGAGACTTATATCCAGAATTTTCACTAAGGCGCTGGTAACTTATGTGCCTTCTGCCTGGTGTATACAGTAACAAAATCCAAGAGCCTCACAGAAAATGGCAATTGCTTAGTATTAAACCACACACGTGTGTGTGTTTTATACAAACAATTCTGGCACAAAGAATTACTCTTACCAACAAGAAGAATGGACATACTTCCCAATTTCAAGTTCTCAGAAGTCAGCAAAGCTAGCTTAGCAATCAACCTGACCAGATTAAGGGATGCAGTGTCTTGGTTTCTTTTTCTGATATGACAAAAGACAACTCGAGGAAGAGGATTTGTTTTGGCTGACAATTCTTAGTGCCCCCATCATGGAAAGAAGCTGAGACAGCAGCAGCTGGAGGGAGATGCTCACTGCATCTGCAGGAAGGAGTTAAGGGCAATGAGCACCAGCTGCGAGGCTCTGTGCGAGCTAGGACTCACTCTACGGAATAGTCCTGCTCAGTCACAATGGCCTGACACCGCCATTGACTCAGGCTACAAAATCCCAGAGAGACCACAGGTGTGCCTCACAGGTGCCTGCAGAGCTGGTCAAGATGCCAATTAATAGTAACCACAGTAAGTGTACTCCTTGTCAGCTTGACATTTAAATGTATCCCTTATCCCCACAGATTCATGGCCAACTCACATTGCAAAATGCTTTAGTCCCACCTCAAAAGTCCCCATAGGCTTTGACAACTCCTGAATATTATTCCTAATCCCCCTTTAGACAGGCTATAAACAACATCTGTGGACAATGTGATTAAAGTCGATTTTAATAATTTTTTCTGTATTGGAGACTGTAAGAAGCCAGGGGTAGATTGATATTTTGAGTACTTTCAGACTACTCATCACCAAAACTCAAGTAAACTTTATTGATCTACTGATCTGCAAAGCATCTGAAGTTTCATACAATACTTAGATATTTATGCTTGAGTAAAAACAATTTTTTAATGTTTTTTCGAGACAGGGGTTCTCTGTGTAGCTTTGGAGCCTGTCCTGGAACTAGCTCTATAGACCTGGCTGGCCTCGAACTCAAGAGATGTGCCTGCCTCTGCCTCCCGAGTGCAGGATTAAAGGTGTGTGCTACCAATGCCCAGCTGGAAAAAACTTTTTGAGAGGAAAAAAGTCACCCTTATTGAACTACTGTTAGCTTTCCTTTATTCTTAGACCATAAAAGAAAAAGTACATTTTAATAACTTGTAAAATATCTTAATATTTAATATCTGTATGATATCCTATTTTATGGTTACATACATGTATAGATGAATTGTAGGTGTTTTTCAGAAACTTAATATAAAGGAAATGATATCCTTATACATATGTTTACAAATACTCTTACTGTATATAAATCTTACAACGGAACTGCTACATCAGAAAGAAAATAACCTAAAAAAATAAGGAACTCCAATAGGCCATGTGAAATTCATACTATCAGGGGTATAAAAACAAGGACAGCCAGGTGATGGTGCACGCCTTGAGTCCCAGCACTTGGGAGGCAGAGGCAGGTGGATCTGAGTGTGAGGCCAGCCTGCTCTACAGAGCTAGTTCCAGGACAGCCTCCAAGGCTACACAGAGAAACCCGGTCTCCAAAAAAACAAAAACAAAAAAATCAAACAAGCATAGCAATTACCTTTATCCCAACGAAGATAGATTTAAGCTGACAGAAGTCAGTCAAGTAAGAGCTTACCTCGTCCACTGCCACTTCTGCTTTGGAAAGTGTCACCATTACCTGGAAGACATTACAGGCAGCCTTTAGAGACAGCATGCCTGCCCACTTCCCTTCCCGCAGACACACAAGGACAGATAACTGTACTCTTAGAGAGTCATTACCTAGGAGTCTTCATCCCTTCCGTTTCCTTGTTTTGTTTTTGTAGAATTCAATTAAACCTTACCCTTTTCCAGGCATTTTTCACGTGTGTGTTTTCCCATTTCACTCAAACCATACACATCATATTCCCCTACACCCCCTACACCTCAGAAACTTTAGTTTTCTTCTTCCAATTAAAAGTATTTGTCAGTCAACAAAGGAAAGACACTTCAGTGTACCAATTTTCTAAGGGAGGCAATACTAACCGTGTCTTTGCCCATATAATGAGGATGTGGGGGAACTGTCAGCTCGCTGTAGCCTCAAAGCATACATGAAGCAACAGTTCCATTTCTCACCTGCATCACTTGCTGCTGGCTTTCTAGAACCAAAAAGGCCACCACCACGCTGTGTCCCCTGATCTTGGTCATATTCACTGTCTTTATTTGAAAGAAACGGAATTTGATTATGTTACTTTTAATAAAATTTTACAATCATTTAGCAAATAAACCCAACCTATGGTATTATTAGCTAATAGCTGTGTAAAATAATATAGTAGAATCACAATGCATATTTTCCTAGGTGTCACATAAAGAATTTCCCAACAAATTATGTACTTCAATTATAAATAACTTCCTCAAATATTAGTATTTTATAAATAAGTTAGGGTCAATATTATACCTAAACAAAGGCATCTCCCCACCTCCCCAAAAATAGCCATTTAATTGTGCCTAGAAAGCACTATCATTTCACTACTTGTTCACGAAAATATCACCCTGCTCCCATCACTGCAAATCTAACGTTATCAGAACTGCCCTGTGAGACACTTCAGAGGCCTTCACTTTCCTATAGGGCAATTTGTTCCACTTTTTACATTTGTTTAGTGAGTATCAGAAGTTTACCAATGTCATTAGTTTCCAAGCCATTAATCTGTTATCTATTAAGAGACACATGCATTCTTCCAGTGACTTCTGAAAGCACCATTTTCTGGAAAATGAAGTCTGTAAGAATTTAAAGTAGGAGCTGTACTGGTGAGCGAATGTATGAAGGGGAGACACAACATAACGCTTTATAAAGACTCAGAAACAGACTTCTGCAACATGTGCTCCAATTTAATATGTAGTTAGCCAGTTTCTGAAAGTAATGGTCCATGATGTGGGTGATTAGCTTGTGCCTGCCATTCTACTAAAATATTTATATAATCCTCGTGGTAACTTTGTGCAATAGGGCTTTTTAAATCATTTCCTTCTTAACAAATGAAGCACATCGTATGCAATCAATCCACTACTAACTTGGTCTTCCTAGACCAAATCCTCCTCGGCAACCTCGGAAACTTCCTCTTCCACCTCTTCTGAATGGCCCTGAAGCTTCCGAGTCATTCCCATCTTGATAGCCTGTATTAAAACACACACACAAAGAACAGCACAAGATAACAACAGAGAAATCTTGGGGACAGTAACTGAATTTAACCTTTGTATAATTTAAGCAGCTCTAGTGAACATTTAAGGAATTAACAAAGTTAAATTTTCAAAAGTCACAACTGACCTATAAATGTCCTGCTTTACCAATATAGACATTTCTATGACTGGGAAAAAAAGGCATTGTTTAAAGAATCAAAAATGAGTAAAAGAAACATGTTTCTTGAATAGAATGCCAAATTGCCACAATTGCACCACTAGCTGGATTTTTACAATCTCTTACAGAATTAAGTAAATCCAGGTTTATATTTGTCCTCTACAGAAAAATAATAACCAGGCAGTGGTGGCACACACCTTTAATCCCAGCACTCAGGAGGCAGAGGCAGGCAGATCTCTGAGTTTGAGGCCAGCCTGCTCTACAGAGTGAGTTCCAAACAGGCTCCAAAGCTACAGAGAAACCCTGCCTCGAAAAACCAAAAATAATGCAACATAAGTGAGGTAATTCAAAGTATGTAGCATATTTTATTCTCAGCACCATCCAAAACGACACACTCCTTAATCTGTCAATAATCTGCATGTTAACAGTTATAACCACTTAATAATTCTAACTTATTTGTGCTTCTTTACATTTTAAAAAGCCTAGCAACTCTCTCACTTTTCATGTAAAAATACTTTGGTTTCTTTCTTTAAAGACACAAAGTTCTTGCTATATAGGTCTTTCACTTGTTTGGTAAGCATTACCCCAAGCTACTTTATGTTGTTTGTGGCTATGGTAAAGGGTGTTTTGTGTCTTTAAAGAAAGAAATTAAAGAAGATACCAGAAAATGGAAAGCTCTCCCATGCTCTTGGATAGGTAGGATAAAAATAGTAAAAATGGCAATCTTGCCAAAAGCAATCTACAGATTCAATGCAATCCCCATTAAAATCCCAGCACAATTCTTCACTGACCTTGAAAGGATAATAATCAACTTTATATGGAAAAACAAAAGACCCAGGATAGCCAAAACATCCCTGTACAATAAAGAAACTTCAGGAGGCATCACAATCCCTGACTTTAAGCTCTACTACAGAGCTATATTCCTGAAAACAGCCTGGTATTGGCACAAAAATAGACAAGTAGACCAATGGAATCGAATGGAAAAATCTCGGTATTAATCCACACACCTATGAACATCTGATTTTTGACAAAACAGCTAAAGGTATAGAATGGGAGGAGGAAAGAATCTTCAACAAATGGTGCTGGCACAACTGGATGATGGCGTGTAGAAGACTGCAGATTGATCCATGTCTATCGTCACCATGCACAAAACTCAAGTCCAAATGGATCAAAGACTTCAACATAAATCCAGCCACACTGAACCTCTTAGAAGAGAAAGTGGGAGGTACCCTTGAACAAATTAGTACAGGAGACCACTTCCTGAACGTAACTCCAATAGCACAGACACTGAGATCGACAATAAATGGGACCTCCTCAGACAGAGAAGCTTCTTTGAGGCAAAGGACACAGTCGACAAGACCAAATAGCAGCCCACAGACTGGGAAAAGGTCTTCACCAATCCTACATCTGACAGAGGGCTGATCTCCAAGATACACAAAGAACTCAAACTAGTCACAAAACACCAAATGACCCTATTAAAAAATGGGGAGAACTCTCAATAGAGGAATCAAAAAGGCTGAAAGACACTTAAAGTGCTCAACATCCTTAGCTATCAGGGAAATGCAAATCAAAACAACTCTGAGATACCATCTTACTCCTGCCAAAATGGCTAAAATTAGAAAACACCAATGACAACTTATGCTGGAGAGGATGTGGAGAAAGGGGAACACTCCTCCACTACTGGTGGGAGTGCAAACTTGTACAGCCATTTTGGAGATCAGTATGGCAGTTTCTCCGGAAAATGGGAATCAGTCTACCACAAGATCCAGTAATTCCACTCTTAGGCATATACACAAATAATCCACATCCATCTGTTCAACTATGTTCATAGCAGCATTATTTGTAATAGCTAGAACCTGGAGGCAACCTAGATGATCCTCAAATGAAGAATGGATTAAGAAGATGTGGCACATCTACACAATGGAATACTACTCTGGGGAAAAAAAAAAAAAAAACAATGGAATCTTAAAATTCTCAGGCAAATGGATAGAACTTGAAGAAACCATCCTGAGTGAGGTAACCCAGTCACAAAAAGAGGAACATGGTATGTACTCACTCATATGGATTTTAGACATAGAGCAAAGGATCACCAGCCTATAACTCACACCACCAGAGAAACTGGATATGAGGAGGATTCTAAGAGAGTCATACAAGGTCCCTCACAGAAGGTGAAAGCGACAGGATCTCCTGAGCATATGGGGAGTTGGGGGGGGCAGTGAATGGAGTGGGAACTAGGAGAAAGAGAAGGGGAGGAGAGGAAAGCACGTGGGACTAGGAAGATTGAGTGGGGGGGGATGAGACGAGAGGAGGTGGGGGGAGGGAGAGGGAGAAAGAGAGAGAGAAAGAGACAAAGACAGAGAGACCGAAAGAGGCAGCCATTATAGGTTTGAAGAGAAAACTGACTCTAGAGAAATGTCCAGAGACCTACAAGACTGACCCCAACTAACAATTTGAGCAACAGTGGAAAGGCTACCATAAATGCCTTTCCCTGATGATGAGATTGATTATTAACTTATCCACCACCATAGAGCCCTCATCTAGTAGCTGATAGAAACAGAAGCAGACACCCACAGCTAAACACTGAGCCGAACTGGAATCCAGATGCAGAGAGGGAGGACAAGACCAGGCTACAGAAACACACAGAGACAGCTGACATGAACAAGGGGGAACTAATGGACCCCCAGACTGATAGCTGGGAATCCAGCATGGGATGACTCAGACCCCCTGAACATGGGTCTCAGTTAGAAGGCCTGGGCAGCCTAAGGGACCTTGGACAGTGGAACAAGGATGTATCCCTGGTGCACAAAAGGACTTTGGGAGCACGTTCCCCATGGAGGGATACTCCCTTAGCCTAGAGACAGGAGGGAAGGCATAGTCCCTACTCCAAATGACTTTACAGATTTAGATGACCCCTCCTGGGGGGCATCACCCTCCCTGTGGAGTGGGGGGAGATGGGAGGGGAGGGTGGTCAGGGGGCATGAGAGAGCAGGAGAGAGGGAAAGAGGGTGGGAGGGATGGAGGGAGAAGGGAACTGGGTTTGATACGTAAAATAAAAATAATAAAATAAACATACTTTGGACAGACATAAAATGTGTATCTCGATTTAAGACTATGGACCTGCCAGCCATCTTAAGACTAAAAGGCAACACGTGCAGCCATGAGTTTCTTTTGCCTTGTTTCTCTCCTTAACCATTTCTCTCCTTCACTGACCCCGCCAGTTATCTCCTACTGTTTTACACTTCCCTGCACTTGTATGATCCTCTATGTACATATATGTAGCAGCATGTTCAATCCTGTTGTGGAATCAGAGACGCCGTTCTACTTCCCTTTTACTTGGGTTTGTTGTCATCTACTGAACAGCAGTGCTCCATCACATGGCTCTGTTGTCTCTCGGTACCGAATATCGTCTTTCTACTGAGCTATCTTCAGTAAGAACTAGCTGGGTCTCACACTCCTGTCTATTTTATGTTGTTATTAGGTAATAACCAGTTCACATTTCCATTATGGACTATCCACAAACTGAATTTTCAAACCACAAAGGTTAGACTTCCATTGCTGATTTCTGCTTTTGCAGTGCTTTCAATTTTTTATTTTTATTGTACTTTAATAAGAGAAACTGACAATTCTAAAACATCTTCTGGGTTTCTTCTGGTCTTACGAAATGATTAATCTGCATGTGATTTCAATACATGCTGAAAACGCATATAGTTTATGATTTAAGCATCCATGGTTCCAAACAGAAATTTAAGCTTGCCTTTCCCAAATTTCTAATGACCTTTTTCAGAAACAAATACATTCTCAGCTCATCTAAACTGTGACTGATCAAGACACTAACAATCCCTCTTTTGTAAATTATGGCACATTCTTGAGGTCCCAAGGGAAAAAACCCCAAATATCTAATGGCATTAGAGTAGAAGAGATAGACCTACAAATAGCTGCTCAAATATTAGGAGCACGAAGCATATACCAACATCGTTTTCTTAGGCCCTCGGCCTTTTAAAGTTAGTTTTGCCTTACATACAAACTGTTCAAAGCACTGTCCTTACCGCCTCTCTTGGAAAACCCTCTGCTCCGACTTGGATTGTCTTCACAGTCATTATTAGACTCTTGAATAGAAATGCAACATGTCAATAGCATCTAGGTAACTTTAATGTCAAAAGAGCCAAAGAACAGAATGGAACTTAATAGGAATACTTTTCAAGCTGAAATATACACATTGTGATTCTTATAATAATTTTACTAGAAACATAAGACGTTGCTCAGAGTAAATTCCATAGAATATCTATGTATGTTAATATTTAATGTTAAGTATATGACTGAGTACTCAATGTTTGCTTGCTGTTATACTAGATAGAAAAGACAAAAAGAAAAACTTACAGAAGTAATCAAATGGCTCTTAAAAGCAATTCATAGGCTACTAGAAACCCATGATTTTTCCATTTAAAATGCCATTTCTTTTTCTATAATTACCACTCTTACTAATGCTAGAGAACAGTGGAACTTTCTTAAATCTGTGCAAATGTTTCCTCATATTTTTTTAATTAAGTAACTCAATGCTCAAAGTCTTTTCTGCTTTAATGACAGTACAGGGACACTTTCGGGACTTCTCGAAGAGTGGTGTGAGGGCCAGTCAACACTCAAGGCTACCCAAGGGAACTGCAAGGAAATAAATTCTTCAGTTCCAGTCTCAGATTTTATTCTCCAAGTGCAGAGTGGCATGGAATGAGCAGTTTTTCAGACTTCAAAAGCTTTATTTTATTAATATAACTCTAAACTCTTCAAGTTCTAGCAAAGGCATATTTGTGGAATACAGAGATAGTTTCACGGTATCTTCTACATGTTATTAATGTCCAGCATTCTAGAGCTTTAAACAAATGGCACTGACGTCAAGTGATCAAACAGCTTACAGATATCTAAACTTGTGCACAAAAGTACCCATCTGTTAACATGTTGTGTTGTATCTTTAAAACATGATCCTGACACCTAGCTCAAGGTCTCTACTTGACTATTTGAGCTCAAATGCCTGTGTGTGTGCGTGAGTGTGTGTGTGTGTGCATGTGCATGTGTGCGTGTGCGTGTGCGTGTGTGTGTGTGTGTGCATGCACATTAGTGTTTCAAGATGGAGGTTTCTCTGTGCCTGGAACTCGATTTTTAAACCAGGCTGGCCTTGAACTCAGAGCTCCATCTGCCTCTGCCTCCCAAGTGCTAAGATTAAAGGAGTGCACCACCACTGCCCAGCAAGGATATTTTTATAAAGAATTATCTAGCACAACTTTCTCAAAAAGAAGATTTAAGAAAGACAATTGGGAAAGGTTCTGAGATGATGAGGTGAGACCTAACGCATCTGCCCTCTACATCACTTTAGGACATGGCAAAGAGAAAAGGGTCTTACATTATCTTTTTCCATTATCCCCCTAAACAAACCTGTATTTATTTTGGTCACTTTAAGAAGTAAAATAGAATAATGGCATTAGGAGAACTTGGATAAAAACCAATTCTACACTACTTTTCTAACTTCTTGTGAATCTAACCATTTATGAATATGAGTAACTTTAAAATAAAAGTAACCTTTGTGGATATTGAAGATAAAGTCACACACAGATGAAAATTAAATAAAATTAAGTAGTTGCAACCTATTAATTGCACAGTGTAAAAATGATGTCATGTATAACTTCTGCCCCTGGAAAATTCACTAATTCATTCCTTCTTTTCTGCCCTCCTTCCTACCTGCTGGAAATAGAGTCTCACTACTTTTGCAAGGATAATCTTAACCTATTGAGTACAAGTAATATTCCTCTTTTTGTATTATTTTGCTGTGGAGTGATTTTTAAAATGTGTCTCTCTTTGTAGCCCTAACTGTCCTGGAACCCTCTATGTGGACCAGGCTGACCTTGAACAAACAGATACCCACCTACCTCTTCTTCCTAAATGCTGAATTACAGGATGAGTCACCATGCCTAACCTGATATTCCCATCTTACCATCCCCAGAGCTAGGACTAGAGGTACATGTCATCACACCCAGTTTTATTTTTCTGGATTAACTTTAACCCTCACAAAAACAAAACAAAACAAAAACATGCCCAATGGCTATAATCCTCATAAACAGAAAAAGGGTTGCTTCTTGCTTTTTTTTTTTTTTTTTTTAAAGTTAAATACCATTTTTTAGACAACACCAGGAGGACGGTCTGGGTTTCAAAATTCGGCATCCAACTACAAAATCTCTGGTCCTTATCATTACACTACACCAAACTGGGCAAGGAGTAACAAACACTACATGTGTTGCAGCAAAAGGTGCTATGGTAAACTTAAGCCCATGCCTGGATTCACCTAAAACTGCGAGACTGAAAGAATTTGATCAGTATGTGTCATTTTCATTTTCTGGAATGAACCAAGAATGAAATCAGAAAGAGACAAAAGCAAAAGCCATTTTGTAGAAAAGCCATCTTTAGCATAATGAAAACTTGACTTATGCTCTGCTGTATTTGACCTACCATTGCTATAAATAAAGGGCCCAATGGGAAAAGTAGAGAAGTTGTGAGTAGACAGAAATGAACCACAGCTCTGGTTTGTCTGTGAGGATGTTTCCAGGCTGCTACCACTCCCCTTGTGCTGGAGTGCTGAGCTGAGTAAGGAGAAAAGATGGGCTGGGCATCGCCAGCCTCCCTCCCAGCTGCTTCCTCCTGTGTGTGCAGTAAAAGCAGTCACTTCACACTAGCACTGCCACACCTACCCAGAACCATCGGCTACTGACTTCTTCAAACACACTTCCCTTCTGAAGTGCTCTCGTCACAGTAATGAGAAAACACGACTAATACAACTAGCACATAGGTTAAAAATTACATTAAAACAGAAGTACTCAAAAGTAGAGAAATTTTAAGTGATTTCCCCGCATGAACACTAATTCTATGTTATTATGTTTTCTTTTGAATGGGACAGGGTTAAAAGCAAGGGTTGGGAGAAACCGTCTTATTTAATACACTGCAATCCAATTTTAAACCAGGTATGGCAGCTAATATCTCAAGTCCCAGCACTGCATTCAGGAAGCTGAGGCAAGAGGGCTGCCACAAGTTTAATGCCAGCCTAGGCTACAAAAGCAACAAATTTAAAGCGCTTTAGTGCTTTTGTCTAGTCTTGGCTTTGACTTTGCAAATCAAACATACAATAAAACAAGCCTTCGCCACCCCATTCTTCTTCCTCCAATGCAGGGATAGAGCCCAGTCTTGTGCACACAGACCACCACTCAGCGCCACTCAAGGTCAAACCTCAAGCAGCTAATGAAGACATTGCAGTTATTGTTTACCACAGAATATGTTGGTATTGTGCTTTGTTCTTTTAGTAACAGCCTAAAGAGCGCATATAATGGATGGCCTACAGTCTACTGAGTAATAAACACATACTTAGAATGAATACTTTTAGTATCACTCAAATGGCAGGTAATGAGGGCCGAGAAGTGAGTTAAATTCTGGAACCCAATGGCATCAAGATTCCATTCATCAGTGGTTTTCAAACAAAAAGCACATCAGAATCATCAGAGATGCTTTTTATATACAAGACCCCACACAAACCTTGCCTCCCAGACTTGAGGAAGCTTCGCTGATGTTCTGACAACATCATTCTATTTCCCCAGAGTGTCAGTCCCTTAGACAGGGCTGTACTTCCAACAGAGACTCACATTTTAGCCATCTTCCTCTTAGACTTCCTTGAGTTTAAACAGCTCCAGTATGTATTTACATGGGGAAGGAGGAAATTTACTTGTTTTTATTTTTAAGGCGGGGTCTCACTAGGTGGCCCTGGCTGTCCTGGAATTCACTATGTAGACCCACCTGCCTCTGCCTCCCGAGTGCTGGGATTAAAGGTGAACCACTTCATTAAATTACTTATTGTGTGTATGTATGTGGGGGAGTGAGCGTGCCACGGGCACGCGTGGAAGACAGAGGACAACTTTCAGGAATCAGTTACCCTCCCTCCACCACGTGGTCCTGGAGACTGAACTGGGGTCACAGGCTTGGGGGCAACTACACTGATCCTACAGTGGACTTCTAATTCTTGAATTATTTTTTCTACCACCTATACCTTATTGTACAGAAATAATTTTTACTGACTGGACTTTCTAGGTATAACTAAGGCAGGTGGCAAAGTACATAATTAAAGGTGCCTGAATTCTTTATCTACATCCTTGCCTAAAGCCCTTATAGCTGCTTCATGAAACTAAGCATAATATAATTTAGCACTAGCTCTGAGTAAAATTACCATTCTGAACCTCTCTAGCTTGCTTTCAACATTAAACATTTTACAGTTTCCACAAAAACCACAACTTACCTTTCCAGAAACCAGAGCTATCACCTTCTTCAAATTTGTTATTTAAAAAACCTATACAAAAAAAATATAAAAGGAAACTTCAAATTTCTCAAAGAATTTACTTCTATAGTTCAAAAAAAAGTTTTTCAGAGCCATCATAGAGCCCTCATCTAGTAGCTGATGGAAGCAGAAGCAGACACCCACAGCTAACACTGAGCAGAACTACTGGAATCCAGTGCAGAGAGGGAGGAGCTATAAGAAAAAGGGTCAAGACCAGGCTACAGAAATCCACACAGACAGCTGACCTGAACAAGGGGGAGCTAATGGGCCCCGAGACTGATAGCTGGGAAACCAGCATGGGACCGACTCAGACCCCCTGAACTTGTGTCTCAGTTAGAGGCCTGGGCAGACTAAGGGACCTCTGACAGTGGAACCTGGATGTATCCCTGGTGCACGAAAGGACTTTGGGAGCACGTTCCCCACGGAGGGATTCTCCCTTAGCCTAGAGACAGGAGGGAGGGCCTATCCCTACTCCAAATGACTTGATTTTGATGATTCCTCCTGGAAGGCCTCACCCTCCCTAGGAAGTGGATGGGGGGTGGGGGGCCTGTTGGGGGGAAGGAAGGGTGGGAGGGAGAGCGAACTGGGATCGGTATGTAAGACAAGAAAAATAGTAAATAAAAAAGAAAAAGGTTTTTTAGTACTGGAGATGGCTCAGCAGTTAAGCATGCTGATGTTCCATCATAAGGGTGGGCAGGCGGGTTCGGGATTTGGATCTGGCACTCCGTCACGTGGCTCACAAATGTCTGTAACTCCAGCAGCAAGAGGTCTGATGCCCACTTCCAGCCTCCATGGCATGAGTACAGAAACACAACATGCACACACACATAAAATCTGCTTTAGAAGTCTTTCAGGGACAACTAATTATGATGACCCTTCAAAATGAGATTAAGCTATATACAACTTTGTACACAGAGACAGGATGAGACTAATTCAAAGTATTCTACAACTCCCGCCTTTATCAGATCACCAGATCTATCCAAAGTTTACAAAACATTTCAGTACATTTTATAATATTTCAAATATACTACACCAAAATTAAAGTTCCTTCCAGTAATAAAATGCCCTGGAAATTTAATACATAATTCACATATAAAAGCATGTACCCAAAGAATAAAAAAAATTCTTCAGCAGATTATTTTCAAAATGTAGACATAATCCCTAAAACACATTATTTCTACAAAACATTACATTTTAAATTATTACTGTCACTTAAATATTGTAATCTACAAAGGTGCTTAAGAAAATGACTCTCTACCACCACCCTCAACTGCCGCTTATTCCCCTCATCTCTGTGCCAAGAAGGGTGGGGGTAGAGTGTCTGGAAAGCCTGGGGCGCTCTCTCACCTGAGTACCGCCGGTCTTCCTGTGCTCCGCTACAGAGGAGCACAAGCGTCCCCTATACTTTCATACGGAGGAATAAAAGACATCTCCACGGGGAACCGGGAGCCCGGAGTAGTAGAGGAGGAACGAACCGGGGCTCGTGTCTAGAGTGAACCAATGGTACTGAAGCAGGCGGGAAAGGCAAGAAACGGATTAAGACTGCAAAAGCCTGTTGGTCTGAGCTCAACCCCTGGAGTCCCCATGGTAGGAAAGAGCCGATGCTCCACGCTGTTCTCGTCCTCCACACGTGTACTGTGGTACGTGTGCATCCATACACAGTGATAATCTTTTTAAAAGACAAATACAACATGCACATACCCAGGGAAGAATAAACTGCTGCTTTTATACTACACATATACTACACTTACATGAAAATATTTTGTGATTCCCATCATTTCTAGCATGGCACATACGTTCTGTGTTTTATTTTCTAAAAAGTAAAAATGCAAACCTTGGAGTCAACTAAAATTTTGGTTCTAAAATACTGCAAGAATAAATTACCTCTGTTTCCAAAACCCTTTCCTCTTCCAAAGCCTCCGGCTGTGGGTGTGTTCTCTCTTTTACCAGACTCGCCAATATCTGAAACAGTTTATTTTCAGATAAATTTTCACAGTTAAATTTCTTAACATGCAAAATTGGGTCATTAAAAATAGGGATGAAATGAATCTTTAGAGTTTAATGACTTAGAGATACTAAGAAAATAGAAAGGAGACTTAAATAAAAATAAGTAATATATATACAAGTATTTTTTTTTAATCTCACATAATGATTCTAAAGTAAAAATCATAAATCTACTAGTGGTAAATTGTAAAGTCTACTTATTCTTTTTCCTTTAGTGAGGGATTCACTTCATGATTTTCTATATACTGAATCTTCCCCCACCTCAATGCACCAAGACATTATATTCGACCCACGTGGTAATCTTCACTATTGAATTCATCAGTTTTTTCTAGTACCATCACTTCTAAAGTTCCCACTTTAGAGACATTTTTTACACTTTCATCTTCTGTGTGAGCATGCATTTGAAGGTCAAAGGATGGCATCTCTCCTTCCACCATGTGGGTTCTGAGAATCCAGCTCAGGTTGTCAAGCTTAGCAGAGAACACCTTGGGCTGAGCCCAACTACAACCCCACTACGAACCCATTTTTGTTGTCTTTCTGAAACTAAGTCTGACAATGTAGCCCTGGCTGGCCGTGAACTACAAGATAAACCAAGCTAGTCTCAAACTCGGAGATCCACCTCTTCTACTTCCTGTGCTGGCGTTAAGAGTGTGGACACCACACCTAGCTTTTCTGTTGTTCCTGTGTTGTATATGTGAGTACAGTCTTACTCATGTCAGGGCACATATGTGACAGGTCAGATTATCTTCTCCCACCCTAGAACTGGAGGACTGAACTTAGGGCACCAGACCCATTAAGCAAATGAGTCTCGCCAGCACACTAAAAAACCATTTCCACACTGGACATGTAGTATTTTGTTCCTTTCTACATGTCACTCCTTCTGGCACGGTATTCCCCGATTTCCTATTTTTCTTATTGAAATTTTCATCCTTCAGAAGGCAATTCCTCTGTGGCCTCTTTACACTGTAAACATGCTCCCAGCAGCAGACTATTCTCTTATTGGTAATATCCTCCGTGTTTCTCCACCTCTAAGAACCAGCTAGCTTGATAGGGCACACCTGTAGGGCTGAGGCTGAGGCAGGAAACTCCCTTGAGCCCAGGAGTTTGGAACCAACCTGGACAACACTGTCAAAAATCTCATGTGATTAAAGAAAATCTTAAGGTCAGAGATACCATGACAAGGAGCACAGTTGCTTATTACTTACAATATTTTTACGAATTCTTAAGAGAATTCATACAGCGTACTTTCTCTCTCTCTCTCTCTCTCTCTCTCTCTCTCTCTCTCTCTCTCTCTCTCTCACACACACACTCTCACACACACACACACACACACACACACACACACACACACACACACACACTCACACATGTCCTCACTTTACCACCCTCTACCTAGAATAGAAAGGAGCAACAGACACACCCCAGTCAGCATACACTGTGTTCTAAATGACTGCTGGGAACACACATTCTCCTAAAAACATGTGTTAATGACACGTGCCAACAACAGAGTATTTTCATCCTATCTTAAGGAGTGTTATGTAGTGTATATCCCATCATTTGAGGGACTTGAAAAGCTATTCAGTATACTACATTTTCATTCTAAAAATCAAATCAAAAGCACATCAGCACACATTGCACTACACAAGTTCAAATAACACTGCCTAGATGAAACCCATAAAATGCTAGGTCAGTTGTAAGGAAAAGATCTTATACTCACGAAGTCTGTGAATGTCTGAGTTCACAGATTACAAAGATGATTTTTAAAGTCATTGGCATTCAACCAATAAGGATTTGGGTTTTGTTTGAGACTGGTCTCGCTGTGCAGCTCTGGACTGATATTGAGCCCACATGTTGCTAAGCTTCTTAGTGCTGGAACCACAGATGTGCAGCACCACACCTAGCTCAGAGTTCTAAGTTTAAAAAACTCATGTAATAACTTGTGACAAATCTGTTACATTGGTCATTTTGTCACTGAAAAAGTGAGGTCAGGCCCAGCATGCCTTTACTCTCACTACTGAAAGAAGAAAAAGATACCTGAAAGTATAGGGTTCTACTCACATAAACTCTTTAACATTTGAAGATAGCTCCACTGTCAATTATCTCCTAAATGTAATACCGAAATATTAACTATTTCTACTGTTAGTAGGAGCTAGAAAAACCAGCATCTTAGTCTCTTAGATCACCTAATTACGTATGTGGCCTAGCTGGGTGTGGTCAGACACGAACATGACCCTGGCACTTTGAGGCAGAGGCAAGACCACTCAAGTTCAAAGCCAGTCTGGTTTACACAAGCAAATCCAAGGTAGGTAAGGCACAAAGTAAAAATATGTCTTTAAAATGAAAAATATCGATTATATGATCCAAATCAACAATGTAGCAATATGTAGACATTTAAAAACAGAATGTACATTAATACTTGAAAAACAGATTATGTTAGCAAGTAGAAGAATATACTCAAATATAAAATTCAAATTTGTATTTGTATGTAAATAAAAATAAGGTTTTCTAAATATCAAATGAAATTCCTTAATTATGATAGCAACTGAAAAAGTCAAAGTTTTACAAAGGACAACAAATTTAAAGATGAGTGTTATGTGTTTAAAAATTACCAAATAGTTCTAGTAGCTACGCTATGCCTTGAAAGATAAAGGCTCATGCAGGTTAAAGTTAACAAGCAATTTTAATAACATGTTAGTGAATTATAATAAAACATTGTACAAAATGTTCAATACTTTAATATCAATTCTATTAATTATGGAAAATGAAGGTATTTGGCTCTGTCTATAAACCCAAGTGTTCCTAGTTTGTTTTTTGTTTGCTCTTTTAAGACAGGGTTTTGCACGCAGTCCAAGGTAGCCTTAAACTCAAAATCCTCCTGCCTCAGCCTGCCAAGCGCTGGAATTACAGGATGCACCACACAGGACAAGAATTGATAGCTCTAAAAATGCAATTTTAAAATCCAACCTGGCTAGATATAATAACACATGCCTGCAATTGCATCATTTTGGAGGTGGAGATAGGGATTTAAGGTCAGTCTCAGTTACATAGCAAATTCAAAGCCAATTTGGGCTACAAGAGACCCTGTCTCAAAAATGAGTAAATAAATTCAACCTTGGTAAAATAACTTCTTAAACCTGATACTGATAATCCAACAGAAATAATCTCCTATGCAGCTTTTCATTAGGAAAACACTAAAGGAGTTCCTTTTACTCTACCCTCCAAAGATTTTACAACCCTTATCACATCAGTTCCTAGAAAGAGAAGTCTGGGATTAAGCAGCAGCTGTGGACCATCTGTCCCGAGAAGTAAAGCAGCATTAAAGCATACAGGCTTCGCTGGTGTGGTAGCCCAGGCCTCTATTGCTAGCACTCAGGCTGTGGAAGGAGGGTCACCAGTTTAAATACCTGTCTGAACTGTATCACACAGGAGTTTAGGGCTGGTGTGGGTTTAAGGCCAGCATGGGTTATATTATATTATACAGTGTTTAAAGCTAGCTGGGCATGCCTGTCTTTTGTTTCTCTGCAGCCTGTCTTTTGTTTCTCTGCAACCCCCACCCCCAACATACCACTGACATTAAATAAAAATTAACTCCTATTATACCAACAAAACATATCATCCACTGAGTTACAGCAGACTTAACTTTGCATTAAACTCCCAGGCAATGCCCCTATATGTCATTAGTCAACAGTTCAGATTGTAGGAAGACCATATTTACCTCTATTTCCCAAATTTCTTCCAGAGGGAAATCCACTTCTCATGAAATGATCTCTTCCAGAAGGTCCATCTTCCATTTCTAAAGCAAGTAAGATTTCAAAGAAAGACAAATGATGGGAGATATCATTCTGTAAATATGTTTCTCGAATTGGTTAATGAATAAAGCACTGTTGGCCAATAGGAAAGCAAGATAGGCGGGGCTAGGAGATGAGGGAGGAAGTAGTAGGGGGGAGATTCAGTATATAGGACCGAGAAAGCACAACTCTGGTCACTCTCTCTAGTAAGACAAGACCACGTGGAAACACTTAGATTGATAGAAATGGGTTAATATTTAAGACAGAGCTAGCCTATAAGAAATGCTAGATTCAGGCCAACAGCTTTATATCTAATATAGTGTCTCTGTGTGTTATTTAGGGCTGGCGCCGTAGAGGGACCAGGCCAGCAGGAAAAACTGCTCGTAACAGACAAATAAAAACACATACCTAAATGTACACTTTTAAAGCTTTTTCAATGTGCCACACACACAACAGGAATTGTGCTTGCTAACAGGAAAAGGGACAGAGCCAAGCTACCTGAGAGGCTGAGGCAGAAAGTGACAAATTCACAGACTATCTAAGTTACAAGTTCTAGGTCAGTATTAGCAACTTATGAGATACCTTATCAAAACAAAATTAAGTAAGCGTGTTAAAAATAGGGCTGGAGGTGTAACTCAGTGTTGGAATACTTGTTTAGGATGCATGAGGTCCTAGCCTCAGTCTCTAGTACAAGAAGAAAAGTGATAAAAAGCCTAAGTGAAAAGTGAGTTGCAAGTAGCTCTCCAGAAGAATATCCTATGCTCCACTTGCTTCTGGAGACCCAGTCACCTCCTACAGATGATACCAGCTACCATGAGCTAGGGGCCTCCATTTCAATCAGCAATCAACAAAACGTCCCGCAGACATATCCACTGGCCACTCGGATGGACGTAATTCTCCAATCAAGGATCTCTCCCTAAGCAACTCTAGGACGTGTCAAGTCAACACGAAAGACTAACCAGGTCACTAGCACTGATTAAAACCAAGACACAATATAATATGATCCCATTGCTGGGAAAATGAAAAGCAACCAGATCAACTGTAATTTCAACAGGAAAAAAAAGTGTAAAAAGCAAGGACAGATAAGCAAAGAAATTATATGTCTCAATAAAATTAGGTAAATATGCATTTATAAAACAAAAATAGAATTTGGAACAATTGTGTCAAAATATAGAGAGATCTAAAGAGGATCACAGTCATTATCAGTGAAGCCAAAACTTGGCAGCCGAGATTTTGAATAATTTAATTTCTTCCTTTCTATGTAATTTTTGATAAGTTTAGGTACTAGTTTAGTTTACATTCACTTGACTAAAATATACTGCAATAAGAAAATAAACTTTCATCCAGGTGGTGGTGGCACACACATTTCTTTAATCCCAGCAATGGGGAGGCAGAGGCAGGCAAGTCTCTGTGAGTTTGAGGCCAGCTTGGTCTACAAAGTTACACAGAGAAACCCTGTCTGAAAAAATAAAAAAGGAACTTCCTAGGTCCTAAAGGCTGTGTTTTCAGTCACAAACTAGGAGCAACACAATGGTCAGTAAAGGTGCTTGCAGCGAGCCTGAGTCCAAGCCCCAGAGCCCACATGGCCAAAGGAGAGAAAAGGACCCTGAGCTACCGTGTGCTGTAGCCCCCACACAATGAACGCACTATTTTAAATCACTGCTGTGAAAATTATTTTAATTGAAAACTACAAAACTACAAGTGCAAAAAGATACTTGTTGTCCAGAGAAGCAATTATTTCTCATGTAGCCTAAGCAGTCACAGATCAAAGATCTGTGGCTTTTAGTTGGTAGTCATTTCAATCTTTTTAAAATCCCACAACAACAGAGCATTGTGTTCACACACATAGATAGGCCTGCCGATTTCATTCCTTTACTAAAACTGCCCTTTGTCCATACCACGAAGAACAGGGTTTATACTGGTTACACACCATATTTTATTTTTGAAAGGTCTCAGCATTCATACAGAGGAGGAAGGAAAATGAACCCCTGTTACTTGCAGCAGCCAGTAAGCCTGTATGCTTCTGAAAATCGGATCATATTACACCAACACATTTAAATGTTTGCCAAAGTGCTCCTTGACAATAGCAAAGGTTTACTACCTTTAGTCAACACATTTACCTTGAACTTTAAACCGCTGTAGGAATTAGATTTGCTTTGTTCCCTCTTTCTACAAACCACCTTGGCAATTGTTTTCCTTCACTTTAAGCCAACAGCTTCCTTGACTATAAAACACTTTGACCTCATCCATAATTTTTAAAAGCAGAGAGAAATTATAAACCGAATATGCCCCTAGGCCTTGCATTTGTGTGCCTTCAAAAGAGCAGTACTCAAATGCATGGGAGCAGCCTGGGCTCGCTGGAAGTGCAGTAGTCTGGTTGCTAGGGGCTGGAGATAGGAGAAGCAGCTATTATTTTAATGGGAGCAGAATTTCATTTTGCAAAGATGAAAAATTGTCAAGATATGACATAGCACTGTGAGTGTGCTTAGTGCCGGCCTACTGCACACTAATAATGGTGGAGACGAAAAACAAGACAAAACATTGAGTTGGGGGCTGAACAACGGGGTCAGCAGTTACAAGCGTTTGCCGCCCTTGTGGAGGAGCCATGTTTGGTCCCCAGCACACACGAGGCCCGGGAACCTATCACCTTCTTCTGGCCTCTTCAGGCACCAGGCATATCCATGGCGCACTACACATGTGCTGGCCAAACACTCACACACATAAGCAATAAGTCAATCTTTTCTAACTTTTAATGGCAAAGATGAGGGCTGGGAAGATCACTCAGCAGCTTGCTGTACAGGCCTGATCCTTCGAGTTCCAGTCCGTAACGGTTCAAACACCTCAAGCCGAAGGAGAGCCAGCTCCACCCAGCTGTCTTCTCACCTTCATACACATGCCATAGCACACAGGCACACACACGCACCGCACACGCGCGTGCACCGCGCACAATAGTAAAAGTATTAATGGTGAAGACAGACCTCTTTCACTGGGTAGCAGCAGTCGCGTTTCAGTCTGTTTCAACAAAGCAAAGCCTGCTGCCAGGGTGTAATTTCTCACCACACCCTGCTCTGCTGTGTCAGGAGACCTGACAATGCTTTAGAAATCCGAAGCCAAATATGCAGCCCTCAGGTTGGAAAGGTTACAGCACTCACTAAATTAAATATGGCCTCGACACTGTGTCTCCTTTAGACAGAACTTTCCCCATCCAAAATGTCCAAACTAGAATGAATAGTCACTAGAAAATTAAGGGGAAAACCCCTCTGTCACGGTCAACTCCTCAAGTATCACCCAAACACTTACCCTGAAGAAAAGCCAGCTTGCCTTCACACGTACCTGATGAAGCTGAAGTCCTGTTAAAAGTGTCTCCATTCGCCCCAGAAGAGTATTTATCCTGTAGTAAAGAGAACCAACCTTTCAGCTCTACATAAGAATGTGTCATCTATTTCACAAGTAGAGAATCACAGATTTCCTCCCTTTTTCATGAGAAATTGATTCTAAGACCCTCAGTACCTGAAACCATGAGTAGACTCTCAACCCATTCATACTGTCTTTCTCCCCACCACCTCACTCCTCTTTCATACACACAAAGCACATGAGATACTTTTTCTTATACATATGCACTACAATAGTGTTTATGAATTTGGCACAGTAAGAAAATAAAACAATTATAGCAACAGGCTGTAAAAATCTTATTGTTCTTCATGCACCACTCTTGTGCTGTGACATGATATAATGAGATGAGGAGAGGTGGATGACAAACACAATGTAAGAGTAAGCTACTAGGACCTTCTGACCATATGTCAGGAGAATGAGCCAGCCCAAGTGATCATGGCCATAGACCCATAATGTCAGCAGACAGCGTATACAGCACGGAAACCCATGTCAGCAGACAGCGATACAGCAAGGGAACCCATGTCAGCAGACAGCGATACAGCACGGAAACCCATGTCAGCAGACAGCGATACAGCACGGAAACCCATGTCAGCAGACAGCGATACAGCACGGGCAAGACAAATGCTACTCAGAATGACATGCAATTCAAAACACCAATTATTTACTTCCGAAATTTCCCACCTAATAGTCTTCCACCACAGTTACCTACTGTTAACTGCAATCATGAAAAGCAAAACAGCAGATAAGAAAGACTACTATATAACTGCATGCAAAACAATGGTAAACAGTGAGATTTTCTAGGTAACTAGATGTATCCCCATTCGTTTTTCTAAGACAGTAACCTTAATATTAAAATTATTACACAACAAACTATAGCCATGGGCCAAATCTGGGTTACCCATTTCTATAAATGATTTTATTGAAGCACAGCAAGTCATTAATCTATGAATATATCAGTAGCTGCAATAGCCAAGCTGTGGCTGAAACTAAAATCTACAATGTCTAAATCAATCACTGTCTAGTACTTTAAATGGAAAGTTTGCTGACCCACATACCTGAAAAGTATAAACTGTTATTAAATAAACCAATGACAATATACAATATTGTTTGTACAGCTCAGCATTTCACAGTACAGTCACCAATGCTATAGGCTACAGTAAAACATAGGCCAAAATTAGCAGAAAGTAGGTTCATAGTAAAGATATCTATTTTAAAACTTTCACTGTTGCCTAGGCGTGACTAGCACTCAGGATGCTAAGACTGAAGATGATGAGACCAAAAACAGCTTGGGCTACATAATAGATTCTGTCTCGAATATGTTTTTAAAAGCACTGCCATTGTAAATAATTAAACTACAACTAAAATAATTATCTACATTTAAAGAATACTTGTGTATGCATTGAAAACTATTTGAACTTCTAGGGCTGCATTTCAAATCCAACAAATGGTGAATCACTAGCAACTGGGTCAGAATATTCACAAGTAACTTCAATGACACTTGAGTAAGCAGTAGTTGATTATCAGTGCCCTCAGACATTCACTATTCGTGTTTCTAGTCTAAAAAAATCTGCTATAGATGCATGTACATTATTGTGGCAGTATTATACTAATCAATGGTCTTAGGAGATTCAACTTTTGTTGCAAAATCAGTAACTAAATACCAAGTTAACCTTTGAACCTTCCAGTATTTCTCAGATTTCTCTGTGGTGGTGACAACTGGAGTACTTTTCTCACTTCCGGCACCTATAATGTCCTATCATCATTAACCCGTTCATTTATTACTTCTTAGGTAAGCTTCCTCTAAGAAAAAACTTTCAGACTAAAGCTCTGAAATTCATGTATAAGAATCCAACATCATGATACATAATTTAAGAAGGAAGCAACCTACACTTACCGATACTATTGTAGTCAGATGATTGCACTGAAATCACAGTTCAGATAAATTCCTGCAGAGTGCCAAAGCTGGAAAGAGAGCACCAAGGTGCCTACCTTTGGGACGCTTCCGAACTATGCATAAAGTCCCTACTGTACATCTCTACCAAACATACAGCAGGATTTCACAGGGCTTTTACCTCTGGCATGTGTGTTTCGTTTGAGAAAGATCTATATATTACAGCATGCATTGATTATGAGCTGCTGACCCTCCTGACTCAGCTTCCCAGGAGTGTGTAAGCCAGGACCAGTGAAACCACCAAACCGGACAGCTCTGTGTCGGAGAAGAAGGTTACTGCAAATACAGAACTGCTAAAAGTGGTGCTCTCCCCTCCTCTCTCTCTCTCTCTCTCTCTCTCTCTCTCTCTCTCTCTCTCTCTCTCTCTCTCTCCCCCCCCGTCTGTCTGCCCCTCTGTCTGTCTTCCCCCTCTCTCCCTCTCCCTCTCCCTCTCTCTCAGTGTAGAGAAAATACCCTGAGGCATTTGGGGATTCCAGAGCTCCTACACTACCTCTTGGGAACACAGAGTAGCAACAGGGTGGAAACCCTTGCCAGTTATAGGAGAGAAGCCGGAGACTGAAGCAGCCTGGGAGTGGTGGTGGGAGGATGGCTTTGTATGTGTTACAGGCACTGTTAATAGGTACCAAAGAGCCATAAAGTTAGTGTGGGGCTTAGATATGTGTGGCAGCTATGTGCTAACAGGGAGCTAGATGTCCCATTTGTCAGAGATAAGAGAAGTGGCTCTTCTGGCAGGCAGAAGCCCCATTCACAGGTTTCTGGGGAATGCTGAGTGTTAAGCCTCTGTCTGTCTTCACTACCAATCCTTCCTTTACCCTGTCAAGGGTCCAGCCTGAGCTGAGCCCACACCATCATTTTGGACACCGTCAGTGGCGCTGCCATTCTGAGGGTTTGGGGGTTGGGACCTAACAGTGTGCAACTCCATATCTGGTCTCCATCACTCTCTTACTCTACCTGATTTTGCCCAAGCTCGAATACGCAGATAATTAAGTTTTTAATGTATGGGCCTAATTCTTCTAAGAAACACGTGCACATACGCCCCCTCCCACATTCTCTCCCTCCCCCTCCCTCCACTCTCTCCCCCTCCCTTCTTCTCTGGCCTCCATCTCTCAGCTGCATCCTCAAGTTTCTAAGTCTACAAAGGCATAGAATGCATTAATATAGAAATAACAGACATCTAATTTTTCCTTTTCAAGCCATAGAGGCTCCATTTTCGAAAACAGCAAATCATCAACTGAGTTATACAGCCTAGTCACCATTCTTAGGAAACAGCAATTCACCAACTGAGTAGTTCACGCTATAAAACCTACCCATCCTTCTTAAGCCCCTTCCTCCATTACCCGAATCGATCCCATTCAGTCCTTACTTTCAGTCCCTCCCTTCCTCCCCCCTTCTGACTTCAGTTTGTGTCCACTCTGAGCTCACTGTGCTTTGCTCACCTGGCTATCTAAGTTGCACAATGGACACCCACAGACATCAAGTCCTAACCCTGAAGTCCTTTGTGGTTTTTATGGGTGACAATTTCATGCACGCCTACAATGTATGCTCAAACCCAGTTCCCATTGCGTCCCCTAAATCTTCATTTCCTCTTAGAACACCACCACCATTCCCTCCCAACCTCATGCCATCTCACAAAGCCCTAAGCCCACTTACTGAAGTGTCACCAGTAGATACACGACTGGTCAGTCTCTCAAGGGCCACACGCCTGAGAAACATGGGCCCTCCCTCCCCTAGCAGCCAGACTGCCAACAGCTTCTTAAAGCTAGGTGGTGCCCATCCTCTATGTGCTGACAACCTCGGAATACATACTTTCAG
Organism: Cricetiscus sungorus; assembly: GCA_030556225.1. NCBI lineage: Eukaryota > Metazoa > Chordata > Mammalia > Rodentia > Cricetidae > Cricetiscus > Cricetiscus sungorus. Next base: position 317,418 of record JANBXA010000411.1, on the reverse strand, counting down.
AGAGGGTCTTAACATATAATTAAGGATTTGATACAGAATATTCATCTGAGTCCTAATTTATTATCTCAAGTGTCGTTAAGAGAGAGGTGAAATGAAAACACACATGCGCGCACACACACACACACACACACAGAGGTGGCAGGGGTTGGGTGGGTGACACAAACCACAAGCCAAGAATTATCTACATATGCAACAGATGCTAGAAGCTACAAAGATTCTTTCTTAGAACCCCCAAAGAGAGAACAGACCTGTAAATACTTTGATCTCTAACCCCTGGTTTCAAGGAGTTCAAGGAAATAAGAGAACAAACTTCTGTTGCTTCATATTACTCATTTTACAGAGATGTGGTACAGCAGCTATCAGAAACTGATACTCCTCCCTTCCCAATGTCCTAATATGCTGTTTGTTCCCTTCTGGGACCTCCCCCTGATGTCCTGTTGAGACTCCTTCAGAAATTCAGTTCCCAAGTCAGGGCCTCCAGGAAGCCATCCCTCTGCACTAGATTAAAGCCACCCAAACGTAACTAACAGACTCACACCTCTCTATTTTTTTTTTTTCATCTTACATATTGATCCCAGTTCCCCTCCCTCCTTTCCTCCCTCCCTCCCATGTCCCCCCACCATCCTCCCATCTCATTCCCCCACAACACCTCTCTATTTTTAAGGCTTTGTGTATGTACTTGTTTCTCAAATGTGCTTATTCTGTCTCCTAAAATACAGTGTCTTTAACAGGAAGTGTTTTATAATGTTCAACATTATTTATAGCACACAGGATTAAGTAAAATATGTTGTATAAATCACAGATCATGTTATTCATTTGCTTTTACAATACCTAGCTAAAAAACACTGGTCGTCTCTTAAGCCACCCAAACACACTGATATAGAAATTTCAAAATATTTAACCTATAAATATTCTCTCAATGTAGCAACAAAATAACTTTGGATGAATACATATCTGTTTACCTATATTTGTACTGTTAATTCTGAGATGTCATCTACAAATTTATTTTATTTCATCAACTATTACTAACTGCTACTACTACTTAATAACATTAAATTATAGAGAGAGTAACTCAATTTATTTCAAATTTCAGGAGGCTATTTCATCCTAATATACCCAAAAGACAAACAGGTCTTACACAAAAATGATCGCTACTTAAAATTAATAAAAACATCAAACTAATATCTAATACACTCTTCCCAATAAGCCAACAATGAACAAATGTGTAACAATTGTGATTTCTGGACTATATTGCTAAACTTTTTCTAATCTCACATCTTTTATTCTATCCTTATGTGTCACATTTTCTTACAAATCTAGATTTGAAAAGCTCTAGGAGCTTTCAGAACATTTCCCTAATATTTCAAAGAATATAAGCATATATTAGTATACCTCAAAGAATGGTCATTAAAAATCTGATCACAGGTGCTGTTTAAGATGATATTAGCATAAAACTATTTCAAAACCACTATTAAATTCAAAATGGAAATGTAAACCTACTAGGAATACCCAAAATGTGTCTTTAAACATTCTAATTAAAAAGCCTTAGATTTCCTCCATAAGAATGTTATTATCTTTGACATCTGCACTTTTCCTTCAAACAAGAAAGGTCAACAGAGCCATGGATTAGATCACATTCCTTCAGATCAACGAAGCCATGTTACTAATTGCAAAACCAGCACTAAGCATCAAGTTTGAAGACAAGAATAAGAAATTTACAAAGTGACTCCATACAATGATATTAAATCATAAGAATTACCAATTTAGTATTCTCGATGTCCAGATACATGGTTATATTAAAGTACAGAGATTCCCAAAAAGCACATTTGGAAGATCTAACAACTTGCCAGATTTGATGGCCCGTGCCTATAACCCCCAAATTTAGAGGTCAAAGGAGAAGAAAGGAGGGGAGGAGGTAAACAACTGTCTGTAACTTCAGTTCTGGGGGCCCAACACCCTCACACAGACGTACATGCAGGACAAACACCAATGCACATAGAATGAAATTATTTTAAACAAATAATAAATATAACACACTAAGCTGGTCAGTGTTGGCACACCTTAATTATGACACTTAGAAGGCAGAGGCCAAACCTGGTCTACAGAGCCTACAGTTCTAAGGAAGCCAAGGCTACAGAGAAACCCTGTCTCAATACAAAACATATATATAACACCAAAGGTGCTAGTGCTAAAATTAAGTTTCAAGCAAAAAAAAATTATACATTCAGATTATTATTTGGGGTATTTTAATTCATATATCAATCACAACTAAATCAAAACACTAATATTTTATTTTTGTATAAAATATTTCCACAAAAACATCACTTAAAATCAGGACTGACATACAAAATGGAATTTCTGAATGTGAGGGAACTTCTGCAAAAAGGTTTTTATGTTTTGTATTCGGTTTTGATTTTTCAAGACAGGATTTCTGTACCCTGGCTATCCTGGAACTAACTCTAGAGGACAGGCCGGTCTCAAACTCAGAGATTCGCCTGACTCTGCCTCCAAAGTGCTGGAATTTAAGGTGCAGACCACCAGAGCCTGGCCAAAAACAGTATCTTATGAGGTACATCCAATAATGACAGTAAGTTAATTTTATATGTGGATATATATACAAAACTAAAACCCAAAGTTGCTTTTGAGTTACAATGTTAACTCCCCAATGCCATTCAGAAAAAAACAATCTAGTATTTTATATTCTCATTGAGCTCCTTACTTATCAAATCATTACTTTTTTATTACTTTTTTCTATACAAGTCATCTGTCAAGACTTCCAAGCACATTTGCCCAAGCTCACGTTCACCTGTAAGTCCTCACGCAGTGAGATCTGAATTATATTGGTAGAATTACAGCTTTTGCTTGTTATTATCATCAGGTTACCACATAGCTGTTACTCAATTTGAAGCTTCCTCATTCCCCGTAAAACAGTTAATAAAGACCACATGCTGAGAAATACTAAACGGGCTGTAATAACTTAGAGCTTCCTCACCAGTCTGGTTTCTAACTGATAAAAACCTACACTTGACGACTCGACTACGCGGTCTAATTTATTACCTTCTCAAACACAGGAACGTAGGAAGACACGTGAGGTTTGAGGATTTCCGCCTCCCAATCTTCATCTCCCATGGTAGCTACAGGTTCCTTCAAAAATCAAAACACAACAAAGAATGCACTTTCGCGTCACTGTCACATCAGAACTGAGTATCTTCCCATTATGGGGCTGCGGTGTGTAGGTCAGAGACGCCGCAGACAGAGCACAGGGGGTAAAACAAGCAGATACAAATCATTACTATTTTTTATTTTGTGCCTGCGCACCTGTTGCAACCACCAATGTGATCACCTCCCTCCCCCGAACCCCTACCCCCACCCCGGGAGCCTGCAGGTGACATTTGGAGCTGGGCCGCCCCCGGATCCCCCAGATGGCGGTGCGGGTGCGGGCGGTGCGGGGTGCAGTGCGGGGGTGCGGTGCGGGGTGCGGGGCGCCGGGTGCGGTGCGGGGTGCGGGGCGCCGGGTGCGGTGCGGGGTGCGGTGCGGGGTGCCGGGTGCGGTTCCGGGTGCGGTGCGGGGTGCCGGGTGTGATGCTGGGTGAGGGCGTCGGGGCGTCGGGTGCGGTGCCGGGTGCCGGGCGCCGGGTGCGGGGCGTGGGAGCCTTGGGGCCCCGGGGGCGGCGGGGAGGAGGCCGGAGGGGCGGCCCCCGCCGCTTCCCCCCGTGGCGTCGAGCTCCCCCGGGCCGTGGCGGCACCGTTTCCCGCGGCTCTGGCGGCTCCGGGCCGCGGGTCCCCGGGCGCCCCCGCCGCGCAGGCCGCAGTCCCCACGCCCGGCGGCCGCTGCAGTGAGCACCGCACGCCGGAAGGCGTGGGCCCCGCGGCCGCCCCACAGCCCGCGGGCGTCGGTGAGCCACGCCGCCCGCCCCGCTCCGCCCGCCCCGCTCCGCCCGCTCCGCCCGCTCCGCCCGCCCCGCTCCGCCCGCTCCGCCCGCTCCGCTCCGGCCGGGCCCCATGGCCGCTGGCCGGCCACGCCGCCCACGCCGCCCCGGAGCACGGCCCCGGCCCACTCACCGCTCCGCCCCAGGCCTCCCGGGCTCCTCGCGGCCGCCGACGCGGCTTAAACGGCTGCACGTGCGGGGCGGTGGGCGGGCGCGTGCGTGCGGACGCCCGGACGCCGACTGCGTCGAGAGCGCGGGGCGCGACAACAAATAGCACCAGGCGACCGGCGCGCCAGCCAATCAGCGCCCGCGGCGCGCGGCTGCCCGCCCGGCCCAGGCAGGGCTGCACGTGCCGGGCCCCGAGGACGCGGACGCCGCCCGGCGGCCCGCAGGAGCCGGTTGCCCCGCCCGCGCCCCCGCGTCCCCGCGCCCCCCGGAACCCCGGGCTCGGCTCGCTTCCTCGGCAAAGAAGAGGCGTCTGTTTTCAGCCGCGGCCACGCCAGCGCCCTCCACACTGCCTGGCTGGGCCTAGACCTCTGATGACCCAAAAACGCGGCAGACACACTTCCCCCTGCTCCCTACTGAGACCCAGTGGAAACCATGCTTTCCCTGCTCCTCCCCATAAAACAATAAATAATAAGTGGCGAGGATGGCATTCCATCTTGGAGTTGTCAAGGTGCGGGTCTGTGGGGAGGAAGCGGCCCCTCAAGCTCAAGAAGAGGAAGGAAGGGCTTGTCTGCTTGCATTTATCGTTCACCTGCTCACACCCATGAGGCCAGCGCCATCCAGTATTTACAGCGCTCATCAACTACACATTCTAATTCTGTCCACTCCTCTTTAGAAGGAAAGCCTGAAATGTTTTTCCCACCCCCCCCACACACACACAAAGCGTGACAAACAATATATGTAATGGACAGTTCTGTTTTTTTTTTTTTTTTTAATGTTATTTCCATCACTTTCCTTTCTCTGAATCTTTGAAAAAATTTCTAGGTATCTGTCAGGAACAAGATGACGGCTGTAAAAGAAAGTTACCCCAGCTTAAGCTTGCTTTAAACTTTTCTAGAATCTCTTTCAGCACTGACAGCATGTCAGCATTTATCTAAAGGGCACTACAGCCTGCCAAACTATTAAGGTGAATTGGTTTTTATAAGTCACATTTTAAAGGCCAAACCACAATATACTTTAATCCAAGCACTCCCCACCACTCTCAAACAGAGGCGGGCAGATATCTGTGAGTTCAAGGCCAGCTTGGTCTACAAAGCTACATAAAGAAACTCTGTCTCAAAAAAGAAAAAAAAAAAAAAGAAAAAGAAAAAAAAAAGAAGAAGGAAGGAAGGAAGGAAGGAAAAGGAAGGAAAAGGAAGAACGGGCTTTTGTGAAAAGAAATATGAAAGTCCTAGCTTTTATAAAGTGATTTTGATGAGAGCTGAAATGTAGTTTCGAGCTACAGATGAAAATGTAGCTCACAACAGAGCATAAGCAGATACAGAGCAAGCATTACCCACTAAACATTTGCTCCTTGTATGCCCAGCCCCCACTCCACTCTCCCCTTTGTGGACAAAGGGAGAAGCCAGTGTATTCTATTTTCTGGTCCCCTCTGACAGGGTGGCAGAGACACACTGCAACAGGGGAAAGCCAAGTGTTCAATTGTTAAAGGAGATTTAAACTAGCATGAACTTATCAGGGACCATGCTAGGTACTATGAGCAGAACTAGACTGTTTCTAAGGACAACCTAGTGGAAAGAAAGGTGGTGAAAAGAGGTGAGGAGAATTTAAACTTTCAAGTCCCCTTCCTCAAAAGATTCATTAGAACGCTAAGTAGAGGGAAACCCTTGACCGTATATACCTTCTGTAAATTCTCCAAATTTCATATAATAAAGCAGAAGACTGGCTTCCTCAACCCTTACTTAACTTTACACTTCAGTTTGAAGTGTAAATATTTCAAAGCAAGGCTTTTAGGTAAGACCTCCATGCTTTAGAAAGAGGCACTAAGTTCTCCAAGTTAGTATGAATGACAGAACCCCCACATTTCGGCCAATTTATGTTCTCAGTATTATCTCCATGTTAACTTAGTAATGATATGTTCTCAGTATTATCTCCATGCTATTTTAGTAAGGATATGTTCTCAGTATTATCTCCATGCTATCTTAGTGATGGTTTCTGTTGTTGATACGTACTGTGTGTGGCTTAGCCTAACAAAACTGCCAAAGTGTTCTTTTAATACACCCAGTAGGCCAAAAGTGGGCCACCTCAAATAGAGAGGAAATGTGCATCCTTGGGTGCTATAAATACTGAGAATCTCAAACACTCTACATAGATGTAAGTTAAATATCAAATATTAGAACTACATAGGATCACAAAATGAAGGTGCAAGAAAGAGATACAGCATCTGCCAGAAACCATCTTGTTAGCAGAACGTGAGGTAAAGAGTACAATGGACAGGCTGTCCATACAACAAGCTGGACTTTCAAGGATGAAATTTCTAGCCATGTGTGGTAGTTCATGTTTAGAATCCCACTGCATTGGAGAGTAAGGCAGGGCCCCCCAGGCCTGTGGGTCTTCTGGGCTACAAGGTGAGCTCTAGGCCATCCTGGACTACAGAGTGACCCTTGTCTCAAAATGATGAAGTGGTAGGAGACAGTGTTTACCAGACTATGGTATATACCACTAACAATCGTTAGGCAATCCATTCACATTTTTCATTTTTTTTGCTTAAATTTATTATTTGTTATATATTTAAAACTATATTTATCACACCAAGAGGGCTTTTAGGAATGTAAATAATTAGAATAAGGCTAAATTAATGTATCCTTTTAAAAATTTTACCCAGCCGAGGAAAAACTTAGATGACTATCAATAGTGAAGCAACACTTATGATATCCAGGTAGCTGACGTGTGGGAAACACTGGTGCTGATGTGGCCTCTGGATGGGGGCCTCTGCTCATCAGCAGGTGTTTCCACGGTAAAGGCATTTCATCAACACCTGCTCCCATCCCGGCCTCTTAGCAGCTTCCCGAGTCCCGATTTAATGCGCCAAGTATTGGATACGGATGAGACTTAATGGCTCTACCTGCCCCCCCTGAACGAATACAGTGATTCCGTAGCTCAGAAGCAGGGCCTCGAGTGGGCGGTGTTCCAGGCCCTCCTCCGTGATGCTAGTGGCCTTTGTGCTGTTACAAAAGCAATGAAAGCTAAAGTTGAATGAAAAAGAAAAGCCAAATTCTGGGTCAGGGCCTCTTGAACAACCTTCCTCACGCCAACAGCCATGTCTGGCCCTTTCCCACAAAATGGAGGTCACTAACCTGGGGCATTGGTGAACAAGAGATAGGCAACACAGGAGCCAGGGTATCAGCCTTTCCATTCCCACTGAGTATCACCTGCCTCAAAGATCTGTGTCCCCAGCAGCACTGGAAAGAGGATTGGTGAATGACTGACACCTGCATCTGTATTTCTTTAAAAAGCATTTCAGCTTAAGAGCAGCAATGTGCTAACAAACAGATCTTGTCTGTGAGCCTGGGTCAGAAATGAATTTTTTTGTCTGCCCTTGTGCCACGTCCACAGCAGTGACTGCCGTGTAGTGTCACAAGATGCCACGCATTTGGCTGGTTCACGCTGAAGGATTGGGGTATGAGCTCCCCGGAGCGTGGCCCCAGGCTTCCCCTTGGCAATCAGCGACCATGACGGGACCTGTTGCCATAGGCAAATCTCTGTTTTGGAGATGGCAATGGAGCGCATACTCCTGGCACTCTGCATGATTTCCCTCTGTGTACTTTAATTGTTCTATTTACAACTGACCACATACCAAGAAATCAAAGTACAGAATGAAACTGAGTTAAATGACTCAAGCTTCCTCAATTCGGCTCCTCCGTTTATACAGGCTATTGTAGAAGTAACAAAGGAGGCCCCGGACGATATGAGTCTGGGGGCCTTTCTAGAGAAAGTAGAACAAAGAGAATTATTGTATGAAGTCAAAAACACATTATGTATCTACGAAAGAACTATATTTGATTATTGCTTAATCTTGATTTTCTGCCTCTGGGCCAGGTGTGGGGCTATGTGTGGGAAATGTATTGTTTTGTTAAGTTCCTTGTTCTGTATACCATATAAATCAAGCCTTTGCAGAATGTATTGTTTTGCCAAGTTTCTTATTCTGTATACTATATAAATCAAGCCTTTGCAGAAGTAAAATTGCAGCAGATTTTCACTACATAGTGTGTCTGTCTGTCATTCCCTTGCGCCGTATCTTGACTTTCCTACAGCCTTCACCCCTGTTCTCCCGTGGATTCCGGTCTCCCAGAGGGACGGTCCGTGGCAGGTGGCGCCCGAGAACAGGGACCCGAAGGATAGGTAAGCTTCCTCCTTTTCTTTTCCCCTCACAGTCAGGAACGGCTCTTACCAGGACGCTGCAGGTCCGCCGGTAAAGGATCACCGGTTAAGCGTAAGTAATCACCCAACAAGGGAATCATGGGGCAACATATGACAAAGAGTGATAAAATGATGGTAATAATGCTACGCAGACAGCTAGCTAAATCAGGGTTTCAGGTCGCGGAGGAAGATATGAAAGTTTTCACAAAATTTTTGAAAGAAGTTAGCCCTTGGTTCTTGGAGGAAGGTACTTTAACGCTTGATGACTGGAAACGTGTGGGTAGAGAAATGAGAAGGCATGTTAAAGATAACGGGGAAAAAACCCTGCCTAAATATGCATATCAAATCTGGTACCAAATTCGTGAATTACTCACTGATACTACTCCTTTTGAAGGATTGTGTCGAGATACTGCTTCTGACTTAGGTTATGAAGTAGGAGAAGAGGATGGAACTATCGAGGAAAAAATGCCCCTGTCCAAGCCTAATGCTCCATTTCCCTCTGCCTGTCCACCCCTGGGGTGTGCTGATGATGGGGATGATGATTGGGGGTTAGATGATCAACAGGAAGAGGCAGAATGGGAGGATGACTTCCGGGATCATCATCCCCCCAGGGTAGCAATGGCCAATCTATCTATCAGACCCCGGCCAGTACCAAAGCCACAGAGGCGTCATATGCCCCCTGTAGGATTTCAAGGAGCCCTAGCAGAGGCACGACAGACAGGTGATACTTCTTTAGGTATTTTTCCTGTTGTTGAGACAGGAGACAATGATGAGCCTGTTTGGGAACCATTGCCTCTTAAAACCCTAAAAGAGCTGCAATCGGCTGTTAAAAGCTTGGGCCCTACGGCCCCTTATACTTTACAAGTTTTAGAAATGGTTGCCAGTCTGTGGCTAACCCCGCATGACTGGATGCAAACAGCTAAAGCTACCCTTAGCCCAGGGGATTATATCCTCTGGAGAACTGAATATGAGGATAAAAACAAAGATACTATTGTACAATCAATAAAGAAAAGACATCCAAAACCCACAATTTAAGCCGATATAATATCTGAGATCAATTGTTCCATACCTATGGTGGGTAATCCTTATGATGCAGGACTTTAGGAATTCTTTTACTTCATATATGGGAGGAATTTTAGCAGAAGAAAATCATGGCTTAACCAATATATACATTCTTTTTTGTAATAGCAAATGGGTTTCATCATTATTATAATATTCTTAAAGAAATAGTTTGAGATTAGAGCAAACAATAAAGAACTTGTAAAAACCATAGGAGACTTAGTAACAATGATTAAAAATATTGAAGATAGCAATAGAGAGCTGATAGGTAGAATACAAAGCATGGAACATAAAAATGAAACAGAAAAACCAAAACAGAAACAATGTAATGCATTAACATGCTAGCAGAAACAGCTCACTCCTGGTCAGATGAAGCTATTAATAAGTTTAAAAAGCTGGAACATCAGATGGAAAGACTGGCAGATAGAATCTGTTCCATGTCTGAGGATAATGGCAAGCTAGCAGATAGAACAACGTTTCTGGAAGGCAGTTTACATGCCATTCAGATAATATCTAAGGATGAGAATGTTAAAAACATGGAATCATTCGTAGTTGGAGAAAGCAAGAAACTGACTGATTCAATGAAGTCTCTAGAAAGTTATATGATCAGACACTCAAAGAAGCAATGATTAATAGACTTCAGGCTTTAGAAGACCTTCAATCTGATATATCAGAAGAAGAGCTCCAGGTAACAGGGCATGAAAAAAACTTAAAATTTTCTACACCGTTTAGGGTCAGGGGAGCTTTCCCTGTATCTTCTAATGAAAAATCGGCAATGAAAAAACACCCAAAAGGTGGTGTTGCTTATCAGTGGGAACCAATAAGTATGAAAGATTTAAAAGGTATAAAGGAAGCAGTAGTCTCTTATGGCATGCGCTCACCTTATGTGAAACAATTAATAGAATCATGGGCAAGGAATAACAAGGTAACCCCTAAGGATTGGGATCAATTAATATCAGCTGTCCGTGAAAACTCCTCTCAATTAGAATGGAGGGCTTTATGGAGAGAGGAAGCTAAAGCTCTTGAAATACAGGGCTTAAAGAAAGGTTATAAAGCTCCCCAAGATAAAGTTCTTGGTGAGGGTCTTTATGCTGACCCAGAATCCCAGGCTGCCTATGATGAACACATCTTATCTCTATGCATTACAGCAGCCTTAAATGCTAGGGGAGAGGATAGAATCCTATACCAAGATAAGACAAGGACTCAGAGAACGCTTTAGTGTATTCCTAGAAGGTTGTCTAGGGCCGTACAATTAGTGGTAGCAGACACAGATTCTAGGCGAATAGTCATAGAATCATTAGCTTTTGAGAATGTGAATTCACAATGCAATCAAATGATTTGGCCTTTAAAAATCAGATCAGCGCCCCTGGATGAATGAGTCCTATGTACAGCCAACATTGACTATAATGATTAACACTGAAGCTTGGGTAGAAGAAGCCATCTCCAAAGGTTTGAAAAGACATCAAAATGTCAGATGTTTTAACTGTGGTAAGATAGGACATCTAAAAAGAAATTGTAGGCAAAGCATCTCTAGAAATAATACTCCCAGGAATGAATCGAACAGAAGGCCTCCCTCAGCCTTCTGGGTTATGTAGAAGGTGTGGCAAAGGCCGACACTGGACCAATGAATGTAGATCGACCAGAGACAAGGAAGGAAACCCTTTACAACCAGGAAACTCCTTGGGAGGCCTCTCGAAGGCCCCCATGTCAAAGGTGGTCCAGACATTCCCAGTCACACTGGAGGGCAATCTCCCACAGGACGATTAGAAAATCCAGTGCCTATCATAAAAACTCATACCGCTCTGGATGACAAACTAGTGATGGAATTTGAATCAAACTTGAGAAAAGGAAACAAAAAGCGTATATTTTGGCAAACCTCTATAAATAGTCATAGGCCCAGATTGATAGTTAAAATGAATAACAGACTGTTTGAAGGTTTACTGGACACGGGAGCTGATGTAACTATCATAATTGATAAATCCTGGCCTCCTAGATGGCCCCTGCAAGAGGTAAATGTTCAATTCTTAGGGATTGGAACCCTGTCTCAGGTAAAGCAGAGCACGAGATGGATTGAATGTGTAGGACTGGAAGGACAGAGAGGAAGGTTGAGACCATATGTGGCTGATATAGCAATAAACCTATGGGGTCGTGATCTATTACATCAATGGAATACACAGATTAACTTTCCTCCAGTACTGGATAGGAACCATAAACGACCTCATGATTGTGGAAAAGGTGTTATAAACTACTATTCAAGACAGACACTAAATATCCAGGCTGTACAAAAACAGAAGCGAAAAACAGAGGAACCAAAAGCCCTGCCCTTAAAATGGCTAACAAATGACCCTGTCTGGGTAAGGCAATAACCTATGACCTCTGAGAAGTTAGAGGCTATAGAAGACCTGGTCAGGAACAGCTAAATGCTGGACATAATCGAGGAATCAACCAGCCCTTGGAACTCACCTATATTTGTTATTAAAAAAGAAAAAAAAAATCTGGTAAATGGAGAATGCTTACAGACCTGAGAGCCATCATTTAAGTTATCCAGCCAATGGGCTCTTTACAGCCTGGAATGCCCTTGCCTTCTTTGATACCTAAGGAATGGCCTATTATAGTTATTGATTTAAAGGATTGCTTCTTCACTATACCTTTACAAGAACAAGATAAAGAAAGATTTGCCTTCACGATACCTAATTACAATAATTCTCAACAGGTGAAGAGATATCAATGGAAGGTGTTGCCACAGGGAATGCTAAATAGCCCCACTCTGTGCCAATATTTTGTGCAAAAACCGTTGGAAATAATTCGTAAATAGTTTCCACAATTCATAATCTACAATTACATGGATGATATATTGTTAGCTGATTCTAAAGAGGAAATATTAGGGGAAAATGTTTGAGAAAGGAAAGGAAGTTTTACCTCACTGGGGATTACAAATTGCACCCCAAAAAATACAAAAAAGATATTCTATCAACCACTTAGGATATAAAATAGGTCTACAGAAAATTAGACCACAAAAAGTACAGATCAGGAGAGATCACTACAAGACTCTTAATGCTCTTCAAAAATTGCTAGGAGAGATTTCTCAACTGCAAACCATTATTGGAGTTGAAGGGCATGGTTTAAAAAACTTAAAAATGGACCTAAAAGGGGACAAGGATTTGAATAGTCCACGAATACTATCAGCTGAAGCTGAAAAGGAATTAGAATGGGTAGAAAAGAGGATACTAGAGGCACCTGTGGACCGACCGTGTGGATCCAAAACTAGACTGTACTCTGGATATATTACCATCTAGAGAATATCCTTCAGGGATTTTGATGCAGAGGGAAGATATCATATTAGAGTGGATATTTCTACCACATAAACAGAATAAAAAACTAAAAATATATATAGAAAAGATCTCTGACTTGATTATATAAGGTAAATTAAGACTTCATCAACTGACAGGGAGGGACCCAGCACAAATTATAGTACCTTTAACTAAAGAGGAAATTTCCTCCTTATGGAAAGATAATGAATATTGGCAGAGAGCATGCAGTAATTTTTTGGGAATGATTAGCAATAGTTATCCCAAAAGTGAAAGAATGAAATTCATAAAGAAAACGTTTGGATCCTTCCACACATTGTAAGAAAAACACCTATCTCTGGAGTTCCTACATTCTACACTGATGCAAACAAATCTGGACAGGCAGGATATAAATCAGGAAATATAAGTGAAGTAGTTCAAAGCACTTACAATTCTGTACAAAAAGCAGAATTGTATGCCATCCTCATGGTACTTATGGATTTTACAGAACCTCTCAATATAGTTACTGACTCTCAATATGCAGAGAGAGTCGTCTTACACATTGAGACTGCAGAATTTATTCCTGACAATACAGAATTAACTTCATTGTTTATACAGTTACAAGATACTATCAGAAATAGGACTCATCCTATATATACATAACACACATCAGATCCCATATGGGTCTGCCAGGTCCTCTAGCACAAGGCAATGATGAAATTCATTGCTTATTGATAGGAAGTGTGCTAGAAGCCTCGGAGTTTCATAAGAAACACCACATGAACAGCAAAGGTTTAAAAAAGGATTTTTCTATCACTTGGCAACAAGCTAAGGAAATAGTACAGAAATGCCTCATTCTATAACCAAACTCCTTTACCACCAGGAAGTAACCCTAAAGGTATAAAAAGAAATGAAATATGGCAAATGGATATGTTTCACTTTGTAGAATTTGGAAAATTAAAATATGTGCACCATACTACAGATACATTTTCAGGGTTTCAATGGGCTACTGCTTTGAGCTCTGAAAAAGGTGAGTCTGTTATTACACACCTATTAGAGGTAATGGCCATTATGGGCATACCTGCACAAATAAAAACTGACAATGCTACAACATAAGTCTTCAGCAAATTGAAACAGTTTTTTGAGTATTATAACATAGAACACATAACTGGTATACCACACAATCCTACAGGACAAGCAGTAGTTGAAAGATCCAATTGTACCTTAAAGGAAATTCTCCATAGACAGGCAGGAGGAACCAAGACACCCATACACAGATTACATTAATGCTTTATTAACATTAAACTTTCTTAATGCTGATGAAAAAGGAAAAACAGCTGCAGAAAGACACTGGACAATAGAAAAAACTTCTGAACTAAATCAGCCGGTGTACTTCAAGGATGTATTGACCTCAGAATGGAAACCAGGATATGTGTTACGTTGGGGTAGGGGTTTCACATTTGTATCTATATAAAAAGAAAAGCTATGGATACCATCTAAGTTGATTCAGATCTGAGTTGTACAAGAGAAACATCTTAATGAAGAGAAATGACAAGTCATCCAATAAATAAGGTCCCATGAGATGTGCGGAGACTTCTCAAAGGTAGGGGAACTGTTCTGTTCTTGTCCTTACAGGAGAACAGAGAACACCTATCTTCAAACAGCCATGAGACACTGAATGTGTAGGTACCTACAGAAGAGAAGGTGGCTCTCCAGAAAGAATCACTTAATGAAGAGGAATCTGATTTGTGGTAAAAATATTTAATTCTAGTAAACTATTTCTATACAGAAGTATATTTCTCTTTACTATCTAGTATTCCTCTACTCCCAATTCATGTATACCACCACTGGCTATGGAGTTGGATTTGGCTTTCCTTCTCTAAATTCAAGCATGTTGTTAAGATTAAACTCACAGTTCCTGCCTTACATCAAGAAGCCAATTGGTGTAAGGCAGAAGAAAACAAAATCTGGGGACTCATTTGCTTAATTTTCTCTCTGAAATCCTAATTTTCTCATGTACATTTTAATGCTTATTGTTGCCTTTCCCTATATGCATCCCTTAAAACTTGAAAAGTTTACGTTCATATTGATGTTTAAGTTTCCACAAGGAATAATAACAACTCCTAATGGCAATCTTTGAACACTCTGGAAAGAAGAGGGGCCCCACTTCATCATTTCCACTTGACTCAACATGATGCATCTGAACTACAAACATCATCCTAAAACTGGTTTGAGACTGTTTTGCTCGAGACAACTCCTGACTAGCTAGCTGTTATGGTGCACCTTCTTATTACACCCTGGCCAAAATTTCAGGTAGAACTACAGTCAAGCATTTCCTGCCACACAGAGACTAGCTATATATGTCACAACCAGTCCTGTCAAGAAATTTGGTTGCGAAATTTTTCTTCCCACAGGATCCCATGGAACAATCATTGTCCCATTTAAGCAGGAAGTAATCTTAAGATAACCATGCCCCCTTTCCTTACTCCTGGCATTTAAGGGATAATTTTTATCTTCTTATGGTTGGTTTTATTTACTTAGGGTTGGGTATGGAAGGTGATGCTTAGACTCGGGTATCTCTTTTAGCAGGGATAGGGTGTGGTTGGGAAAGGTATGGTTTAGATGGGATATAGGTAGATTAGCCTATCTTCTTGTGAATTATTTTAGTAATAGTGAGATATCAGTATTATACAGCTTACATTGTTATAGATTCTTATATGGTAACTTATGTAAATTTAAGTTTATATTCCCTTCCCAGAAGAATTGTATATTATATTTTGTAATATTGTGTAAAATCCTTCCATTTATGATGTTTTATGCACATTATCCTTACCATATTTTATGTATGTATACTTTTACTTATCTTCAAGACATTTTGAATTTTGATACGATTTAGGATATTTTTAACATGCTGCACTTTATAGTTATACCACTGGTCTAGACATTTCTACTCTACCTCTGTTTTAGGGATTTACATGTATATATATATGTACATAGTTATATTGCTTAGGTATTTGTCCCTGCTTTACTCAGGGAAGTTTCTATCAGTGTTATAGCAAGGTTCCTGAGTATTACAGATTATCTTCACCCATGTTTCCTATACCTATGAAATTAGTCAGACATAGATGCTTAATCTTCAAAGACTTCATAGACCTGCAGAACATGGCATTTAAATGTTTTAATATTAGTACTCCATTGACATGAGACACTGTTGCTCCTGACAGCACCGTGCACTTTCCCGAAAATACGTTGGACACTCACTGTTGTTGCTCCTTCTGGAGTCCATCCCCTCTTCGGCTATGGCCTCTTGGGCAAAGAACTGCCCCCACCTTGACCACTAATTTGAACGTGTGGTCCTATGTGCTTGCAGGAGACAAACAGAAGACTGCCGAACCTTGCCAAGTCAGGGTAAGACAGCCTTTCTACCTCTCTGCTTCTGTAGTGGTCTGTCAGGTACTTTTGGCCTTAGCCAAAACTGGCTGTACCCATTGGGGGTGGGGACAGGGGCAGATGTTACCTGGGGGAACTAAGTCTCTTGCTTGCAGCATAGGGACAGGAAAACATCCAAAAGCATCCTTGGGACCAGGAACCTGTTCATTTGTCTATGTTCTGAGTTATTTCTCCCTGAATAAACATCTATTCGGCCTATCTGTTTTCCTGATCCTTATTAAACATGAATAGGATCATCTTAAATTTTAATGTTAATTTCTTTCTTTCTTTTTTTTTTTTTACAGTGCCAGAGTTTGAACCTAAATAACTGAGCAAGCTCTCTGCCAATGAGATATATCCCCAATCCCCAATGCCCGATATCAATCTGTTTAAACATCCACGGTGGGGTGCACCTTGAGAATACACAGCCTCACCCCACTTCCAGTTCACACTCTGTGCTGCCTGCTTTCCATTGACGGTGTGAGCTCTCAGCTTCCTGCTCCAGCCATCCAGCACACCTGTGCTGGCCACCATGCTTCCTTGTCACGACGGACTCTCTTCACTCTGAAACCGCAAGTCAAAACAAACTCCGCCTCCCACCAGTCAGTTTCTGGTCATGGCATTTTATCACAGCAACAGAGAAGTAACTAACGCGTTACCTATGTGGGCATGCACCTGTACTGGTTAGGATCTGGGCCGTTTCTGGTGTTTTACTGTTACACGAGGCCATGGTTCCTTGAACATCCTTGATGCTGATTGATTTATGATGCCATCTGAGGACAAACAGATTAGGTATTTATCCCAGTCTTCACAATTCGGCTTGTTTGGGGTTTGTCTTCAGAGATTAAAGTCGGCAAGCTTATTTTTCCAGCCTGCAGGTCTAACTATGTGACACCACTAGATGGCACCACAGTTCAGGCTGCCTGTTGCAGTCCCAGACAAGCCAAGTAGTTAGGGGCTGTCCTAACTCAACTGCTGAGTTTGTTTCAGACTCAATTAGGGGACGCTTATAAAAGGTAGCCCACCCACACAAACCTCTGCTTGCACAGGCCTACATGTGCCTTCCAAGTCATCAGCCTGTGGTCTAGAGAGACTCACAGAGGGACCAGCCCTGAGTTCCTGCTCCAGAACTGTGGCTATAAATGCCGCGCTGCTGAGCCCACAATGCAGCAGGACCAACAGAGCACTGCGGTGAGACCAAGTCCTGCACGCAGTGGGCTGCTCACCGACGCTGGGAACTCAGCCCTGGCTGGAACCCAACATTGCTAGATTAGGATAGCAAGTCTCCTCCGGCACTGAAACTCTTCGGAAACCCGGTCTTCGAGAAGGACTCTAAATGGGGACTGTTAGATTCTACCTCACGTGGAGTTGCAGAATCCCAGCACTGAGTCCCGGGGCAAAATCCTGTGCTTTTACCCCATCCCACCTGATGAATAGAGGCTGAGTCCGGGAGGTACTGCCCAGGGTTTGAATAGTGTTGATGAAGTAAGTCCTTTGGACACCCAACATGACACACACCCAACATGACACTAACCTGCGTCCTATCTGCCTTTCACAGGCACAATTCACCTACATAGACTCCCGGGGGTATCGGGAATTCATGCCAGAGCTGACAGTAATTAAGGCGATCACGCTAAGTGTAAAACTGTGTCAGGTGTCAAGGTCTTGAACTCCATCTTGGAATACTGGCCCAGGATAGTTGTGCTGCTGGAGGTTGGGGATGGGCGTGGGAGCAGTCCCTTAGGGCAGTAGTTTTCAACCTTCCTAATGCTGTGACCCTTTAATGCAGTTCCTCATTTTATGGTGACCCCCTCCCCCCACCCATGAAGTTATTTTCATTGCTACTTCATAACTGCGATTTTGCTACTGTTGTGGATTGTAATGTATAAATATCTGTGTTTTCAAATGGTCTTAGGTGACCCCTGTGAAAGGGTCATTTGACCTCCGAGGGGGTCCAGCCCCACAGATTGAGAACACTCTTTTAAGGACTATTAAGGCTGGCACTGGCCTCCAAGGCAGAGTCCTTGCTTTTGTGTTATCAGTAGGGGGAGTCCCGCTTTCCATTCCGCTAGCTGAGGTTGTGGGAGAATAGTCCTAACCACAGTCTTGGCCATCTGATCTCACAGGTCCAGCAGCAGCATCTTCAGATGCTGGCCTTGGCCACAGGATACACAGGGTCACACTAGCACTGAGATCATTGTAATAGTTCATACTGTTTCGAGTCTGGGGTCAGGATTTAATTCCTTCTCCATCCCCAAGGTGAAGGTATAACTCTCCACGAAGCTTGTGATTACAGGAAGATCAAAACAGCATTGTTTTCAGTGTGTCTTTCCCTCGATACTAAAATCAGAGCACTATGGGTGGTCCTCCACCTTATCCCTTTCGTTAGGTCTTAGGAAGGTAGTGTGGTACGTGAAAATCTGCAGATTTCACTTACGACACTATGACGCGGTGTTGTTATCTACAAATGTGTTGGGCCTTACACAGCTGTGCTGGGATGCTCGGTGCCTTAGGGCCTTAGGCTGGACACACCCAGTGGTGCAGCTGCAAGCTGGTAAGTGGAATGCGACCTTTCCCAGCAGCCATCTTGGTCTGCCTCCTTACAGCCTTTATATAGCAAAACCTGCCTCCTTACAGCCTTTATATAGCAAAACTAAGACCTCCTGGAACCACGTGCTGCCTGATGTTTCACGTGGGAAGCACTACATGTAGAGGTGCGATCTCAAAACGCAACTTCAAATGTAGTCAAACTTCTAGATTTAACTCCCAGTCCATGGCAAATAAAGGAAATGGAGGATGTTATGCTTCACCACAGAGGCAGAGTCAACAAAATACAAAATGTATTGGAAAAAATGTACTGGAAAAAAGTATCTCAGGGGATAAGAGACAAACCATATAGAATGTGTAGATCCAGACTCCAACCAACTATAAAACTTATAATACAATTCAAGAAATTGGGGCAGGCACGGTAGCTCATGTCTTTAATCTAGCACTCAGGAGACAGAGGCAGGGAGATCTCTATGAGTTTGACGCCATTCTGCTCTACAGACCATGTTCCAGGCCAGTCAGGGTTACTTAGTGAAAACCTATCTCAAAAAAATTCACATCACTTTGTGTTTGCATGCACATGCATATGTGCACACTTTTATGTGTGGGGCGTGCGTCTATGGTTACATGCATGGAAGCTTTGAGCCACCTCATGTGTCCTTCCTTGGGAGCTGGCTGCCTTGTTTTCTGAGTCTCTTATAGATCTGGAGATTGACAAGTTGGCTAGCTTGGCCAGCCAGTGAACCCAGGGATCCACCTGTCTATGTATCTGTAGGATTGGGATTACAAATACATGCCATTATGGACCTGGACTTTTAAAAATGTGGTTTGGGAGGATTAAATTCAAGTCTGTGATTTTGTGGCAAGCACTTTACCAACTGAGCTATCTCCATAGCTTCAAGAAATGTATTAACTGATTAGATACTAAGTGATACTAAGCAAATATTAGTGTTTTAGATACGATGATGTGAAGGTTATGATTTTGTTTTTTTTGTTTTGTTTTGTTTGTTTGTTTTGGTTTGGTTTTTTGAGACAGGGTTTCTCTGTATTGCTTTGGAGGTTGTCCTGGAATAAAGTCTATGACTTTTTAAAGCAGTCTTTATATTTTAGAAATACAAAGATGTGGTTATAAATGAGACAACACTTGGTTCTGTGTTTATTAATTTTTAATAAGTAATAGAAACATAGATTCACCATACTTCCTACTTCTGTATACAGCTAAAACTTTCCACTAAAACAGATGAAAAATCTAGGGGGGGTGATTCATATTGTACTACTAGTATTTAGAAGGCAGAAGCTGGAGGACCATGCCATCCTGGGTCACAGAGCAAGTTCTGGGTCAATGTCAGATACAAAGTGAGACCTTTGTCAGTGTTCTAAGTTATGAAGGGTGATTGGAGGAAGAGACACACCGAAGGATGCAATAAGCTTAGCAAAAGCAGCAGGTGAATCAGCCTCTAATGGACTGACTGCCTAGCAGCTTTGCAGAAACACATTTATTAATTATTACACAAAAGGCCTTTAAGCAAGGAAGCTTCTGCATACCCAAATCTCTTCTCTGATCTAGGAGTTGTCCGAAGGAACCATTACCTAAGCAACACAGTCATTAGAAGAATTCCAGGGGGCTGGAGAGATGGCTCAGAGGCTAAGAGCACTTACTGCTCTTCCAGAGGTCCTGAGTTCAATTTCCAGCAATCACATGGTGGCTCATAAGCTTCTATAATGAGATCTGATGCCCTCTTCTGGTGTACAGGCATGCATGCAGGCAGACTACTATACGTGATGAATAAAGTCAGAAGAAGGAGGAGGAGGAGGAGGAAGAGGAGGAGGAAGAGGAGGAGGAAGAGGAGGAGAAGGAGGAGGAGGAGGAGGAGGAGGAGGAGGAAGAAGAAGAAGAAGAAGAAGAAGAAGAAGAAGAAGAAGAAGAAGAAGAAGAAGAAGAAGAAGAATTGTTATTCTAGGTTTGCCAGGAATATCTTATAATCTCAGTCATGCTAAGGCTCTGAAATTCCCAAGAAAGAGCAACCTCAGAAATCTCAGGTAACAGTCATTGCGTATTTACCAGAGATTACTTCAAGGCCTAAGTGGCCATCACTCCAGAGTAAAATGCCAGGTGTAATGGCTCTTCTAGTTTTTCCTTGACAGGCCTTACCTAAAAGATAGACAAATAAATGAACATAACAACCAAATAGTCATGTAAAAGTGTACGCCCCTCCCTTTTCCTGACTGTTCTTGTCTGCCTCTATGACCAATTCATTCGCAAACCTTTCTTTGGATGCCTCCTTCTGTACCTAGTCAGTAAATGTTAGTGTATGTGCTGGTGTGTGTGATGTGTAGGGTTTTTTCTTTATTAGCGATTGACGGGGGTAGGTCCAGCCCACGGTGGGTGGGGTCAGCCCTGAGCTGGTGGCCTGTGTTCTATAAGAAAGCAGGTAGTACAGACCATAGGGAGCAAGCCAGCAGGCAGCACCCTCTGTGATCTTTGCCTCAGCTCCTGCCTCTGGGATCCCTGCCCCATTTGAGTTCCTGTCCTGACGTCCTTAGATGATGAACAGTGACACAGAAGTGAAAAGTCAAATAAACCCTTTCCTTCCCAACTTGATTTTTGGTCATGGTGTTTCGTCACAGCAATAAAAAGCCAAACTAAGACACTGTGTCTTAGAATTTGTTCTCACTAGGCAGCGGTGGTGCACACATTTAATCCCAGAACTCGGGAGGCAGAGGCACGCAGATTTCTGTGAGTTCAAGGCCAGCCTGGTCTACAAAGAGAATTCTAGGACAGCCAAGGCTGTTAAATGGAGAAAACTTGTCTTGAAACCCCTCCCCCCCGCAAATTTTTTTTTTTTTTTTTTGTTCTCAACTGCTGGCCTACTTCTATCCTCAGTAGTTTTTTTAAATCTTATTCTATAGTACATGAATGTATTAATTTAAGAATTTCTCAGCAGGGAACCTGGCACAATTCTAGTCTGTTAATTTCTTTTTTGGACTTTGACCTTGCCCCTATACCTATGGCTATGTGTTCAAATACTTTGGACGGACCCTGCTCTAGGAGCCCAGGTGAGGCCCACGGAACCAAGGCAAAACTTCGGGCTGAACCTTCAAGAAACCACTAGTCAGGTGAGGACACTCAGTTACAATTTCTTGAGAGTAGGATCTGTATTGGCTCCCTTGGTGACAATGGACTGCCACCTTCAAGATGACCGCATGACCAATCGCTTTCTCTTTTTATGTATGTGATTTTTCAAGACAGGGTTCTCTGTGTAACAGCCCGGCTGTCCTGGAACTCACTCTGTGGACCAGGCTGGCCTCCATCTCAGAGATCCGTCTGCCTCTGCCTCCAGAGTGCTGGGATTAAAGGCATGTGCCATACTGCCTGGTATGACCAGAGCTTTCCTACCAATTTCAGAAATTTTGTTGTTGTTTTTAAGTATTTTTCTGGCAGTCTAACATATTTATTTGCTTTTTAATTTTGCCTAAAACTGTTTTCCCAAACTGGAATTTAGAGAAAGAAGAGGTTTTTCCTATCAGGGAACAAGAAACCTATCCAAAAAAAAAAAAAAATTAACTTGTATCTCCCTTAAAGGCAACATTCACTATGTTCTATGTTCACTTGCAATTGTCAAACCCTCAGTAACACAATGGATATTTAGAGGCATTTTAGAGCAGAATTTGGAAGACATTGGTTTGAATTCCAGATGTTTTGCCCCTGAAAGTTTAGTCTGGCCATGTCACTTAACTTTTCTAAGACTGTTTCATTGTAAAAAAAAATAGGTAGAATGTGCAGTTGCAAAAAAAGTTAAAGAGAGATAAATGTAAAATTTTTGGAATTCACTACTATTTGATAAATTTAGGTCTTAGGGTCATTTGTCTGTTGTTTGTTTTTGTAGATAGGGTTTCTTTTCTCTCTGTGTGCCTTTGGAGCCTGTCCTGGAACTCGCTCTGTAGACCAGGCTCTGTCTTGAACTCACAGAGATGCTCCTGCCTCTGCCTCCCAAGTGCTGGGGACTAAAGGTGTGTGCCACCACCACCGGCCAGGTCTTAGGGTCTTGATCACATTATAGTTCATTGCTTTCTAATGCTGACTTTCTTTACTGAGCCCTGGCCTGGGGCGTGCCATAGGGGACGTGTTAGGGACTCACCATGAGCGGACTTCCTTACCAGAATCCTTTATGCAGTCTGTGTTTGCGTCGATGTGAGGAAAACTGCTGGGGAAGAAGGGAGTCCATATTCTCCGAAACCTTCTTTCAGGCTAGAATGTAATTAGTCAAAGCATTAAAACACAAACCAACAACAAGAAAACCAACAGGGAGAAATCAAAGCAAGCTAACCATGCCCTCCCGGCCATCCCTCAGTATTCACAGAACCGCAGCGCGTGACCACAGAGCACAAATGAGCCAGGAGCCTGAGAAGAAAGCCAGCAGGACGTCAGCCACATCATCGTTCCCCCACGTGCCCGCGACGCGGGGAAACTGGGCAGAAGACAGCTCCTGCACTGTCCGGCGGCCCCGCCTCTGAAGCCGGGGGGCGGGGCTCGGGGCGGGTCGCCGGCTGCTGCACAGCCCTCTGGGAGTTGTAGTTCCAGCTGGCGGAGCTTTGACGGAGGCGGCGGGCTGAGTGCGCCTGGACTCCATCCCCCGCCAGCCCCCGCGGCTGAAGCCGTTGCTCTTCCTGTTTGGTCCGAGTCGCCCGCCGGCCGCCACCGCGAGGTCTGCGCCGCGCTCTTCGCCTCGGGTCGGGCTTCCTTGGTGGAGGTAGGGCACGCTCGCGCTCTTGGCGAAGTCTCCCCGGGACGGCTGAGAGGGAGCGCCGGCGTGGCGGGAAGGGGAGAGCTCGGGACAAGCGCTGTCACCCCCCAGGCGTCCTTGGGAGGCGCGGAGAGCCCAGCCCTGGGTCGCGGAGGCTGCGGAGCGGCGCGAGTCCCTCGGGTCCGCCGCGCGCCGGGGTCTGGGTCCCTGCAGCCTCCCGGAGCGGCAGGGAGGCGACAGCAGGTCAGCACCCGGAGCTGGGGTGGCAGGACTGTCGCATAGTTGCAACACAAGTGTCTCGGGCTACACCCGCGAGTGTTCCAGCACACTGGTGGCGAGGGTCGCGGAATGGGATCTCCGTTCGCCACGCCGCTTCTCCTGCCCGGGGCTGAGCGCGGTGTGTTCGTCTTGCAGTACTGGAGCTGGGAGGCGGCTAGGCAAATGCATCCTCCTCACCTGACAACTCAGGAAAAAGACCTGCTTATCACCCATCACTTATTAACCAGCTTGTCCAAAACCCCAATCCTGTCGGCTCTTTGGCAGTGCCGTATCTGTTGTTGAGATCAGTAGACGTGACTGTCCCTTTCCTTTCTTGATACCTTCAGATATGACAAAGAACTGGCATGCAGAGTAACAGGCAAAAGAGGTTTTGTTTGTTTCTTAATTTATTTTGCGTTTTGTTGTTTTCAGTAGCTCAAATGACACTTGTAAACTAAAGAGAAGGTTATATACCCTGTAAATAACTACTGACAGCTAGATACAGGGCACGCCTGTAATCCCGGGACTCAGGAGGGTGAGGCACGTGGAGGGGGTGGTCTCCACTTACATAAACAGTGGGATTTCCTCAAACCCGAAAACCAGAGGTGGAGAGATGATTGGGCCTTACAGTGCTTTGAAACATGGAGACAGGCGTCCCATCCCCAGCACCTTTGTAAAAACCAAAAACCAGGCACTCTGCAGCACGTAGTGACCCCAACGCTGGAGAGATAATCAGCGCTTTCCCGGGGCTTGCTGGCCAACTAGTCCAGTGGAATCGCTGAGCTCCCAGTCCAGTGAGAGATGCGTGGCACAGACGAGAAAATTCAGCCACCCCCATGTTAACAAAGATGTTACATATCTAAGGAAATACATTTACCTTGCATTCCCAGTTTTGCCTGCCAGAGCTTTGAGAACAACCAGATTTAAATTTCCCTCTCAACTCTTAAGAAGTGTGCACTCATTGTATATACAAAAATATCCTATTACGCTTTATAAGACTGGAAGTAGTTAGCTGGGGTAGACTCACGAAGACAGCACTGCTAACCTGAACTACAAATGAAAGCAGTGTTTTTATAAAGAGTCCACATTAAAAGTGGGAGAAAGCCAGGTTAAAACCCTCTAGCAGGCCTGGATTTTTACAACACACTTAAACTTTAGTACTTTGCTAGTAGTTTTTCTTCATCCAGAGCTTAAGAGAAGCTAGGGCTCTGATGTGGGCAGAGGTTCACTGGTGCCATGGTGTAGTCTTGGTGATTTGTAAACTTTGTGTCCAGCACTGCCAGATTTTAACATCCTTTAAAGCATTAGTTAACAATAGAAAACTATTCTGCCGGTGACACCAGAATTGTAGACTTAGAGCTATTAGCTATTAACACACTGGTAAATTATTCCTGAGGAAGGAATCTAGGTAAGTGTGTTAGTAGTCTCTAGGAGATTTGTAAAGCAAAGAGATACTCCTACGACAGCTTCTACCAGGCTGCCTTTTTAAATGACCCATTTCCCTGGCTTTTATGCTGTAGAGGCAGATGAACTCTAACAATTTTTCCCGCTAATGACTATATTCTCCTTTTATAAAATGTTATTAGAGGCCAGCCTTGCACACTCATTTCCATAATATCTATCACACTAAAAAGTAGAGTTGAAATAATTGTAGACACTCAATGGCTGGATAAGCTTAAATAATTTCTCTCTGCTCCTTTGCAGGAAAAGAACATCACTCTATGGCCTAGAAAACTGAATATAAAGCACCTGAAATCGTATAACATATGTAAATGCATTAGATAATAACTACTGCCAGCCTCTGGGAAAGACCACAAACACCTGTGTCCAAAGCGATATTTACCTTACCACAGCCTAGCCCATTCTGCAAGTCGGCACTAGCACGTTAGCACAGCTAAGGTTTTGCTTATGGATATTAATAGGGAGGTGCTAGATCACCTAGACTTTCAGAGCATAGGCAGAGCACACTGAAGGTAAGCAATCTCAGTGTCTGGCCCTGGCTCTGCCACCAACCACAGCAGGCCCAGCGGGACTCCGCCATACCCTCCTTCCCAGTACCTCTGTGACATTTAGCATACCAAGTCACATATGCAGGTCATAGATTAACTTAAAGCCCCGGCTCCTTCAGAGACCTGTAGGAGCAGGAATTTAGCAGGTGGGGCTTTATTGAAAGTCATTCTTACAATTGAGTTTGTTGTGATGTAGATGCAAGAAGAGGGGAAGGGCGGCAGTGCCTGGGTATATTCTTGGGGTGTACGGGCATTGCAGGAGCCAGACGACCCTGCCAAGACCAACTTAGCCGTGTTTTCTCGAGCCCTGCGCCCCCTCTTACCAGTCAGCTGCTCATCTCGCGCCCTGCTGCTGGCCCTTTCCTTTCTTACCCCTAGTGTCCTAGCGTCGCCAGTTTAACCCTGACATTCATTTCACTCGCATTTGTTTTACCTCAGTATGACACAAGCGAGGTAAGCCACCCATTTCCTTTTGGGACCCATCTTGGTCTTTTTATGTCATTCGCCTAAAACAGCTGGGATGAAGTAATTTATAAAGAGCAAATGTCTGTCTGTGCGCTGAAGTCTAGGGGACCTTGGGTGGGCGCTGTTCGTCTGGGTGTTTGGTTAGGGCCTGACGTCTGCTTGCAGGATGGCCCCTTCCTGCTCTCACGTGGTGAAAGAGACAGGAAGGCAAGGTGGGGCTTCCAGTGCAACCCCTTCATCCTTCTATGCGGCACTGGTCACATCTAAAGGCCTCTTACTACTGTAACACAGCTGGAAATTCCTACTGCAACCTCCTCTCTCCAGCCTTGCTAATTTCTTATGGCACATGAACCTTGGAGGTAAACATGGCCGTGGCCCCGTACTAAAGGTAGTTTTAAACAGCTGGGAACTCTTAATGGCTCAGCTTTGGGTTAAGAGTCTCGCCTGGTGTGGTAGCTGGTGTACACCTTTAGTCCCAGCACTTGGGAGGCAGAGGCAGGTAGATCTCGGAGTTCTATGCCAGCCTGGTCTACAGAGAGAGTTTCAGGACCACTAGAGAAACCCTGTCTCAAAAAGCCAAAAGAGAAAAGAAAATAAGCATCTTGAAATTAAGATACTAGATCCACATCTAAGTCACCTTGCCCATTTAACACCTACCAATTATATCAGTTAAGACTCCAGCAAAGAAAGGCTATGAATGCTTAGTGTTTTTGTCACTGATAGATTGTTTTACATTCTAATCTACAGTTACAGAACTCTTATTCCCTTCTCGACCTACTTCATCAAATAGCAAAGTATCTTATAGGTTTACTCATTTTTAGAAACCATTAAATTGCTTATGGAACAGAACTTCAGGGGAATTTGAAGTTTGAGCTAATTGATTAAGGCAACTAAAAACCAAGTTTTGTACTCATTTAGCTAAAATATATTAAGTATTTGATAAGAGAGGAAATAAGAACTTAGGGCTCCTTGTTTATGAGGTTATTTTTTTTTTAATTTAAATCAACTTTTAATGTCTTTGGACTAATTTGCCAATTTTACTATGCCACAACATCACAACATTGCTCAAAATAGATATTCATGTGTGGCTAACCTAGAACCTCTAAGTTCCTGAGTGGCTGTCGTGTCTTCCCTAATACCAGTCACTGCTTGGTAAGGATGGCTAACATTAACTGGTCTTCCTAAAGTCCCCTCTTATCCCGTTTATCAGTATTCAATCCCTAATCAAAAGATTGATAAGGACACATTCTTTCTGAACTCAGGCACATTCTTAATTTAATTTAAGAACCAATGCCAAAGTGTTGGTTTACAAATAGGGAAGCATAGCCACCTACCTTTTCTTCTTTTAAGCAGATTTGGCTGTTGTCCTTTCTCTGTTTGTATTGTCCCTGGAAGGACTTTGGTGACTAGGGAAACATCCTTGAGAAAAAAACAAAAACAAAAAAACAAAAACAAAACAGATTTGTCTGAACTAGTTTTCCTTAAAAAACAAATTCATTGTGTTTAATTTCTATAAGGAATGCATAGACAAAGACAAATAATTCAGTCATCTTAGTCCCCTCTGTGTTTTAGAGGTGAAGGCTGTTTTGCTATTTTGTCTACTTATTGGTCTCTTATTTACAATCTAGAGGATGAAGACCTCATTTTTCAGATTGTTATTGGGTCTGCGGAGAGCTTAAGCTTTCTACTCCATCTCCCACCCCCATATACCCCACCTCCCACCCCCATGTACCCCATCTCCCACCCCCATATATCCCATCTCCCACCCCCATATACCCCATCTCCCACCCCCATGTACACCATCTCCCACCCCCATATATCCCATCTCCCATCCCCATGTACCCCATCTCCCACCCCCATGTACACCATCTCTCACCCCCATATACCCCATCTCCCACCCCCATATACCCCATCTCCTACCCCCATATACCCCATCTCCCGCCCCCATATACCCCATCTCCCACCCCCATATACCCCCTCTCCCACCCCCATATACCCCATCTCCCGCCCCCATATACCCCATCTCCCGCCCCCATATACCCCATCTCCCACCCCCATATACTCCCTCTCCTGCCCCCATATACCCCATCTCCTGCCCCCATATACCCCATCTCCCGCCCCCATATATCCCATCTCCCACCCCCATATACCCCATCTCCCACCCCCATATACCCCATCTCCCACCCCCATATACCCCCTCTCCGCCTGTACCCATCTCCCGCCCCCATATACCCCATCTCCCACCCCCATATACCCCATCTCCCACCCCCATATACCCCATCTCCCACCCCCATATACCCCATCTCCCACCCCCATATACCCCCTCTCCTGCCCCTTCCTACTCAACCTCTCACCCCAGCTCTACTGACAGATGCACCCTTTTCTCTGAGGTTCCTCCAAAATGGCATGCGGTTGTCCGCTCTAGAAATGAATTCTTTCCCTTTAGTACTATTCTGTTTGTGATTGTTCAATAATTCTGGGAAGATCAACCTTTTTTTATTTCTCTTTTTTACTTCAGAATATGCTCTTTATACCAAATAACAGCAAATCCCATTGCACAGTCATAGTGATTGGCATGGTTCTAAATGCTTATACATATAAATATACATAGTTCAAAGAAACACTTTTATCAATTTGAGATTTTTCCAGGTAAAATTTCCCTAAGTTTTTCTTTTTTTTTTTCTCCCTCCCCCTTCACCACGTGCTGTTCTTGTTGACAATACTCCTTTCCCGGTAATCATCTTTTCAGTTTCTGAAATACTCTTCAGTTGAAAGAATGCTACAGTTCTGTAGGGTATAGCAGAATCCTAAACATAACTAGCTACAATATGCTTATAGCTTTGGTAAGCTTGTAATTCCCTCCTGCTTCCCCGATTAGTTACAAATGTTTCTTTCCTGGGTATGGTATATGGAATGTTTTTACTTATAGCCTCAAGGAGCCATTTTTAAAATTAGTCAAATTTGCACTTTGACATTAAGGAAACAATGGAATGTGAGTCCTCACTATATAAGTAGGTTAGCGTCAGTTCTGGCATAAAGGAAATAGCATTGGGTACCGTTTTATTCTTTGTGGCTTTGCTAGCTAAGGGATATAGGACAATTTCGTTTCTATCTTCAGCTTCTCCCTGTTCCTTTCATCTTCTGTAATCTCCCTCTCATTTTAGTAAGGCCGACTGACATCCAAGAGTCTCCCTAAATTTCTCCTCATTCTTGGTAGCATTCAATTCCTAGTTAAAATAATCTCTGAGGGTTAAAAAGACTCATTTTCTCTGAACTCAGGCATGCCTTCGGTTTAGAAACTAAGCACGTGGGAAGCTGGAGCTCCCCACTAAGCAGGCTGTCTGCGGCGTTCTCTGAGAGCCCACCACTGAGGTGCAGTGGGCTCTTGCAGGCCAGCGAGGGAAAGCATAGGCCACAGGAGTGGCACAAAGGAAATTAGGGCACATTGTAAATGATGCTTCTCTTCTTGTGTGTGAAATTCCCAGAAAAGTGCAGGGTTACACCTGGAAAGGAGGAAGGCCAAATTGAAGCACGCTTTGGCCGTAACTACAGTTCATTGCTATTCTCATTGGAAATATCTGTATGAAAATATTATCTTTGTGTAGGCAACCCCTGTGGTATATTGCTGCAATATCTGACTTTTAGCAGGTGAGAGTCTAACTGGACCCTGGGACCCTGTGTGCGGGGTGTCTTTATTTCTCACATCTCCTAAACTTTTTGTCTGTCTTCCCTTAGAACAAACAAGTGAGCTGACTTCTTATTATGTAATTAGTTGAGCCCAGTTTGATCATGCTGGGTGCAGCTTAGTCCATTTGAGACGAACAGGCCTACAGAGTGAAAGCTTGCCTCAAAATAAATAATTAAATCGACAGATCAGACTTCTGTTTCTTCATCTCAACTACTTCAGTCAAATTAGTGTTAACACAGTCGCTCCCATATCAATGGGATTCTGGTAGCAATTTCTTTCAAACTGTATACATTAAAGCAGTAAATAGTTCTCAACCTGCGGTCTGCACACCTTTAGTGATGGCATGCCAGATCCCCTGCATTTCAGAGATCGGTGTTACAATCCATAAAAGCAGCAAAGCTGTGGTTGGGGCTCAGCACAACATGAGGAAGTGTGTTAAAGGGCCTTAGGAAGGCTGAGAGCCGCTGCAAAAGAGTGTTGTTTTACTTTGCATTTGAAAGTGTACAGTGTGCTGTGTGAATCTGTTTCAGAGTCAACTGAAAAAGCTTCTTAACCTGGAATAAAGCTTTCTTGGTTTGTTTTGCACACTCATGGCTGTTGAAGCACTGTTCACAGTGGCCAGGATATAGCTTGAATAAACCTTTCACTGACCTCTTCCCAAGCTGATTCGGAAGCAAGGGCCACTGATTGTATAGAGTTGAGCTAAAACTGAAATAATGAACTGCAAATTGGCATTGGGTTTGCATGCTACTGGGCCAGCTCGTACGAGATTTATGGTTATTCTCTCAGCTTTATATATTATATTTTTAATTTATTGATGGTGGGAAATGGGGCTTAATTTTCTGTTTTTCTCAAAACCTCTTTCCGTTGTGGGCTCTCAGCAGGCAGTTGTTGAATGACTGTGCTCAGGTCTTACCATTACTTAGGATTTTGGCTGTCTTAGTAATTTCTGCCACCCTCACCCTTACAGTGTGTGGAAGTGAATATTTATTTTAGGGTGTGATTTTCACCCCTATCTTTGTTCCCTCTCCGTGGTGCTGGGGATCAAACCCAGGTCTCTGTGAAAGCACTCTGCCGCTGGGATTGTCTTTCTCTTCCGGGCTCTGAAAGGTGACTCTTACAAGATGCTGTTGTGTGTCTCTTTAGCATTTGTTCGTCTTTGGCAGCACTAATGAAGGCTTAACTGGCTTATACTTTGGGCAGAAAAGCAAACGCCAAAGAGGGAAGTGAAAGGGGAAGGAACAGTAGGCATGCATGCATTTGGGGAGCGGAGCATGCTGCCAGCAGGTGTCACACAGAAACACATTAAACCCACTTGGCGCTTGTGATGTCCTGTACTCGTCACCTGGGAGAATGAGGGAGGTGGGAGGCAGGAGAAGGAGGGACAGGAGAAGAATGAAGGGGAAAAGTCGACGGAAGAGTCCACTAAACAAATGGGGAACGGGGCGCAGCATTTGCTCAGTGTCCACAGTAACGAGAAGCGGGAGAAGGAGAAAGATGAAGGGGAGGGGCAGGCAAAGCAGGAAAGGCCACCCAGCATTGTGGGGGAGCCAGCAACTCAGATTTGGACTATCTCAGTTCTCACATTCCGTGATTGTTCCCTTGTGTCACATTCTGTGCAGAGTGACATACTAACAGTAACTTACAGGTAAAGAAAAAGTGTAACAATTGTTTTTGCAGCACTCAGTCCATTTCATTTTATGTAGTTCTTTGCATTCTATAGTGAAATAATCATACAGAAAATTGCATTACACACACACACACACACGCACACGCACACACACACACACACACACATGGGTGGTGGGGCGAGGGGGTATCCCTGTAACCAGAATTCGATTGAAGAAGTTGAACATGGCCATTACAAGATTTCCTGTCTTTCCTGTTACAGCCTCTTGCTGTCCCTCTGGTCTGTTCTCTGGGCATCAGAAATGATGCTGTCTGGCCTAGATAACTTCGTGGGAGGAAGGTGTTTGTTGCTAGATGTTTAGCAGCCTCACCTTCATGTCAGTGCACACATCCTACCCCCACTCATACCAGTTAATTGGATGTCAGATTCCTTTCTACGTGGCTCTGTTGTACCTCTCTCTATATGCTCCTCGCGGTAGGATAGCCTCTGGGTGGCAGCAGGGAGCTCCACTCAGCTGTTGTAGTTCTTTATCTGTTTTCAGTCTGGGGATGCAGCCGAAGTTCTTTACAATCCTTTTCTGAACTGCACGTTGTCTTAGAGTCCATATGCTGCTCCTATTGAAATACAGACTGTGATTCTAGTTAATTTTAATGGTACAGGTCATAATTTTTCAATGAAAATACAGTAAGCAAAACAAAATGTATTTGAGCAAATAGGCTGTTCTATAGTATAACAGAATAGAAACATTTTGGTTTATGTTTTAATGCCTGTGAGAGATTCCCGGAATCTAATATAATAAAAATTCTGATATAATTTGATGAGGAAGATGGTATAGACTCTACTCTTTTGTTGTTGTTGTTGTTTGTTTGTTTTTGCTTTTCG
The DNA here is from genome assembly GCA_030556225.1 of Cricetiscus sungorus. Classification (NCBI taxonomy): domain Eukaryota; kingdom Metazoa; phylum Chordata; class Mammalia; order Rodentia; family Cricetidae; genus Cricetiscus; species Cricetiscus sungorus. The sequence goes on along the minus strand of JANBXA010000411.1, from coordinate 285,125 downwards.
AATCAGGGTTTCTCTGTATTGCTTTGGAGGCTGTCCTGGAATTAACTCTATAGACCAGGCTGGCCTCGAACTCACAGAGATCCACCTGCCTCTACCTCCTGAGTGCTGGGACTAAAGGCATGTGCCACCACTGCCCGAATAGACCCTTCTGTTGACCTCCCCAAAGTCCTGTTCCCAAGAGTACCCAAGGATGAAAGTATAATGCATTTTAAAGTAAAACTTCATACATACCAGTAATGATAAAAATAGTACATTGTCATAAAAGAAAGCTGTTGTAACTTTGTAAGAAATGGTGATAGTCTGATTCTGGATATCTCTGAAGGAAAAGCAGTAAGATACTGAGAATGAGAAAAAGCAGATGATTCCGAGAATTTTGACTAGAGAAATTAGAAGGGCAAAGATTCCACAGATTGAAGTTAGAAAAGCAGTATGTTTATGGTTTTCTGAGGAAGAAAATCAAGTTTGGAACTTGTCAAATTTGAGTTGTGATTATCTCCATTTAAAGGTGCCCATGAATGTTCAAGTATAAATTAAGGAGAGGCGCTACAAGTATTCCTGTAGAAGCTGACATGCTTAAATCTATGAACTGTCTATAGCTGGTGTTTTATCTTCACACCACCTAAGGTGAGGCACTAAGAAAACTTAGCTTCCTCGTAAGAGAGTAAAGCCCATTTGTTGCTTGTACTCTATACTCTGATAGTAAACTCTCATAGTCTCTAGTTCCCTAAGTCTCAAGGCTTTGAAGACATGAGCTCAAATTTGGATAAAATAATCATTTCCTGAAGCTATGCCAATGCTTCTTTTCTCTGCTGTCAACTCATCTGACTTCACTCCCTGTTTTTTTAAGCTTTTCAAATGGTTTTTTAAATATTCTTTTCTGGTGTTGGGTCCAAATAACTGAAATGTAAGCCGAAAATTCAGAAGTTTCAAGTTGGTAATATTTCTGATAAATATACCAATCGCAGACCTGATTTAAATCATGGTGGTTTTATATCTATAATCCAAGGCTTGCCTAAGAGTTATAATAGAACAACCTGGGTAACAGTGAGCCATCTTCAAAAATGATACTTTCTGCAAATTCCCATACTTTCTGATTTCTTTTGCATACAAATATATTAAATAGCAAGATATTTTTAAGATTAAACTGAATGAACTTTTTCTGTGTTTTAGGACTAACTTCCTGAGAAAAATGGCAAATGTGGATAGTGATTCTAGGCATCTTATCCCTGAAGGAGACCTTGAAGTAAACCCTGGACCCATGAACATCCAGTTTGACTCATCAGATCTAAGATCGAAAAGGTAAGACTTGATGCATCTGTTTCAGAGTTAAAGCTTCTAACAGTTATGACATGATAGTTACAGCCATAAAGATCAATGGAATTGGTAATGCAATACCCTTTTTCTTACAGACTTACAGATGTATGTGTATGTGATGATGCAAACACTGTTTCCTAATTTACATAGTTTTGTATTTTGGACTAAACTCAACAGGTCTGTTTTATTCAAGTAGGATGCATTTATGAAATTGACTCAGCTATGTGTTGATTACCCACTTCATGCAAAGAAATCAGATGCCAGAGATAGAAAAGGGATAGTCTTTACCTTTAAATAGGGATAGGTATTACCTTTAAATACCTGCAGATAATGTAAAATAATTTGAGATTAAATAATCTTCCAATTTAAAACTGGAAACTTGAAAAAAAAGTCTCCTGGAAAAAGTGAGTTGAGTAAAGCCGTCACTGGGTGGAAAGGAGCCACACTGAGAGGCTTGCTCTGCAAACGTGTGGGTCTGAGATTGCATCCCAGCAACCACGTAAGCTGGGTGTGAGCCCATGCACACTCTTAAACGCCAGGATGTAGGAGGCAGAGACAGGAGGATCACTAGGACTTGATGGCTGCCAGCCTAATCCTAAAGACCTGAGTTCCCAGATTGATGAGAAGACCATTGCCTTCCTCTGGCTTCCATGCACGTGCATAGTTGTAAGTACACATACCCAAAGTGGTTACTTACAAAACAGGCAAAAATAAGATAAAAAAAGATGGGATACACCTATCATCTAGCACTCAAGAGGCAGAGGCAGGAGGATTGGGAGATTAAGGCCAATGTGGCCACTCAGTGATACCTTGTCTATTTAAAAACAAACAAACAAACAAGACCAAGGAAGTAGCAGGATGGGTGAGCGGGAAAAGGCGTTTGCCTCTAAGCCTGACTTCTTGATTTAGATGCCCAGGCTCACATGATAGAGGACCCAGCATAAGTTGTCCTCTGACCTCCAAATATGCACAGTAGCATTGGTGTGTACATACACACTAAATAAACATAAAAGAAATTTTAAGGTAAAGATAAATAGTCTTCTGGTGAGAAAATTAAGGAGAAAAATAGAAAATATACTTAAAGTAGTTTCAACAGGAATGTACACAATCCATGTGAAAGCTAAAATGTCCCTGAAAGATGTAAAATTGGATTTGAAGTATTTCATCAAACCTGAGATGCTATTGATTATGAATTATATTTAAATTATACAAAGCTGGGTACAGTGGTGCATACCTTCAATCTGAACACTTATGAGGTAGAGGTGGGCTGATCTCTGTGAGTTCAAAGCCAGCCTGGTCTACAGAGTAGATTCTAGGACATCCAGAGCTACATAGTGAGACCCTGTCTTGAACAGAATAGGATGGATGGATGGATGGATGGAAACAAAAATATACAAAAGGGGCTGGGGAGAGAGCTCAGTGGTTAAGAGTACTGGCTGTTCTTCCAGAGGACCTGGATCTGATTCCCAGCACTGACATGGCGGCTCACAGCCATCCGTATGTAATCCCAGTCCCAGGAGATCTGAGGCCCTCTCTGGCCTCCTTCAGTGCTAGGCATGAACATAAGGCACAGACATTCTTTCAGACAAAAAAGATCCTTTCAGAAAACTTAACACACACAAACACAATGGGTCTATGTGATATGCACACACACGCACACACACATGCACGCACGCACACGCGCACACACGCACACGAAAACTGCACTTGGAATGTTTCTTTGTATTCACGGAAAGAACTCTTGTCCATGTTTGTTATTTTCAGTAATATAGACAAAGTGCATTGGTTACCTCACGGACTGTGGACTGATAGCTGGGGAACCTGCATGGGACCCAACTAGACCCTCTGAATATGGGTGACAGTTGTGTGGCTTGATCTGTTGGCCCGATGGGCGGGGAGGAACCCGGCAGTGGCACCAGGACCTACCCTGGGTGCATGGAGCCTGTTCCCTGTGCTGGGAGACCTTGCTCAGCCTTGATATTGTGGGGAGGGACTTTGTCCTGCCTCAGCTTGGCTGGTATGCCAGCCTTTGTTGACCCCCAAGGGAGTGGAAAGGGGGAAAGGGGAGGGGGGAACTAGGGTTGGCATGTAAAATGAAAAATGTTTTTAAATAAAAAAGAAAAACAAGAAAAAGTGATATTATTGCATTATTGAAGCCTCACAGCTAGAAAACCTGATTCTTCTGGGTCACCTTTCGATTTAGAGTAATCAGACAGGTGGCGTGTCCCATCCCTGCCACGGCTCACCCACCCCCACACATGTGCTGTCGTGGTTGTCACGGGAGGTCTTCACATGTGATGCCCATGTCTTCCTCAGACGCTTCTTCGGTGGTTTGACTGAAATGGCCGGGGTGACGCCAGAAATAATCACCACACCACCACCTAGCCAGCACTGATTGAGACATACTTGTTAAAGATTGTGAGGTACCCTCATTTAGAAATGTTGAATGTATATATTACAAATAGTAAAATATGACATAAAGAAAACCATGCTACTCCTGGTAATACTTTTTAAATTTTAATCTAGGGGAGAGGCTCTGTTGGTAATGTCTTTGTCACACCAACACGAGCACCTGAATTTCGACCCCCAGCACCCATGTAAATTTAGGAGCTGTGGTGTGTCCCTGTAATCACTATACCAGGGAGACAGAGACAGGTTGACATCTGGAGATCATTGCCTAGCTAGCTTAGCCAAATTGATGAGCTCCAGGTTCAGTGAGAGACCACCTCAAAAAAAAAAAAAAGTTAAAAGTGGAAGCAGATGAAGGAGACACACACACAAACTTTAATGCACAATTTAGTGTGATTCTGCTCCCGATTACCAGCAGCCAGCTCCGAAGTTGCTGGATCAGCAATCTTATACTGCACACACTGGTTCCCAGTGTCTAATGATTTATGTACAGGGTTGTCCGAGTGACTAAGACTAAAGCAACTAAAAATGGCTTTCCTTCCAGTACTGAGAAACTAAATTATGGCATATTCATACAATGGAATATTGTCCATCTAATGCAAAGGAGGTGGCTTTATGATATATCAAAACGGAACAACTCTTTAACTTGTTAAAGGAAAAAGGAAATGCAGAACAGTATGTATAGTATGCCACCATCTATGTAAAAATAAATCACTACATTGTAGGAAAGACAGCGGTATGTATAAATGAAGTCTGAGGGAGAGAGAGGTGACTGAGAAACTGAGCAGAGCTGGTGAGGTTAGGTAGTTTGGTGAGCAGAGCTGTGAGGTTAGGTAGTTTGGTGAACAGAGCTGTGAGGTTAGGTAGTTTGGTGAATAGTGGTGTGAGGTTAGGTAGTTTGGTGAGCAGAGCTGGTGAGGTTAGGTAGTTTGGTGAGCAGAGCTGTGAGGTTAGGTAGTTTGGTGAGCAGAGCTGTGAGGTTAGGTAGTTTGGTGAGCAGAGCTGTGAGGTTAGGTAGTTTGGTGAGCAGAGCTGGTGAGGTTAGGTAGTTTGGTGAGCAGAGCTGTGAGGTTAGGTAGTTTGGTGAGCAGAGCTGTGAGGTTAGGTAGTTTGAACAGTGCTAGCAGAAACCCAACACCTATCCCATTGTCACTGCCATCCCTGCCAGCAGAACCCTAGTCTAACTAAGAGTTGCAGCCATTCCCAGTCTAGGAGATAAGAAAGATTACTGGGCACTGGTCGTGATGATAGTGTTACCATTTTTCAGTCTTTCTCGTAGCTAAAGATGGTAGTGTGAAATTTATCACACTAGAAATTTAGCCTTGCCATTAGTAGTGGCTACTAGAAGAAATAGAGAAATTCCTATTTGAGTCTCACTTGTATAATCCAATATTAGTGACTATAAGCACCAGTAAGTGCTGACTGGATGCTTAGAATTCTCTTGAAACAGATTCTAAGTTCTGTGATAAATAATTGACCACTATGACAATAGGACATAGGTCATTAAAGTGCATTCCATTACAGTAAGTTGGCTGAGTTCAGCTCCTTGACAATTTAATCTAACAGGGTAGAGTAAATGGAAATAGCTTTTCTGTAATGAAATTTGTCAAAAGAAGGACTCTGCTATCTTCAATCCGGTGTAGCTGGTGAGCAGGTACGAGGAAGGGCAACTCTTGTAAAAACATAGCAGTCTGCAGTGCTTCTGCTTGTGGAGTAATTCCTGTTTGAGAAAGCAGAAAGTATTTGGGGTGAGAAAAAAATGTGTACTAGGAAACATTGTTTCTGCTCAGCTGTAGATTCTCCCACTCTTAGCTGTAGGAAAACCCAGGCACGCTGTCTTCCCATGGAAGAGCCCACTCGGCTATTGCCAAGGCGCAGACCTTCGGGTGCTACTTCCATGCCAGCCTGCATATAGTATGATTTGATATTCTTAACAGTCTGTTCACCTTCCCACATCACGCTTCAGTTAGCCTCAGCTCGTGTCTGTAAAATGAGGACACTAAGGCGCTTATGTGTTTCTAATTTACTTTGCAATATATCCCAGCTATTTTACATTTGGAAATGGTGTGGCTGTAGGATGGTTAGATTAGATGTTATTCTATAGTTAGCTTGTGTTATTTTTCTCTCTTCCACTAGGTGGCAATCAAATCTTATATTAGTTCACATAAGAATTTTAACTGCTGTAGACTGAAGGATGAACTAGGTCTAAATCAGGTAGATGACATTTTAGGATGCATGTCATAAGCATTTGGGTAATTTAGGATATGTGTGTGTGTGTGTGTGTGTGTGTGTGTGTGTGTGTGTGTGTGTGTGTGTGTGTGTGACCTGTTTCGGGGTAGAATAAACAGTATAAATGGAAGGGCAGAAAGGCCTAGAAGTCTCCTGTGTTCTATGTGATGCATTCTATCAGGGGTTACCAGGCTTTCTCCAGACTTTAAAGATTACTTACTGGTGGATCTGGCATTCAGGATGGCATCCTGTCTCCCACTGCTCTGTCTGTGCCCTGGGGATGTTGACCATTCCAGCCAGCTTACAAAGCTGGGAAATGGTTGACTTAAATTGTTTTCCAGTGCTGGGAATTGAACCCAAAGCCTTGCATACGTTAGGCAAGCACTGTGCTATGAGTTGGTCTAGTTTTTAGCTGTCGCCTTCTCTTTGAATCTTCTCCTTTTCCCAGCTCAGGGCTTCACGCCACCCTTTGTAGGCCCAGGTGGATATTTGTGGCCCAAGGAGAGAGGAAGGTTAAAGCAGCTTCCTTAGGCAAAATAAAGCGTTTAGTAGGTGTCGGCCCATGGCAGTGGTTGGAAGTGATTACTTGATGTTTGGTGACTTTAGAGAACAAAAATGAGCAAAATTTGGAGAGTGATAGACAGTGCTCCTAGCATGCACGAGGCCCTGGATTTGATCTTAAACTCCCTAGACCAAAGGGGAGAGAAAGAGAGAGTCATTTTCCCAGGAGGGTTGGTTTGCTGAGCTGCTAGGAATTGCATATGAAGAGCCTGCCATCGGTCAGTCTTATAGGTAATATGACCTCGGCTATCATGGTAGTGTTGCACTGTGGTGAACTAACAAACTGAATTAGTATCTTCATCAAACCCATCTCTCCTTCCTTTCCTCCTCTCCTGCTTCCCTTCTTCCTCCTTTCTCTCCCCCTTGACCCAGTTACCCCTGTACTTTTCCACTTCCTCCTGTTACTTCTTTCCCTAAAAGGACTCTACTTTTGCCAAATGCTTAAAGAAAGTCTCTTGGTCTCAGTGTCAGAGGTCCTTAAATTTATATGTGACTCTGCTACTTTGTTAGATTATGATTTTCTTCTAGTCTCCTTGGGATCCTATTCTCTCAAATTCTTTGTTTCAGTGTTTTTATTCTTTTTTTTTTTTCTTCTGTCTCTCCTGGATATCCTTTTAAATTGACCCCCTTCAGAATATGCCTGAGTTGTATCTCTTTAGATATATTGGTTCTGGGTTTGTTTATTTTTTTCCAATTACTGGAAAGTCTGTCCAACTTTATTGTACTTTCTGCCTCTCTTGTTGAAGATCACGGGAGCTCTGGGGATTTGATTGATACTCCACAGGGTCAAGTCAAAGATGTTTCGTTGGGCTAAAAGATGTGAAGGGCTGAGGTACAGCCTCTGTCTGTCTGCTCAGTATTAGCTCAGTGTGTAGTCCGAAGGGGGCTGCTGCACTGTACAATCGCACCCCAAAAGCAATGAGACCAGTGGTGATAGCAACAGATTGCTTTTAACACATTTAAAACCCAGTGCTAATAATGATGAACATAAAATGGGTGTGGGGACTTAGGGAGCTAGCTTCATCTGTAAAGCCCTGGCCTGACAAACATGAGAACCAAGCTTGGTCCCCATGTAGTGTGGCTGGCGCAGTGGCACATGCTTATAATCCCCTGGGGAGGCCGGGATCTCTGGGGCCCGCCCGCCCGCCCGCCCGCTGGCAATGAGCCCTAAGCAGTGAGAAACCCCATTCCAAAGAGCAAGGTTGGGCCATCAAAGACCGCTCAGCAGGTAAAGCGCTCACTGTCACAGACTGAACAGTGGATGAGCCCCATCCCAGAACCTGTGTGCTAGGAGAGACCTGACTCACACATGCACGCACACCACACACTCACATACACACTCGCACACACGCACACTCACATACACACACATACTCTCACACATTCACACACACTCACACCACACACTCACATACACACTCTCACACACTCACACACGCACACTCACTCACACACTCTCACACATTCACACACACCACACACACTCATATCACACACTCTCACATACACACTCTCACACCACACACTCACACACACACTCACACCACACACTCACATACACACTTACGCACTCACACTCACACACTCACACACATGCACACTCACACACCACACACTCACATACACACTCTCACTCACTCACACCACACACACTCACACACATACACTCACACCACACACTCTCACATACACACTCTTACACACGCACACACACTCACACCACACACTCACATACACACTCTCACTCACTCACACACGCACACACACTCACTCACACACACACACACACAATCATTTGCAAGATCCTTATTTTTTGTTTTGTATTTTATCACTGTTCATCTTGACACAATGTCAGAACATCCATTGAGGCTCTCGTTCTTTTGCCACACATCTGACCTCTTATTCTTTAACACTGAGGTTTTGTTTCCTAATACCAGTTTCTGTTTATGACATGCAGAGCAATTTATGATCTTAAATCCCAACTCACTCATTAGAAATGGAAAAAGGAAAATGGAAAAATTGATCTTCTATTCATCTTTGAGTGCTGAGGCATCTACATATGAAAATATATTTTATTGTTACATACCTTTATTTCTCTTTCCTATGTTAAAGTATTACACAGCTATAAAAGCTAACAGACTTTAGCCACATACAAGAATATGGCTGAGTCTCACATACATAAAAAAATAATGTTGTCAAAAGAAGTTAGACAGATGCCCAGCATGGTGGTTCCAGCCTGCAATCTCGGCTCTTGGGAGCTAAGAAGCAAGAGGGTTGTGAGTTCCAGACCAGCCTGGGTTACAGGGAATCCTATCTTAAGATGTCAAACAAAGAAAACACTAGACAGACAATTACACTATGTATGATAATTATTCTGTATTATGTAAAGTACAAAAGAAAGTAAAACCAAAATGCGGATGTTCATGTATGTTTCTCAGACATGTACCAGAATGTGGATGTTCATGTATGTTTCTCAGACATGCACCAGAATGCGATGTTCATGTATGTTTCTCAGACATTCACCAGAATGCGGATGTTCATGTATGTTTCTCAGACATGCACCAGAATGTCAGCAGTGCTTGTTCCCTTTATTCATTTAGTTAGTTTTTCAGGTTTTTGGTTGGCCCGAGCCTAGTAGGTAGTAGGCAAATGCTGTGCTACTGAGCAATATCCCCAGCTCATTGGCAATTGTCTCTCAGTGATGCTTACATTATCTGCACCGAGAACAAAATTAAAAGCACAGCATTCTTACACTTCAGATCCAAACAAGATGGGAAACAATAAGCTGAGCCAGGCAGTGGTGGCACCCACCTTTAATCCCAGCACTTGGGAGACAGAGGCAGGCAGATCTCTGTGAGTTTGAGGCCAGCCTGGTCTACAGAGCGAGTTACAGGACAGTCAGGACTACACAGAGAAGCCCTGTCTCAGAAACAAACAAACAAAGAAAGATGACTTTCTTAAATTTTTGTCTGAATCACCTGTGCTTCTACAGAATGGTGTACGTGGTCTCCATTCCACCCTCCTCCCCCTTCTCCTCTTGCTTATTCTTTTACCTAATTAGGAAAGGTGTGGGAGGAAGATCCTAAGGTTTCCAGAATAGTCCCTGGAAACATAAGGGAATAGAAGCAAGCACTTACCAGAACTGTCCCCTGAGCCACCTCTTCTGTGATGCTTTTAGATGAGTCACAACTACATGCAACTTCCTGTGATCCTTGTTGACTGAAATTTACATCACACAGTAGCATGTTTGTCTGCCTCTGTGTATGTGCGCGTGTGCTTGTGAGAGAGAGTGTGTGAGTGTGTGTGAGAGAGAGTGTGTGAGAGAGAGTGTGTGAGAGAGAGTGTGAGTGTGTGTGAGAGTGTGTGTGTGTGCAGTGTGTGTGAGAGAGAGTGTGTGCAGTGTGTGTGAGAGAGAGTGTGTGAGTGTGTGTGTGAGAGAGTGTGTATGTGTGTGCAGTGTGTGTGAGAGTGTGTGAGAGTGTGTGTATGTGTGTGTGCAGTGTGTGTGAGAGAGAGTGTGTGAGAGAGTGTGTGAGTGTGTGTGTGAGTGTGTGTATGTGTGTGCAGTGTATGTGAGAGAGTGTATGAGTGTGGTGTGTGTGTATGTGTGTGCGTGTGTGAGAGTGTATTGTGTATGTGAGAGAGTGTGAGTGTGTATATGTGTGTGTGAGTGTGTGTATGTGTGTGTGAGTGTGTGTCTGTGTGAATGTGTGTGAGTGTATGTGTGAGTGTATGTGTGAGTGTGTATTGTGAGTGTGTGTGTGAGTGTGTGTGTATGTGTGTGTGAGAGTGTGTGTGAGTGTGTATGTGTGAGTGTATGTGTGTGTGAGTGTGTGTATGTGAGTATGTGAGTGTATGTGTGAGTGTGTGTATGTGTGTGAGAGTGTTGTGAGTGTGTGTATGTGATTGTATGTGTGAGTGTGTGTGTATGTTCTTCCCTGCCTTCCTTTTTTCTATTTCCCTCCCTTTCTCTTGTCATCTTTTGTACTTTATCCTTCCTATCTCCCTTTCTTCCTCCATTCCTTCCTTTGCCAGCAAACATTAAGTTCCTACTGTGTACCAGATGCTTTGTGCTTCCCTCTAGCAAAAGCTTTGAAACATGATGATGCAATGGCTAAAAATACTTTTTAAAAGATGTATGTAGGAAAATACTAGTTGAGTACATCCTGAGCCCACATTCACAAGAACCCAGTGGAATCACAGCCCTCGGAATGCTGATGCTGCAACTCCAATGTCTGAGCTGTGAGAGTGTAAGCTGAGTGAGGCCAGGATGTGTGATTATAAACATCCCCAAAGGGAAGACCTATGAACATGCTCCTGACATAAATCTGATAATGGCTTGAGGAAGTGTCTGTTCCAGTTCTGTTCCCAAGGGGACCATGTGTGCTTAGGGTAAGGGCTAGTAACTTTTTTCTACAAAGGTCCAGAGAGCAGATATTTCTGGCTCTGTGGGCCTAGGGCCTCACCTTTGCCATTGTGGGGTGGAACGTAGCACAGACACTCCGTAATTGTATGAGTCTTGCCTTGTTTAAATCCAGTTTTATTTATGGTAACAGGCAATAGACCTAATTTTCTTCTTCTTCTGGGCTACTGGCCCCTGCTCTAGCAGAAGGACCTCCAGGGACTCTGGCGTAGACAGCTCCTGCTACTTCATACTGCTGGGGCCCAGGAAAATTCCTATTGCTTTGTTTGTGGAGTTAAAAAATAAAATGAAATAAAAGGTCTACTCACCATAGTTTCATCCCACACCCTTAACTGATTCTAGTAAAAACATTTTGGGACTGAAGACACAATTTGCTTGTAGAGCACTTGCCTCAACACACACACACACACACACACACACACACACACACCGTTCTAATTCACATTGCTCCTTTTATTAATCTCTAGCTCCTCCCTAAAGTTCAAACCATGGAAGCAAACCTAGAATTTTTTAAAGAGAGATTTATTTTTATTTTATGAGTGTTTTGGCTGCCTGTATGTATGTTTGTGCAGCCACATCCATGCTTGGTGTCCATGGAAACCAGATGAGTAGGTGGTGAGATCCTCTGGAACTAAAGCTACATGTGGCTGTGAGCTGCCATGTGGGCCCTGGGAATTGAACCCAGGTCCTGTGGAAGAACCAGTGCTCTTAACTGAGTAACCGCTTCTGCAGCCCCAATCTCAGGACCTTTAACAAGGTCATCTAAAGCTTTAATCTGCTGGTCTGGAGCAGTGGCCCCACAGGTAAGGGACTTCCTGCTCCTGCAGAGGACTCAAGCTCAGTTCCCAGTCCCCATGCGGTAGCTCACAGCCATCGGTAGTCAGTGTCCAGGCGTCTGTGCTGGCCCGCCCTTGGCTTCTGACGGGACGCGCCCTCAGCTGCAGCCACTAACAGCACCTGTGCACATCACTGTGTTCCCTTTCAAAAGGCCCTGCGCACCTCCCATGCCTCCCTTTCTTTCTGTCCCTCTCTGTCTGATGCCCCTGCTCCCAAGGCTAGTCTCCCCCTCCCGTTTCCCTAATTTAAAAACCCTCTGCTTGAACCCTGTCACATGAACCTGAAGCTCATCAGTTAGGTCAGAATGGCTGACCAGTGAGTTTTCAGGATCTGCCTGTGGTCTTAGCACAGAAATTACAGGCTTATGCCCGCACACACAACTCTTTTTTTTTTTTTTTCCTTTTGGTTTTTCGAGACAGGGCTTCTCTGTGTAGCTTTGGAGCCTGTCCTGGAACTGCTCTGTAGACCAGGCTGGCCTCGAACTCAGAGATCCACCCTCCGAGTGCTATGACTAAAGGCGTGTGAGCGCCACCAACGCACTGCACGCTCACAACTTTTTACTTGGTGCTGGGAAGCAAACTCGGGCCTTGATGCTTGTGACAGGAAGTGTTTTACCCCTTAAGCCATCTCCCCTGTCCTGGGAATTACGGTGACTTGTAAAGCTCAATGTGTGGAAGAAATGTTCTTTTAGGTTATCAATCTGTTTTGTGCTTCTATGACACTGTGGAATTTGTGCAGAGGATTCATTTATTTCCTAACAGTTCTGAAGGCTGCAAGGCTTCAGGCCAAGGTCTATAGTAAGGGTCCTCTTGCTGTGTCTTCACAGGGCGGAAGAGTTAGAGAGCAACTTAAGTAAGTGCTGGCCGAGCCTCTGTTACAGAGGCCTTGACACCATCGGTGAGGCAGAGCCCATGGCCTAATTTCTTATTGTAGGCGCCACCTGTACTATCTTTGCTGGCAGCACCTACATTCCGAAGGAGAAATTGGGGGAGACGGCAGGGGAGGGCGTTCAGAGCTCCTGTTCTTACAGCACAGGTTCAGTTTTCAGTACCCACTGGCAGCTCACCGATGCCCTCTTCTGGCCTCCAAGTGCACCAGGCACATAGGGTGCACAGACATGAACGCAAAATACCCACACAGGTGAAGCACTAAGTCTGAAAAACTAATTAAGGGGGATGATCGGATGGCCATGAGTCTCATTGTGTTCCGTGACCTTTTTCTTTTCTTTCTTTCTTTTCCTTTTTTCTTTTCTTTTTTTTTTTTTTTTTTTTTTTTTGAGACAGGGTTTCTTGAACTCACAGACGTCCGCCCCCCTCTGCCCTGAGTGCTACCGCTGCCTGGCTTCCGTGATCTTTTTAAACGGGGTTTTGGTTTTGAGTTTCTGAATGATTATACTAAGATGACAAAAACAAGCGAGGTACCGTGGCCCTCACCTGAACTAGGAGTTCAGAACCACACTGGGAAGCACTTTTTTAAAGGCAGTTTTAGTACTATACATAGATTAAAAGTGAGCTTTTTATATGAAATAAATATACATACATTCTTTACCTTCTTTTAATATCTTCCAAGATTCTAAGGAAGCCGTTTTGAGTGCTAAAATTTAAAGTTTGGTAGCAGTAGCTCTATCACGCTTCTTATCCTCCCTCCTCCTCCCCCACTGTGGAAGAGCTAGGTTACAAAACAGGAAATTTGTCTTTTGAGAGAATAGCAATTAGCGTGGCCCTGCTAGCTGAAGCCTACTTTACTTATAGCTGAAACAGAGCTCTGTTGATGTCCCTGCTAATCACTGCACTTCACTCTGGCACCCTGCTCTGGAGAAGGAGAAGCTGAAGTCCCCTGCACTCCTCGCGTCCTTCCCTTTCGGGAGTCACTCACAGAGGCCGAGGTGGAGAGGTGGCAGCAGTGCTGACATCAATAGATGAAAACCAGGATACCTCGTCGGTGTCTACCTTCAGGCACACCTCTCATGTGAACTTGGCAGGGCGTTTCTAGTGTTTGTGTGGCTCTCCTGCCCTTCGCCCGTGATACTACTGAAAAAGAAAAACCAAATCCTCACATTTCTATTTTAGATCATTTTGTAACACTAGAGAGAATATATATTTCTGTCTCTAGCACAGTAGAATTAAAGCAGTAATCTACATGAATTGCATCGAAGTAATTTTGAAATTCATCCTTAGCAGAATCTGTGTTCAGTTAGGATAATATGGGCCTGAGAATTAATTTTCACCTCAGGTCCTTTGCCACATGATTTTGATGGACATGTTTACTTGTAACTAAGGAAACAGAATCTAAAATAGGGAATTCATAACCTGCTCCATCATACCATTCTCATCAGTTAAAAAGTAACAAAATGGGGAGACAGCAAAGTAATGTAGAGTATTAGCTGCTCTTCCAGAGACACAGTTTCAATTCCCAGCACTCCCGTGGTCTCACACAACTGTCCAAAATGCCAGTCCCAGGGGAACCAACACCCTCTTTTGGTTTCTGTGGGTACCAGGCACTCATTTGGTACATAGACATAGGTACAGGTAAACCATTCATACACATAAAATAAATAAATGCATCATTTAAGAAAAATAACACTAACAATTTAAAACATTGGGCTGCATATATACATATATGTACATATTCATTTGCAAATTATGTGTTTACTTACTTACATTTTATTTCATATACCCTATAAATTATACCACAGAAACTTTTGTTATTTTGTTTTGAGACAGAGTTTCTCTTTGTAACAGTTCTGGCTGACCTGGAACTTACTCTGTGGACCAGGCTGGCCTTGAACTCACAGAGATCCGCCTGCCTCTGCCTCCCAAGTGCTGGAATTAAAGGCATGCACCACCATCAACCAGCTAAGAAACTTTTAATTATAAGAAATAAGCAACATTGATTAAAATTAAGTTGTTATACTAACAGAACAGTAAAAGTTTAATTTAAAATAACAAGCCTCTAATATGCTTTTAAAAAATTAAACAGTAACAATCATTTAGGCTGATTTTGAATTCATTGTGATGCCATCTTCTGCCTATGTGGTAGTATTGAAACTTGCTGAGTTTTTGCTTTCTGTTTTTTTTTTTTTATTTACTACTTGTAATATGCTATTTATATATTCTGGTATTTCGTTCAATTTTTGTTCTTGTTGTTTGGTGTTTTGAGACAAGTCTCTGTAGCACGAGCTGGTCTGGAACTCATTGCATAGCTCAGGCTAGTCTCAAACCACAACGGTCTTCTTGCCATGACCTCCAGAGCACCAGGGTTGCAGACACGAGCCACCACATCCGGGTTACGTACCATTGTTAAGGCTCAAAATATTGGTATTATTGGTGTAATACTTTGGATTCAATCAGTGTCTAGTCCCCAACCTCTTTTGTGTCCCCTTCATTCTTAACACTGCCTTTGTTCACTTTAATCCCTTTAAAACACCTGTCTTGGGCTGGAGAAATGGCATAGCCGTTAAAAGGTTCAGCTCACAACCAAAATAAAAGCACCTATCTGTGCTCCAAACACACACAATCACACCACACACGTACACTCACACACACACACCACACACGCACACACAATCACATCACACACACAAATTCACACACACAAACTCACACACTCACACACACCACACACACTCACACACACAAACACACACACACACACACACACACACACACACACACACACACACACTGATCTGGACAGAGCCCTCAGAAGATGGTGTATCTTTCTGTGGAGGAAGAGGAAGAATTAGTGGGCTAAACCACCCTCTTCCTCATGGAATTGCGGCCCAGCTGGTGTGAAGATTGCACTGGGGAATCGCTGCACACCGCAGAAAGAGCCTTTCTGAATCCATTCCATCACAGATCTCAGGAGCAAGGTTCAACGGACAGAAGGAGAGAGAGAGAGAAGGCGCCGTGTGCATTCAGAGTTAATAGGTTAGGTCATAACCGTTCAGTGTTCTTACAGCTTCTGCTTGGTTTGTGCAACTTTCAACACTTTGATTCAGTTTCCTTCTTCATTTCTTCCCAAGTTTTTATAAAAAAATTAAGCCTGTAGAAAAGTTGTGAGAATTGTCCATATTTTTCATTAGCTTATCTCCTGCTTGTTGGAGATGCCCCCAGGAGAGGGACCTAGGTTCATGGAACCCCAACTCTTGTACCATTTTTTAATTTCTGTGTAGCGATCGAAAGTTATTTCCAAACACCTGTTCCCTTGGATCTGGGGAGATGGCTCATGCCATAAAAGTGCTTGTTTCAGAGCACCATGAAAAGCTGGGGTAGCGGCAGGCATCTGTGATCCCAGCACTACAGCTCATTGGCCAGTCAGCCTAGCCAAAGTGGTGAGCTCCAGGTTCACACCTCAAAGAATAGCCTGGATCCTGACTGAGGAAGACCTCCTGTGTCAACCTCTAGCCTCCATGCATGCACACACATGCACACATCTACACCCACAGTATGCACACACACACACACACACACACACACACACACACATTTCTCTTGAGGTACTGGTTTATTCTGTGTTCTGTTACCACATTTTTTTTCTTCAGAACTGAAGACTGAGACCAGTGCTCTGGTTAATAAATTCTCAACCCCCACCAACTGAATTTTGTAGAGCTCCTATGCCATGTCAAATACAACTATTAGCTCTAAGAATGTGTTAGTAACCAAACTGACCAAATACCCTGCCTCCATGGAGCTTGCATTTCACCAGAGAGGACCAAAAAAATATTTGTCTATCGTATTAGATGGTGTGACTGATGGCGAAAGCGCAGGGCAGAGGTGGAGAGCAAGAGTGTGGAAGAGGTATTGGAATTTCACATGATAATCAATGCCTTTTTGAGAAAGGGACAGCTTAGGAACGAGCCGGAAGGAATGAAGGCTAAGCTGTGCGGGTATCTAGACGAAAGGCCTCCGAAGACTTTGTTTTACCTGAAATGAGTAGCAAAGGTCCTGAAGAGGCTGTGGGCCCTTAGGAATGGTGAGGAGGCTGATGGGGCGGGCAGTGACGTGCAGCAGATGGGACAAGGGGACACCGTGGGGACAGTTTGACACGCAAGCCGTGTGGACAGCATATACATGACTTCAAGTTAGAGGTGAGCCCATGGGGGTGAGAGCAGAGAGGCGCGTGAGCTCTATGACCCTCAGAGGGTTGAGAGTTAGTCAGAGAGACAAGTGAAAGCCCCTCCTTCAGGTTAAGTTGTGTTAGCATGTTAGCTTCTCCATGTGCCGATGCACGTGTGCTTTTAAAATAAATATACCTTTATACTTTTTCCTGTTGGTTCTCTCTCCTGTGTCTGAGTGTGTGTGTGTGTGTGTGTGTGTGTGTGTGAGTGTGTGTGTGTCTGTGTGTGTATGAGTGTGAGTGTGTGTGTGTGTGAGTGTGTGTGTGTGTGTGTGTGTCTGTGTGTGTATGAGTGTGAGTGTGTGTGTGTGTGTCGCTCTCTGTGTCTGAGTGTATTTGTGTGTGTGTGTGTGAGTGTGTGTGTGTCTGAGTGTGTGTGTGTGTGTGTGTGAGTGTGTGTGTGTGTGTGAGTGTGTGTGTGTGAGTGTGTGTGTGTGTGTGTGTGTATGAGTGTGTGTGTGTGTGTGTGTGTGAGTGTGTGTGTGAGTGTGTGTGTGTGTGTGAGTGTGTGTGTGTGAGTGTGTGTGTGTGTGTGTGTATGAGTGTGTGTGTGTGTGTGTGTGTGTGTGAGTGTGTGTGTGTGTGTGAGTGTGTGTGTGTGTGTGTGTGTATGAGTGTGTGTGTGTGTGTGTGTTCGGTTCTCTCTCCTGTGTCTGAGTGTGTGTGTGTGTGTGTGTGTGTGTGTGTGTGTGTATGAGTGTGTGTGTGTGTGTGTGAGTGTGTGTGTGTGTGTGTATGAGTGTGTGTGTATGTGTGTGTGTGTGTGTGTGTGAGTGTGTGTGTGTGTATGTGTGTGTGTGTGTGAGTGTGTGTGTGTCTGTGTGTGTATGAGTGTGTGTGTGTGAGTGTGTCTGTGTGTGTATGAGTGTCTGTGTGAGTGTGTGTGTGTGTGTGTGTATGAGTGTGTGTGTATGTATGTGTGTGTGTGTGTGAGTGTGTGTGTGTGTGTGTCTGAGTGTGTGTGTGTGTGTGAGTGTGTGTGTGTCTGTGTGTGTATGAGTGTGTGTGTGTGTGTGTGTCTGAGTGTGTGTGTGTGTGTGTTCGGTTCTCTCTTCTGTGTCTGAGTGTATTTGTGTGAGTGTGTGTGTGAGTGTGTGTATGAGTATGTGTGTGTCTATGAGTGTGTGAGTGTGTGAGTGTGTGTGTGTGTGTTCAGTTCTCTCTTCTGTATCTGAGTGTGTTTGTGTGAGTGTGTTGTGTGTGTGTGTGTGTCTATGAGCGTGTGTATGTGTGTGCTGTACGAGTGTCTGTGTCTGTGTGCTCCCTTCTGTGCCCTTTACCCCACTCCTCACGAAGATCAAGCACTGAGTGTCACGCCGTCCTGCTCACTGTCCTGCTCCTGTTGGTGCATGGGAAAACTTGGTTTCTCTCTCTGGGTCTAATCGCTCATTTATACATCTCTGCTGTGCGTTACTATACAGTCCTTGGGGTTCTATGTTTTATTCATTGTTTAATATCTCGCACAAATGCTTAATACTTGGTTGGAACTTAAATAATATGTATTCAATAAATTTGGAAACTAATACCAATAAACTAGTGAAAGTAGAGAAGAAATGTATGGGCCCGGCCTTTGCAACCGTGTTTAAAGCTGGACTGTAGAGCAGGGTTATTGTGAGAGACGATGTTGTATGAGCTTCAGAGGAAGTGACGGCCATTGCTCACCGTCACTCCCTAGGAGCAGAAAGACTCTCTAGATTCAGTGGCCTCCATCTGTACTTTTTATCGACAGGCTGTCTGGTAAACATAAGGTGTTCTACCGAGCAGGCAGAAGCGGGTACAGTGGGTTCGTTATTTGAATATTTGTTTGTATAACATTTCTGGAATATTTGATTGCCTCATCATTTTTTTAAACAAACTAGCCCAACCTGTCTGTCAGGTGTGGGAATTCCTCAACTTCATAGGGTTGTGAAAAACTGGGCAGCTTCAAATCAAGATTTCCATACTGGGCACTAGCCTTCCCATGAATCACAGATTGTTACTTAACCTCATGGAAGCATGGCTAGGCAGTAGAAGGGTGGGGACAGACTGAAAAGCCAAAGACTTTAAGGAATGTAAGGAGAAGAATCTAAAAAAGGTGTTAGTAGGAGTGTGGTTTTTTGTTGTTTATTATAAGTATATTAAATGAACACATGAGAATTGAATCATATTTTTAAAGATTTTGTAAATTTTCCTAAGTATTAAAATACTTTTCTCTGGCATAGCCATAAGTATTTACAGGTGAAACAAACATGCCCTCTCTGTTTTCAGCGGGTGCAGATGAACCACATGGCACATGTCAAGTAGCACTGACAGGTGCAGTCAAATGAAAATGCTCAAACGAAAACCATCTAGTCTTTTTATCCTGAGCACTGTCCTCTGTGTGTACTCTTCATTTTTAAAGTGTCTTAAGACCCAACTAAAGTTCACTGCAGAAATTTATTTTCACTTTCTCAAGTGAAGCTTTAGACATGTGTTTCTCATAATTCACTGAAAATATGCTGAATTGTGTATTTTTAAAGAGAATCTGTTTTGAAAAAAATCCAAAATATTTGTTTGAACAGGCACTCAACATCTCGATGAAAACGGTTGGAAAAGAAAAACTTTCAGAGTCATTCTGTTCTCAGAGTACCCGAGCCAACTACACTGGTACAGTTAACGCGTCAGTCAGGCCAGGAGCCAAGAAATCTAGCACTTTCCAGACAGCTTTTCAGCAGACCTTCAAACCAACCCAGAGGTTGATATAAATACCATTGGATTTCAGAGTAAAAAGCTACAGGAACATCCGTACCTCTTTCTACCAATATTAGACCTTTCTTAGTAGCATAAGTATCTGCCTTAAGCTAGCATCTTGAATTTTATTAGCATTGATCCTGCAGCAATGTCCTGTAGAGTGTGGGCTTCCCCAGTGTAGCATCTTCCAGGTACGTGCGTGTGCGCGCGCATGTGTGTGTGTGTGTGTGTGTGTGTGTGTGTGTGTGTGTGTGTGTGTGTGTGTGTGTGTGTGTGTGTGTGTGTGTGTGTGTGTGTGTGTGTGTGTGTGTGTGCGCGCATGAGTGTGCGTGCGTGGGTGGGTGTTGGAGGCCAGCAGTCAATGCTGAACATCTTCCTCCATTGCACTCCACCCTTTCTTTGGAGATAGGGTTTCTCATTGAACCTGGAGCTCATCATTTGCCAGATTGGCTAGCCAGTGAGCTCCAGGGATTCACCTGTTTCTGCCTCCTCCCCAGGACCAGGGTTAAAGACCTGGCCTGTGTGCTTATCTGTGTGTGCTGGAGATCTAAATTCAGTTCCTTAGACGGTGTGGCAAGCACCTTGCTAACCGACCATCGCCCTAGCCCCAGATATCAATATTTTTACATTGTCTTTAAGTATCACTGCGTGTCATTGTGGAAGTAGAAATAATATATCACATCCTAACTCTTTAGAGAGAGTGGTTATACCAGGCTAAGTGGTGATTGTTTAGCCTCCTCCCCGTTTATTTTCACTATATCCCCTTAAAATTTATGGATAGCACTTAATGCATTTTCCAGTATGTTGCTATATAATATGTCATGTTGATCTCTCTGCCACGTATTTGCTTTTATAAGTACTCTAGCTACTGTTCACTAAATTGACTAGTTGATACCTTTATTTGGATGTTGTCATGGAGACTAAATAGCAAGTGACTCGAAGGTTCCAAGTGTCAGAAAGAAAAGACTAAACCCAACCCCTACCATATCACAGTTCCTTAGAAAAAGAGCAGTAATCAAAGTTTCGTGCGCGTGGATTTTCAGGTGCACTCACAATGTTAGATCAGCAGTCTCCCAAGCCAGTCACCAACCTCAGCGGGTCACAAGCTTCTCTCAGAACTGGGAGTGCAAAAGAGCCCTGTGAGAGCGGGACTGTCTCTCGGGGTCGGCCTTCATTATTCTTCCCAGTGTATACGAGAAAGAGTAACGGCCACTGCTTGGGACGGGGCGTCCTTTCCCACTGCGAAGGGCCTGAGTGAGACTGGCAGCCGAGGCAATTTCACCTGTCTTCCCCTTTGGATGCTTATTAGCGAGAGCTTAGATGGCAAGTAAGAGGCTTTGAGAAGACAGACGGACACGAAGGGGCTGACTGGCGAGGCTGCAGGTCATCAGCACATAGTGGGGAGGAGAGTATGCTAGCGAGGCCACGGAGAGCAGGGGAGGCACAGTCTCCCTAGTGCCATGATGCTCTGTTTGACTCTGTGGATAGCCACACAAAGGAAGAGGTTGATTAGGACACGATCCAGGAAGCAGGAATTTTGTTTGTCAAAGGAAGTAACTTTGGCTTATAGAAGGAGGAGAGGCTCTTCAGGAAAGGACATTTTTGTCCATAATTTCTCTGATATGGCGCCAGAAGTATTTTAAAAGACTAACCAAAGCTGTTTCTATCTAAGCCACACTGTTGGACACCAACAGCTGATACATTCTGTTTTTCTTTGCTATGTTTCTCATTAATGATTTCTTAAGCTTATTCCGCTCTCTCTCATCTGTTATTAAACCCCTTAAGATTGAAGTGTGTTTACAGTTAAAGCACTATGAGACAAACACTGTATTCTTGGGGAGGATAATACTTCTCTTGTGACATTTTCTTTTCCCACCAAAAGTGAGAAGTGAATGCCTTGCCTTTGTGCATCCCATTTCAAATGGAGGACAAGAAGTTATTCTCTGCAATGGCTGACTTCCAGAATTTTTGCCTGAACGTTTTTTGTCAAGTATATATTCCCTTCTTTAGGCCTTTCTATATAGAGCCTACAAACATCGTCAATGTGAATGACGTCATTCAGAGGGTCAGTGACCATGCCTCTGCTATGAACAAGCGGATTCATTACTACAGCCGGCTCACCACTCCGGCAGACAAGGCACTGGTAAGAGGCAAACTCCGCTGCTTGTGTAACGTTGAGTTGAAATGAACAGTAAACACCAGAAACCAGGGCAACTCCGAGGGGCTGAAGTTTCGATGGGAGTGTTCCAAAGATAGCATCTGCAAAGTCAAAGTAGCAGCTAATACACGTTTCAGGCCTGTTTGTTCTTACCTACCCTGCCTTAGACAGTCGTGAAACTCCGCGCTGACAATAGCTCGAAGCACTCTTCTGCGTTTTCAGTTTTTGCTTATCTCAGATAACAAGAGCTCTGAGGAAGACAAATTTCTTTTGAAACAACAGCTTAGATCATTGACTTAACAACATAAGATTCTGGCTAGTCTGTTTAATGTCTATGTTTGAAGCTACAAAGGAAAACATTTACATACATTTTCTTTAGGAGTAAAAAACAAATATACTCATACATATACCTGATTTTCCTGTTTAACATTTCCCTTTATAAATAAAAAAAATTAGCCTGTGCAGACCATATGCTTTTACAGTTCATTGTTTTATCTTAAACACACACACACACACACACACACACACACACACACACACACACACACACACACACACACACACACACAATTAGGAAAGGGTTGCAAATACAATAAAAACCATAGCTTATGGGTTCATGATTGTCTGAAATATGTCTTATTATTTTAGAATATAAAAATGTGTAAGTGATCTGTTGCTTATAACAGTGATCAGATGTGAGATACTCAGAAATTTGAAAGCTTAAAAAAATATGGTAAAAGTCAATCTTAGTAGCAAAACTGACGAAAGCAAGTGGCCTCTGACCTTGCCTACCAAGGGCAAGGGCTGAGTCCCGCCGCGGCCTCTGCTTTAACCCCACAGTGGCTATGTGACGTTAGCACTAAGGTCTTGCCTTTGTTGGATAGTGCTTGTGAAATCCAGGCTGATCGCCAACCCTCTGTGTCTGAGGAGAGAATTCCTGAGCTCCCTGCCTTCTCTCCTTGGTTCCAGGCATGAACCTGGCTCTAAAACCTCAAGAGAAGGCTTCTAAAATGTTATGTGCAGAATAACTTTTTACGATTGTTTTTGTTTATTCCCCCCTTTCCTGCCCAGGACTTTATGGTAGTATTGACTGTGAAGTCCGTTGTAGAATTATCTACATCTCTGGGAGATTTGAGGCAGTTGTCTGACAGACTCTCCAAATGCTGTACTCTGTAGAAACATACCTCAGAGATATCATCTGGGGAGAATGAATATCACTTGCCTGGACACTAAGTCAGCACTGCGCTGAGCTCTAACCCTTTGTTAGCTGGTGTTAGTACATCTAAATGGTCACCAAACTTAATGGGTCCATTTCTAATGCATTTGTATAAATATCCCAAAGTCATTTTCCCTCAAAGTATGTTTTGGAGAAGAACAATAAACCATTGTCACCAAACGTTCATGAAGTAAAACCTTTGCATTTATTATTTTTTTTTAAATCCCATTATTGTTATTCGAAGCTGGAAAGGGGAGAAAGTTGTCTGGCAGCATCTCCTAGATCCTTGCTAATAAGCACGTGTGTCTACAGAGCAGCAATCAGCATCGCTGAGAGCTTAGTAAAAAGGCATTGTGTGGGGCTTAGTCAGAACCAGTGAAGCATAGTCCCCATGTCAGCAAGATCCTTGTGTGTGTCATAGGGACATTCAGATGGAAATGCCACCCCAGACCACTGCCTCAGTGAGGGCCACCTCTTCCCATGCATAACCTAGGACCAGAGACTGGGCACAGGCACAGAGCACAGGGCTAGGTGTGGTGCACACGCAGTAGGTTCATTCTTCCTCTTTGTGGACATCAGCGTGAGAACACAACCAGAATTGTCTTGAAACATGCCCCTCACTTGTTTTTACCCCCAGTTTGCTTTGTCGGGGATCATGTTTTTCCTTCTTGATGTCTTATACTTTTTTACTCTTGGCAGGAGACAATATAATCTAGATTTCAGAGGAGTGTGAGTGAAGAGAAGGAAAAGAACAATTTTCTTTTTCTTTCTTTTTTTTTTTTTTTTTTTTTTTTGGTCTGGTCTCTGGGAACTAGTTTCTTCTGAAGCTGCACACCACACATAGCATTCAGGATATTCTTTTCTACAAAGACACCGCTAATCTCACTGCTTTAAATGAGAAGGACGTGGCATGGTTGTACTAATGTCCATGTCCTTTCTTCCCCTAGCTGTTTTGCTATCCAGGGAGATAGAAAAGTACAGAATTGAACACTTAATCTTATCATGCCTTCTACTCTTGTCTAATTGTTTCACATGTCTGACTGGAATTTGAGACATTTTGAGGCTGTTAGTTTACTCAAATAAGAAACCTAGCACAAAGTTGCAAATTTATAAGTAGATGATAAATATTGAAAGATTCACACTGTAGTTCATACTCATCAGACTCCATGCCTTTAAGGATTTCCTCTTCTCCAAGGACAGCCTTCAGGAGATGGACAGTTTAATCAGGGAAACGGATGGGTTTTCCCTCCAAAACAGGAAGGTGGAGTTATAGAAACATAGGAGGTAATATAAGAAATAAGTGTATCAGGTGCGTCTCTTCAGTCTTCTTTGCTACATCTGATACTTCTCTGTTGCCTTCTTCCCTTTTGCTTATGTTCTTAAATGTCCGTGCTGCTAAAATCCTTGTTTCACCACTCATTACGTTACCGTTTCCTGTTCCTTTTACTGAAAGCATTTAAAATTAGTGTGTGCTGTCCATTTCCTTGCTGCCCATTGGCTCCTCAATAGCCCCCCTTCACTCGGTCAAGTAACACCGCTCAGTTCCTGGAAAGCATGGCCTCCTGTGCCCGAGTTTTTGTTTTTCTTTGCTTCCCTCTTTCTCTCGAGTGTGAAAAGCACTTTGATGGTTAGAGAGGAATCCTTGCCCCTTTATATCTACCACTGTATTAAAAATAACTTAATTCCTTAATTGGGAATTCATAGAGTTAAATATTTGTGATACTTAGATATATAGCTAGAAACGTCTTAAGGTACGCTTGCTGGAGGACTTCTGTAACCCAGCACACATGTAGCTAAGACGGGGAGAACAAAGGCCCAGATGTGCACTAGCTACGCGTCTCCCTGGCGCCTGCCCCGAGGAGCCCATCAAGCAGAGCCTCCCACACGCTTCAGGTCAACGCCAGTCTTAGACGTGTGCCTCCTCCCTTTCCTTTGTTCACTTGCTGGCTCTGATGCTTCTCTCTCCTTTCCCCAAGATTGCTCCAGACCACGTGGTCCCTGCCCCAGAGGAGTGCTACGTGTATAGCCCCCTAGGCTCTGCCTACAAGCTCCAGAGTTACACCGAAGGCCACGGCAAAAACACCAGCTTAGTGACCATGTGAGTGAGCCACTTCCCGGAGCGGATTAACTGTTTGAGGGAGCTGGTTGCTTACTTCTGTCTTAATTACAATGTTTGAGGAGCCCAGCTTCATATTTTACTGCTATTTACCCTTTCAGTTTTATGATTTGGAATACCATGATGGGAACATCTATACTAAGTATTCCTTGGGGCATAAAACAGGTAAGATAATTTTTTTAGTACACTTTAATCTGAAATTTTCTTAAGATTTATTATTTTTTAGTTTTACTTGTGCAAACGTACGAGTCTAAGTGTGGGTATGTGCATATAAGTGCCTGTGTCCATGGAGGTCAGAGGTTATTTTCCCCTAACAGCTGGAGTTGGTGGCAGTTGTGAGCCACCAACATGAACCAGACCTAGCGCTCTGAAAGCCTGATATCACTCTTAACTGCTAAGCCATCTCTCTAACCCCTGAAATTTTTTTCTATACCTATAATCCCAACACTTAGGCTAAGGCGACAGGATCATGAGTTCAAGACCAGTTCAGGCTACATAGTAAACTTTAAGCCATCCTGGTTTTGTTCCATATGGCTCCAAAATAGATAAATAACTTAATTAAATAACAGATTTTTTTTTTTTACTTTAAGTTTGGCGCTCGGAAATAAAGCCCCAATGACAGCATGCTTTCCTAGCTTACATGAGGTCCTGAGTCCAATCAGTAGCACTGTAAAAAAGAAAAAAATGGCTACTAAAGTTTAAGTTTTGTCATTTGCCAAAAGTCCTCTTTACATTTGTTCACTGTCGCGTTTTTATTACGATCGTTTAGGGTAACAATGTAATTGTATATGAAGTCATTCTTACATAGTGAAAGGAACCCAACTTTTTATCTTTCAAAAGGCGGGGTTCACCACTGGGATGTGTGTCATCGTGCTCATGGGCCTTTTGACACTCTATTGCTGCTACAGAGTGGTGAAATCTCGGAGTATGATATGTAAGTGAAAGACACTGTTGCACCGATTAACCAACTTCCCACTGTATTCTGTGTCGCAGTCTCCTTTTCTTTTTGTTTGTGTCTGAGAGCGTGTGTCACGGGGCACAGAGCTAAAGGGCAGCTCGAAGCTGCCCTTCTCACGCCGTGAAGCCTCTGGGACTGAACTCGCAGTGTTAGGGTCGGTGGCGGCTCCCCAAGCTCCTGAGCCCCCTCACTGGCCCCAACAGACGCCTTTCACATAAATCTTCATATATCTTCACTCTTCTGATGCATAGCTCTCTGCTGGCTGGTCTGTTAATGAGTTTCTGGCTCCCTCTGAAATTCAGAACTGGGAGTTCTTTGGGGAATATAAATACATTTACATTGATGCCTGATGTCCTTCTAGGAATAATAAAAGTGTCATTTATAGAAATGATTGCATTTCATCACTGTGTGCATGAGTGCATATGGACATCTGTCGGCTGCTGGGTGGAGGCGGTTTTCTCTCCTTCTGCCATCGGCCCTGGAGACTAAACTCAGCTTCTCAAGTGTGGTAGCAAATGCCTCTCCCCTCATTTTCCCAAAAATGTTATGCTTTTAAAACAAAGCCTTTGTCAGAGTTACTAAGAACTCTATGGTTCTTACCAATTACTGTTTCCTTGTTTTGACCTGTACATAGCAGACCTAAAAGCATAAAGCAGCAACAGAAGACTACCCAAGTATATGCAGTTCTTGAAGTTGTGTGAGCACATCTCCTGTACACTCTCATTTGTGTAAGCTCTGGGTCAGGGATGCGGGAAGATAATCCCCTTGTTTTTAGGTTGGATTGCTAGGGCTAGTTTCAGTCTTGGGTAGAAATGATGTCACCCAGGCCACACCTCTATTCTCCCACGCAGCTGGACCGGTGCGCATTGCCACACGGAAACATCTTAAGTCATTTGCACATATTTTACACTGAGTGTGGAGGTGCATGCCTATAGTCTCAGAATCCCAAGGCTATCCTCAACTCATAAGGAGTGCTGGGCCAGCCTAGGCTACGTGAGACTGTCACTAAAAGTACAAGAGGGAAGCACATATGAGCACTGCGAGGGCTTGACAGACATGCATTCTTCATTCTGTCTTAGTAGCATGTTCCAACCAACCTCGAGTCTGCAGCCTCTTTCTTTAGTTAACCCTTGCCATACTCACTTGGGAAGAAGTCGTATTTAAAAGCTATTTAAGTTCCCATTTGAGTGTGTTTAGCCTTTGGTTTCTGCGGGCTTGGCTCTGACTGAAGTGGGAAGAGTTCTTAACACACTAAGTGTGGAACTTACATCAGGTTGTCTGTGTGTGGGAGCATGGTCTCCCCTACACTCGTTCCGACTGTGCTTCTTAAATGCTCCTGT
Source organism: Cricetiscus sungorus (assembly GCA_030556225.1). Taxonomy (NCBI): domain Eukaryota; kingdom Metazoa; phylum Chordata; class Mammalia; order Rodentia; family Cricetidae; genus Cricetiscus; species Cricetiscus sungorus. The sequence goes on along the minus strand of JANBXA010000411.1, from coordinate 257,737 downwards.
TTAAAGGGTGGCCTTGCATCAGTTCATTTTACAAAGTCAGCAGAGCCCCAAATCAAAGCCCGACAAGACATAAAAAGAAAAACAAACATTATAAAACATCATTAGATAGAACCAGTGATGTACAAAAATAATATCCTGTGTTTAAAATAGGGTTTATTCTGATGAGGCGGGAGGGATGCTCTAATAACAAACTCAATACAACTCACTACATTAACAAAATAAAGGTAAAATCCATGGTTACATCAAGAGATACACCCCAAATGGCATTTGATGGAGGCATCTTACAACATCAGCATCCTTTTCTTAGTAAAGTTCTAAGGAAGATACTCCTTTAGCAAATTAAAGACTGTTTATCTCTAACCAGGACCAGCAACATTCCACAGTGGTAAAATCCTTAAAGTGGTTTCCATTTAAGTCAAGAGAACATAGGGATGCTCATAATTATTCATAAGGGCTTTGGAGATACTATCAAATACAGCAAAAGGATTTTGAACTAATATAAAAACTAGAAAAGACAAGTAGTTATAGCAAAATGTTTTATTAGAATGCTGACTAGTGCTATTAGAATTAATGAGACTCTGATCGTTGACTGCTATGAAGTCGAGTCAACAGTGAGAACTACAGCTCAGAGAACATTGCTCCATTCACCACAGCAGTGAGCCCTAAGGGTCATAGATAAAATCCAGCAGGAGAATATTAGATGGGAGAAACATACAGCTGCCTAAGTGTAAGGACTAAATCTGTACAAGTAGGAAAAACATGCTGTGTGGTTTGGAAGATTCACTGTAGTAAACCATAAGAAAATCAAATGTATAACTTCAGTCTCATTTCAAACAGTCAGGAAAATTAAAAGAAAAAAATAAATGGAAGAATGACTTACCAGGCATTAGAGCACACTGTATAGTCATTGTAATAAAGCAGAAAGCTCCCGTCTGAGAAATAGGAAGAGCACAGAGGGCAAGGGCCAGAGGGATGGCTAAGTGGGTAAAAGTACAGTCTGCTCCCGCAGAGGACCAGGTTTGCTTCCTGATGCCTAACGCATCCCACAACTGTCTGTAATTCTAGTTCCTGGGGTACCTTCAAGCCTCAGGTACCAGGTCGGCACATGTTAGACAGACATGCAGGAAAAACATCCATACACATGAAACAAAAATGTTAATCTTTATGTAAACTAGGCTGGACAGGGAAATGTAAATTTCAGGTCTATGAGTTTAATATGTCCTATTCTGTGTCTGTTAAACTAAGTACCAGCTTGGGGAAAACCCTGTATGACACCTCACACAAAAATACATTCCAGACAGCATTCAGACTGAAATGTGAACAATTAAAGGCATAAAGACAGTAGAAGGAAATATAGAGGGTTGTGCACATAAACGGGTGCCTGAGATTTTCGTGTTGAATATGGGCGATGTGAGCACATGAAAGTTTGGAGCATTGCCAGAAGTCACCTCGGCAGGTGGCCTAGACCACATTGTGCTGCAAGGTGGCGTCCACACCCGAAGTAATCTACACAGAAAGCAAATCCAGAGTTAGTGACATAATTGCTAACCAAGGGTGGGCATCGCCCTTCCTGAAGAACTTTTCTTCGCTGTGTCTATAAGTAAGCTTATTATCTATTCTCCAAAGTCCATTCTTAGTTGGACATTTATAAGCTAGAATGATTTTCACTTCTCTGTGGTTGTTTCTATTAAGTCTAGCACCCATTTTTTTTTAACTTTAGCTTTCCTACTCTTAGTTATCACATGCTTTTTTTAATTATAAAGGTTACGACGCTATGTTTCTCAGATTATACTATTTCACCGATCACCTTCTTTTTTTTTATTACATCCTACTTGCTAGCTTTTTCATATAATGCATTCTTGTATTTGTTGGTAAAGTAGCCATTATCTTTTGCTAAATATTTTTAATTAATTGGGGAATACAAGTTATAAATGTAGAGTATGTGACCAGGATCCAGTCTTATTCTTTATCTTTCATTTTTGTCTAGGTTCATCAGACACAACGACCTGGGAATACCCAGACGTCTGCAAACATTATTTCGGCTCCTTTGGGCAATGGTCAAGTCTCCTTTTCTCTTTGGTGTCTCTCATTGGAGCAATGATAGTGTATTGGGTCCTTATGTCTAATTTTCTCTTCAATACTGGAAAGTTTATTTTTAGTAAGTATTAACATAGTCTTTAACAAAATTACCTTCAGATATCATTGTAATATTTTAGTCCTAACCTTATATTTTTATATGTAAAGTATTCTATAATCCTGGGCAATGTGCTTGATTCAGCTTTTCTATGCTTATGATCTCAAATGCCATGCATTAATTTTTACATTAATGATTGCTTTATCCTGATTCTTTGTGATGTATTTCGCTCACATTCACTTCCTGGTATGTTCTCTGTTCCTCTCCCCCGTTCCTCTCCTGTCCCTTTGGTCTCCTTCCTCTTCCCAGCTGGCTCCCTTACTTTCGCGCCTTTGTTTCTGTCTCCCAGCGAGTTTCGTGAGGGTTGCTTACACGAACGTGGGTGAAAGTTTGGTAACTGACGCGCATGCACGTCGGCATGGTCTGCACCACTGACAGAACCTCTCCCTCCCCGTTAGTGGTTACCTGCATATGAGTTCCTCCCGGGCCCTCCTGCTGTGGAAGTATCCACCAGCCCAGTCTTACGAAGATACCGCAACTGCTGTGAGCTCTAGAGTAGAAAAACCTGTAGTTTCCAGAAGTCAGGGCACCATCAGCCCCTGACCCCCTCTGGCTCCTAACGGGTTTTTTGGTTCCCCTTCCAGAATGTTCCCTGAGTCGTGGAGAGGGTGTTGTGGTTGTCCTACTTATGACTGGGCATTCAGCAGTTATTTATTCTCAGTGCTTTGGCCAGTGATGAGTCTCCACACTTACCACTGACCACCATGCAGCATGTCTGGCCAGAGCTGACGGCGGTGCCATTTTACGGCATAAATAAGCTATGTAGGAGGCAGTGTAACAGGCACATCGTGTCCACTTAGCAAAACAACAGCAATAACTTCCCACCGGGGTGCATGACCTCCCCAACTGCACTCACTTTTAATAAGCGGTATTCCTCCTAAATTTCTAATTAGCATAAAGTAGGTCTACAGCATTTTAGTACTGAAAGAGAGAGACGTCTATGTCATTCACTGGCGTTTGTTGCTGAAATCTTAGATGTTTCAACAGCAAATGAATTTTACTCGTGGAAATAGTAGGAACTGAAGTAGAATAATGGAATTTAAATGATGTATTATTTATGTATCTCAGAACTGTTACCTGTTCCACTCAGCTCTAGAATTCTGACGAGGGTGTTGACATCTCAATCCAAGTACTTTTATAACACTTTTAACTTGGATGCAGGATGTCCATTCCAAGCTTTTTTTTTTTTTTGACATTTATTTGTATTGTGTGTGTGTGTGTGTGTGTGTACATGTATGTATGTGGATGGGTGCACACATGCCAGGGCACATATATAGAAGTGAGAGGAGATTGCGGGAGAATGTCCTGTCCTTCCACTGCTGTGTTTCAGGGGATCGCGTTCTGATTATATGCTAACCACATACCCACCAGCACGCTGTAGACATCTTAATACAATGTGTTCACTTTTATGTGGTGTGGTGGTTATTTCAGGATTTTGTTTTATTTTTTTTTAAAATCTTACTTTCAAATTAGTCATTTTTAGTTTCCTTTTTGTTTAGTTTTATTTTGCATCAAGGTCTGTAAGTCTTTTATATACATTTTACAGTCAACCAGCTTGACAAGTTCTACAAAATATAATCAGGTTTTTGATTGAAGTTGCATTGAATTTTTCAGTCAACATGCCATAATTATTATTAGGCTATTGATTTAGGATTAATAAGAATTACATTAGATTTATTGACATAGAAAGAAATTGTGCTAGAATACTGAGTTTTCCTATCCATGATCATCACATAGTTTAAGTTTCTGTTTAATGACTCCTAAGTTTTTCTTGGTAAAAGTCTTATATACTTTAGAAACACTTTTTGATTGATACCTTATTTTGGTTTTGTGAATGTAGTTTTATTATACAACACATACTTTTTGTTATTTAATAAAACAAGCGTTAAACAGAAAATTATGTGGAATCCACATGTTGGGGGGGGTGCACACCTTAATCCCAGCACTGAAGAGTGGAGGGGTGCAGAGGTAGACAGATCTCTGTTTTAGACCAGCCTGGTCTACAAAGTGAGTTCCAGGTCAGCCAGGGCTGCACAGTAAAACCCTGTCTCGAAAAACAGACAGACAGACAGACCCACTGAGGAAAAGGAATCCACGTGTCCCTCTCACTCGGCTGTAACAGCTGTCAATTTTGTACTGTTCTAAAATATCTGCAATAGGGCTTTTAACGCCCTCACTTAAAAAAAGTGATTGCCCCTTGAGAACACTTTTTAAACATTTTATTCTTATTGGCCCGCCAATGAAATTGTAATATCAGATATTTTGTAAAGTGTGTATTTATCTGTGCATTATGTTTTTAAAGCGTAAGTTTTTCTTCCCCTCGGGAATGAATTTTTCTCCTTGGTAACATTGTCACACCCATTGAGAAACCATGAGCCTCACTATGTCCCTCGCTTCTCTATTTCAAATATTATTATAGCTATAGTTTTTAAGGCATAAGACATGACTCTATCTCAAAATAGACAAACAGGCCTGTCATGCTGTCTACATATCCTCATATTCACTATAGAATGGCGAGACCCTCATATTCACTATAGAATGGCGAGACCCTCATATTCACTATAGAATGGCGAGACCCTCATATTCACTATAGAATGGCGAGACCCTCATATTCACTATAGAATGGCGAGACCCTCATATTCACTATAGAATGGCGAGACCCTCATATTCACTATAGAATGGCGAGACCCTCATATTCACTATAGAATGGCGAGACCCTCATATTCCTATAGAATGGCGAGACCCTCATATTCACTATAGAATGGCGTGACCCTCATATTCACTATAGAATGGCGAGACCCTCATATTCACTATAGAATGGTGAGACCCTCATATTCACTATAGAATGGTGAGATCCTCATATTCACTATAGAATGGTGAGATCCTCATATTCACTATAGAATGGCGTGACCCTCATATTCACTATAGAATGGTGAGATCCTCATATTCACTATAGAATGGCGAGACCCTCATATTCACTATAGAATGGTGAGACCCTCATATTCACTATAGAATGGTGAGACCCTCATATTCACTATAGAATGGCGAGACCCTCATATTCACTATAGAATGGCGAGACCCTCATATTCACTATAGAATGGCGAGACCCTCATATTCACTATAGAATGGCGAGACCCTCATATTCACTATAGAATGGCGAGACCCTCATATTCACTATAGAATGGCGAGACCCTCATATTCACTATAGAATGGCGAGACCCTCATATTCACTATAGAATGGGAGACCCTCATATTCACTTGAATGGTGAGACCCTCATATTCACTATAGAATGGCGAGACCCTCATATTCACTATAGAATGGCGAGACCCTCATATTCACTATAGAATGGTGAGACCCTCATATTCACTATAGAATGGCGAGACCCTCATATTCACTATAGAATGGCGTGACCCTCATATTCACTATAGAATGGCGAGACCCTCATATTCACTATAGAATGGCGAGACCCTCATATTCACTATAGAATGGCGAGACCCTCATATTCACTATAGAATGGCGAGACCCTCATATTCACTATAGAATGGCGAGACCCTCATATTCACTATAGAATGGCGAGACCCTCATATTCACTATAGAATGGCGAGACCCTCATATTCACTATAGAATGGCGAGACCCTCATATTCACTATAGAATGGCGAGACCCTCATATTCACTATAGAATGGCGAGACCCTCATATTCCTATAGAATGGTGAGACCCTCATATTCACTATAGAATGGCGAGACCCTCATATTCACTATAGAATGGCGAGACCCTCATATTCACTATAGAATGGCGAGACCCTCATATTCACTATAGAATGGTGAGACCCTCATATTCACTATAGAATGGCGAGACCCTCATATTCACTATAGAGTGGCGAGACCCTCATATTCACTATAGAATGGTGAGATCCTCATATTCACTATAGAATGGCGTGACCCTCATATTCACTATAGAATGGCGAGACCCTCATATTCACTATAGAATGGTGAGATCCTCATATTCACTATAGAATGGCGTGACCCTCATATTCACTATAGAATGGTGAGATCCTCATATTCACTATAGAATGGCGAGACCCTCATATTCACTATAGAATGGTGAGACCCTCATATTCACTATAGAATGGTGAGACCCTCATATTCACTATAGAATGGTGAGACCCTCATATTCACTATAGAATGGTGAGACCCTCATATTCACTATAGAATGGCGAGACCCTCATATTCACTATAGAATGGCGAGACCCTCATATTCACTATAGAATGGCGAGACCCTCATATTCACTATAGAATGGCGAGACCCTCATATTCACTATAGAATGGCGAGACCCTCATATTCACTATAGAATGGCGTGACCCTCATATTCACTATAGAATGGCGAGACCCTCATATTCACTATAGAATGGCGAGACCCTCATATTCACTATAGAATGGTGAGACCCTCATATTCACTATAGAATGGCGAGACCCTCATATTCACTATAGAATGGCGTGACCCTCATATTCACTATAGAATGGCGAGACCCTCATATTCACTATAGAATGGCGAGACCCTCATATTCACTATAGAATGGCGAGACCCTCATATTCACTATAGAATGGCGAGACCCTCATATTCACTATAGAATGGCGAGACCCTCATATTCACTATAGAATGGCGAGACCCTCATATTCACTATAGAATGGCGTGACCCTCATATTCACTATAGAATGGCGAGACCCTCATATTCACTATAGAATGGCGTGACCCTCATATTCACTATAGAATGGCGAGACCCTCATATTCACTATAGAATGGCGAGACCCTCATATTCACTATAGAATGGTGAGATCCTCATATTCACTATAGAATGGTGAGACCCTCATATTCACTATAGAATGGCGAGACCCTCATATTCACTATAGAATGGCGAGACCCTCATATTCCTATAGAGTGGCGAGACCCTCATATTCACTATAGAATGGCGTGACCCTCATATTCACTATAGAATGGCGAGACCCTCATATTCACTATAGAGTGGCGAGACCCTCATATTCACTATAGAATGGCGTGACCCTCATATTCACTATAGAATGGCGAGACCCTCATATTCCTATAGAGTGGCGAGACCCTCATATTCACTATAGAATGGCGTGACCCTCATATTCACTATAGAATGGTGAGACCCTCATATTCACTATAGAATGGTGAGACCCTCATATTCACTATAGAATGGCGTGACCCTCATATTCACTATAGAATGGCGAGACCCTCATATTCACTATAGAATGGCGAGACCCTCATATTCACTATAGAATGGCGAGACCCTCATATTCACTATAGAATGGCGAGACCCTCATATTCACTATAGAATGGCGAGACCCTCATATTCACTATAGAATGGCGAGACCCTCATATTCACTATAGAATGGCGAGACCCTCATATTCACTATAGAATGGCGAGACCCTCATATTCACTATAGAATGGCGAGACCCTCATATTCCTATAGAGTGGCGAGACCCTCATATTCCTATAGAGTGGCGAGACCCTCATGACAACTACTGTGCAGCCTCAGCTTTGTAAAAGTGTGTACCGTACCTCACGAAAGTGTTAAGGAATTTGCCACATAGGCTTGGGCATGGCTGTTGTTTTCCCTTTTGGCATACTTGAGAAATTTGTATAAAATGTATCTGTACTTCTAGAAATTAATGTTAAGTATATGAAAAATTGTATACATCATCTTCTTTCCAGACCCTTTAACTACCATTAATTCAGTCCTCCGGGTAGCTTTTTTATAACCTTGGCTTATGTAAATTTTTCCCATATGGCCTATGAAGTAAATGACATTATTATTCTTGTAGGCAAAGAAAACTAAAAGTGAAACTATGTAACTCAATAATGTTATATACAGTGAATAACCATGTTTATAAACACAAGACTTTAATGATGATGGGATTTTGCCTGGTTCATTCATTGTTTAACTGTATGTTTGTCTTCAACTTACAGATTTTATTCATCACATTAATGACACAGACACTATACTAAGAACCAATAACAGCAACCCTGGTAAGTAGTTTGGAATTCAGTTTGTTTCCTTGTCCCCAGTCCTGCTCCCAAAACGACTTAAAAATAGAATGCATGACCCCAATTTATGTAAATAGTTGGGGAAATTGTTCTTATCTTACTGGGCTGCTGTGCAATTATTGGCAGTGTGTTTCAGAATAGATGTATCCGTTAGAACTAAGTGTTTAAGTGTCATTTGGTGGCAGTGCACTGCACGGCACATGGGAAGCATTGGGGCTGAGCGCTGTTATCATGAAAGAAGAAGACTAAAAGGCAGGGAAATAAGCCTGGTGGCGTCTCAGAGGGTGACAGGTGACGCCCTGAGCTCGACGCTTTGGACCCACAGGGTTGAAGGAGGACGCGCTCCACACCCTGTGCTGTGTAAATGCACAACAAATAAGTCATAAATAAGTGAACGCTGAGAGAGAAAGAGGACTAACTCACTCTCCAGACCCCCCAGTCCTCAAGGTGTCATCTAGACTCTGAGGCTGCTGTAAGTGGGCTACACTCCAGAGCCTTTTTGGATTGCTAAACTCCGAATTCTTTAGTTTTTACTAGTGATTGGGGATTTCTGCTTTTAATCCCCTAACCATCGATTTGTTGTTGTTGTTGCTGCTGCTGTTATTGTTGTTAAAAAAAAAAAAAAAGAAAAGAAAGGAAAGACAGAAAGAAAGAAAGAAAGAAAGAAAGAAAGAAAGAAAGAAAGAAAGAAAGAAAAGGGGGAGCCGGGCCTTGGTGACACACGCCTTTAATCCCAGCACTTGGGAGGCAGAGGCAGGCGGATCTCTGAGTTTGAGGCCAGCCTGGCCTACAGAATGAGTTCCAGGACAGGGCCCAAAGCAACACAGAAACCCCTGACTTGAAAAAGGGAAGGAAAGGAAGGAAAGGAAAAAGGAAGAAAGAAAAAGGGATCAGTGGAATGACTCAGTGAGCAAAGCATTTCCCCCTGAGCCTGATGGCCTGAGTTCAGTCCCAAGGCCTACGTGGTAGGAGAGACTGGACTCCGCCAAGCTGTCCTGTGAGCTCTGCACGTGTGCTGTGATGAACATGCATACACACAAATAATACATCTAATCACATTTTTAAGAGAAAAGCCTCTTACTGGGCCCTTGAATGCAACAGTTACTCTGCATGCTGCATCCCGTATTGCTGAGGTACCATAAGCTCAGTATTGTCTGTCCAGCGATGGGGCAAAGGGGCATTTTATGGAATCTTTCTCTTGTTCCTAACACAAGTGCATGCCACCTCAAAACTGTTTTAAGATTCCCTTACCTTTCACTCTTTATATTTAGAGGAAAGTTTCCTAAATCATCTATATAACCCTTTTCCGGAAGTTCATGCTATCAGCTGAGCAGGGCCCAGCCCTGGGCAGACTGCTTCTCCAGCTTGCGTGGTCTAACCTCTGACATGTGTTTCTTTGGCAGTGATTTGTCCGAGCGCTGGGAGTGGTGGCCGCCCTGCCAACAGCTCCGTGGTTCCCTACAATGACACAGAGGTGCAGCAATTTGAAATGTGGTGGAGTAAGTCGAGGACGGTGCCCTTCTACCTTATAGGGCTCCTCCTGCCACTGCTCAACTTCAAATCTCCTTCCTTCTTCTCCAAGTTCAACATCCTAGGTAAGGCGCTGCTCTGTGGCACTTCAGGGGCGCGAGCCCGGAGAGCCGCCTCCCCGGCCGTTCCTAGCTACTTAATCCGTTCCTTCGGACAATGCTTTAGTTGTGCTGCTTTTTGTTTTTCTATAAAGTTTGACACAGACAAATGGACACAGCCATTTTAGGTGCCTTTTGGGAGTTGGTTTCCTTGATATGAATTACTAGGTTTCCCTTTCTAACCTTCCTGTACAAATCATTTCCTGTCAGAGTACAGCTAGAGGAAATAGACAAGCTCTGGGGACATCAAAATGGCTACTATAGGAATCCTCAGGTTGAAGGATGAAAACACTGGAACTTGCTACAGAGTTTTTTGGATTTGTTTGTTTTTTGTTTTCCTGTATTCCGTTTAAGAGTATTACATAGCCAAGTGTAGTGGCGAATGCCAGTTATCCTAGCACTTGGGAGGAGTAGACTTCAAGGTCACCCCTGCTGTGGAGATAAGGGGCGTGTGATGGGGTGGGTACTGCACAGAATTGTCATCTAATTTTAGACATAGGAGATACCTTCTAGCTAAGTTTTTTTTCTCATTCATTCATTCATTCATTCATTCATTCATTCATATGGTCTTGGGGATCAAACCCAGTTCTTTGAAAACAGACAGACAACAGGCCTGTGCCTGCTGCCGAGCTCCATGCTTGGCTTGTAAGGTTTATCTGCTTTTGTGCTGTTCTGTGGTTTTTGTTAATTAGCACAGTTGCCTCCTTAAGGATAGACCTCTGAGCTTGTCTGCTGTTTTACAGACACCTCCAAAGGATGTTTCGACCCTATTTAAGTTGACAAAAAGACATTCTGTGAAAGGGTCAGATCTGGTTAACTAAAGGAAATGTGGAGACCCACGTACAAAGACTTGTTAGACGGTCTGTAGGCTCTCACCTCCCTCCTAAGCAATCCCAGTAGGCTGCTTAGTCACAGCAGCTAGGGTCCCAGGAGGCAAAAGGAAGATGGTCTCTGTGACTGCCTCCCTCAGAGCAGAAGCTGTAAGCCAGCATGGACGCAGGGAGAAAGTGAGCTGTTACATAAGCTCGGCCTCCTGTCTCCATCTTTCTGAATCAGCCAATCTCTAAACCCACAGTCCAGCTTAGAGAGCTCCTGTGGTTTCCTGACTCGATGCTGATTTTCCAGTGGAACAATCTTCCACAAGCACATGAATTTACAGAGGGTTTGCTCAGCGAGACACCATGGTCCCCGGGCTTCCAACTAGACTACAGGACATTCCAGCTGTACCTTCCTGACAGCAGTGGCTCCTGAGGGCGTTCAGAATCCGTCTATTGTCCTCCGTAAAGACTAACCGGGAGTCGGAGACGCGGCTCACCGAGAGCCGCTTGCCCAGCTGTGCTCCAGTAGGGCCCCTAGTTTGATTCCCAATGCCACAAAGAACTTTTTAATTAAAAAACAACAACGCTCTAATTTATGCATTACTAAAAGTTCTGTGTGGCAGAACCTCGCATAGCTACTAGCTGTCTGGTCCTTCTTATCATTTCAAATTAACTTACAAACTTGTGTGACGAGTGTCTCACAACACTTAAAACATGGTTTCATGGTTTGAGTGTTTGTTTTTTCTCTTGTGTAACTGGGAGGTTTTTAATGGATTCTGTTGTTGCCTGCACTGAATTCCTAAGTTACCTAAACCGTTCCCATTCCGTGCATACTATTGAGGTTCCTTGGTCTTGCTCCTTAGACTTAATACCTAATTTTTGTTTTATTTTCTGATAACTCACAAGAGTAATTTTTATTCTTTAGAACCTATCTTTTTCTTTTAACAAGAATAATGAAGGTAATTTTTTAAAAGTAATCCATGAGTTTTGCAAAGATAGTAAGTAGTTTCTGGGTTTGTCTGTCTATCCCTTATAGGTACAGTATCCGTCCTGTATTTGATTTTCCTTGTTACCTTGAAGGCTATTCGCTTAGGATTCCATCTGGAATTTCACTGGTTTGTGCCAACAGAATTTTTTGTACCAGGTGAGTTTGTCAAAATGAGAAATAAATAACCATAATGTGTCTTTACTGTGAACTGTTAGTCTAAAACAGGTAATACAAGGTTAATGTGGTAGCTCTTGCCTGCCAATCCCAGCATTTGTGGGGCTGAAACAGCTGGCGTCATGAGTTCTAGGCCAGCCTGGGCCACAGAGTGAGATACTGCCTCAGAAAAACAAAAATCAATGAAACGAAGCAGGACTATAGTTGGTATTTCTGGCAGCTAGGAATGACCGGGCTCTATCATCTTGGACTTGACACTTGATGATTGGCATTAATTGATAGTGTACTTGAAAACTCCAAACCTTCTCTAGGCTCTCGAAGGAACATACTCCTTGAATGTTGGAGACTTAGAACATCGTTGTGCGTGTTGATAAGACTGCTCATTAAATCACTGTTCCTGATGGGCACATGGTGGCACACGCTTTCAACCCAGTGCTCAGGAAGCAGGCAGGTAGGATTGCTGTGCATCCAAGGCCAGACCCTGTCTCAAGAAAAAAAAGCTGTTTCAGATGTAGGTGCGCTGTGGCACCCTGACTCCTGTGAAACTGAATCCTATCCGTTCTAGGCTGTCTTCCACTATTGCATTGCCGCCTTCTCTGGAAACAGCAGCAGCTCCTCGTGGAGTGGCTGCACCTTGAAATCAACAACAAGGCCCCGGGCACCGCCAGTCCTGGCCAGTGGCCAGTTCCCTCTCCAGCTGTCCACGGAGAGGCTGTGTGTGAAGAACGGCACTGTGTGATGGTGACTGAGCCAGCTTGATGTGGAAATGCTGCCCGGAGCGGGAAGACGCGAGGTTGTGGACCTATCTGCGGGACAACTTCAAGTTTGCTCGAGTGCCAGGCCTGTGCATCGATATTGCCCCACGCCCCCCGAGGCTTTTTGTGACCTGTGTCTGCCCATCCCCAAGAACGGATTTGCTGGTGGCAAAGTGTCTCTGAGGGAGTTCCAGCCTTTTCGCCAAGGAAGGACAGAGTTGGAAAATGCCCCAGTGTGTGAGTGATGCCAGCAGAAAACAGGAACCGCCAAAGTTGACATACAAAGATTCCCCTGCGGAAAACTAATCATGAGAGCAGCGCTCGTTCTGTTCTTGGCTTAGATAGACGGCTTCCTTCCTGTCCTTCAGTCATCAAGCAATCTAGAACCTCGAGTCAGATGTCACCTCTTCCTGATATTCATAGTTGGAGCCATTTTATCTGCCTGTTTCTTTGTTATAACGTCCTAGGCTCCCAAGCTGTATTGAGTAGGTAGTCGTTAAAAATTGATTATGTTACCATGACTACTTGTTTTCAGAACATTTGACTTTACTAACTTTGATTTTTCCAAAGTACTGGGTCTTGAAAGGGTTTGTTTCTTGTTTAATCCCAGCACTTGGGAGGCTGGCAGCTGGGTCTCTGAGTTTCAGAACGGCCAGACCATGGAGACCCTTTCTCAAAAAAGATTTTTAAAACAGCCCTGACGGAAACGCCACTATTGGATTCTCCCACTAATTGGCAAAAACAGTCCAGCATACTTTTTTTAATAGTACATCATTGTGATTTATTGAGCATTAGTGAAGGAAGTTTCTACTCATGATCAGAAACTGGAAATAGATACCGAGAGATGAACTAGCAATTAGGAATATTTGTTGCTCTTGCAAAGGACTCAGATTTGGTTTTGAGCACCTGTGTGGACTCAGCACCCACCACCTGTAACTTCAGCTTCAAGGGATCAGTGTTCTGTGGGTGCCTGTACTCACATGAACATACTCACACACAGGCACAATTACACGTAATTAAACATAAATATACTTTTAAAAATACATAGCCAGGGTGGAGAAATAGCTACCTGAAAAACAGAAAAGAAGAAAGTCATCTTGCACTATCCAGTTTTGTATGGTATAAAGGGGAATAGCAAAGAGTAAGTGAGGCGTAGTTTCCATTAGCTTAAAGACTGCCTGGGGAGTGAAGTTTGTCCTAAGCTCTCCGAGAGGCCAACGAAAAATCAAGAGGGCATCGGAGAGGAGAAACCTTTACCGTCCTCGTGAAAAGTGCCATCATTTTACAATGCTAAGATACTTATGTGTTCTTGTTTCATTTACAGACGCTTATTACACTTACTTATGCACATACCTCAGCATGTGTGGGGAGGAGGTCACGGGACAGCTTTTGAAAGCCGTGGGTTCTCATTCTGTCCTACAACCTGTGGGTTACTGGGTTTCTACTGCTTATTGGTTATTGAGTTTCTGTTGCTGCCACGAAACACTAAGACCAGAAAAGCAAGTTGGGAAGGAAAGGATTCATTCATCTTACACTTCCACATCACTGAGCATCACGGGGGGAAGTGGGGGCAGGAACCTGGAGGCGGGAGCTGGTGCAGAGTCACGGAGGGGGGCTGCTCACTGGCCTGCTTCCCCTGACTTGCTCAGCCTGCTTTCTTCTAGAATCCAGGTGTCAGCCCAGGATGAGGCCATCCACCGTGAACTGGGCCCTCCCCCATCAACAATCACTAAGAAAATGCCTTACAGCTGGATCTCATGGAGGCATTTTCTCGACTGAGGCTCCTTCCTCTCTGATGACTCTAGCTTGCATCAAATTGACGTAAAACTAGCCAGGACTCTGGGTATGAACTCAGGTTGTCAGCTTTAGCAACAGGAGTCTTGACTTGTTGAGCACCCCCCTTGCCCATTATTCTTATTTCTAAACTTTTTAGTATGTCTGTCATCGCCCTTGCTCTCAGGTAGTAGTTGGGGGAAAGATCAGATCAAGCCTCTCCATATGCGTTTATCCTCCTCTCCTACTAACGCAAAGACCTTTATCTCCCAAGTAGTGCCACGCCACTAACTGCTTTGTGTATTGTCTGTGTGGTAACCAGTCCTAATTTATATCTCCAGCCCAGATCCCCATGAAGTCCGTTCTCATGTGTCCACCTCACACCTTGCTATCTTTACTTCGATGTCCATGGATATATCAAGCCCAAACTGGCAAAGACCAAGTGCTGGTTTGTGTCAGTGCCGCCCCTCTCCACCAGTGCTCACCATCTGCTCTCGGCCTCCCTCCTCCAGCTTAAAGAGAAGCTGTAGTTTTCCGTTGCTTTGGTCAGCACTGGATAGTCGCTGACCATTTTCCATCCACACCCAACCCATCTGCAGACTGTGTCTGTTTTGTTTTTTACAACAGTTAAGAATGTAACTTCTCACCGTCTCCACCAAAAAGAACTATGTCAAGCTATTAATCTCTTGTCTGGATTATTGTAGTGCTAATTAATTTTGTCTGTCTCCCCACCCTAAGCTATTCTACACCCAGCAGCTAGACTTATATTTGCAAAACAACCCAAACTAGTATGGCATTGCATACTTGTGATGCCAGCCCTTAAATGATCCGCAGTTAAGGCCAGCCTGAACTACTTAGTAAGACCTGTATTAATACAAAAACAACAAAACCCAAACCAGAACCCACACAACTCTTTAAAGATTTCCCATCTCATTAAGAATGACAGGTGAATGAACAAGGGGAGCTCATGGACCCCAGACTGACAGCTGGGAAGACAGCATAGGATAGGACTGACCCAGACCGCCTGAATGTGGTGTCAGTTAGGAGGACTGGGCAGTCTATGGGGCCTCTGGTAGTGGATCAGTATTTATCCCTAGTGTACGAATGGACTTTGGGAGCCCATCCCACATAGAGGGATACTCTCTCAGCCTAGACACATGGGGGCGGTGGGGGGGGGTTAGGCCCTGCTCTAAATGATGTGACAGACTTTGAAGAACCTCACCCTCCCTGGGGAGCAGAAAGGGGATGCGATAGGGGGTTGGTGGGGAGAACAGGGGAGGAGGGGAGGGTGAGGGAACTGGCACTGACATGTAAAATAACATTGTTTCTAATTTAAATTTTAAAAATATATTAAAAAAAAAAAAACAAAGTGACAGGTCTTAAAAAAAAAAAAAAGACAAATCTTTAGTCCTTGGGTCCAATCTGACCTGACTGTTCTTTCTGACTAATCCCCGCCTTTCCCTCTCTGTCACTCTCTCCTCTCTCCCCCACTGCAGCCGCACTGGCTTCCTTGTGTTCTATGAAAACGCCAAGCACACTCCTGTGTCGTCATTCACTCTTCCTTTTCTGAAGTCCCTGTCCTCTCGACGGTCGTGTCTTCTCTAACTACCTGCGCGCTCCCAGGCCTCTTGGGGCTGTCCTTAAAGCTCTTACCAGTACTAACCTTACGGCAAGCACCTGTGATACCTGTTAGGAATTCCTACTTCTAGTGAGTTAGAGTCTTGGGGGCCCCAAGTTATTCTAATCCATTTGGCTCCTGAGCTTCACAAAATGGATTTATCAAGAAATATTCTAAATGTTTTGGGTTCTTGAATTCGGATACCAACAATCTCCTTTAACTGGAACATTACTGAGAAAAGGAGTATTATT
Organism: Cricetiscus sungorus; assembly: GCA_030556225.1. Classification (NCBI taxonomy): domain Eukaryota; kingdom Metazoa; phylum Chordata; class Mammalia; order Rodentia; family Cricetidae; genus Cricetiscus; species Cricetiscus sungorus. Next base: position 241,466 of record JANBXA010000411.1, on the reverse strand, counting down.
TATATTCGTTAAACGTCTGCATTACTGTTGTATCACCAAATTCTATGATACTTGCTGGCACACACTGAATGCTAATAAATACGTGCTGGCTCAGTGAGATGGCTCCGTAGGTAAAGGCACCTGCTGCCCAGCCTGGGGACCCGAGTTCAGTCCCCAAGACCTACACTGTGCATGGAGAGAGCTGGCTGCCTCAGATTGTCTCCTGACTACCACACTCACACTGTGACACACACACACACACACACACTCACACATACACTATACCTACAAACACATACACACAGACTCACACACACAAACACACACACTCACCATACACACAAACACATACACACACACACACATACACACACACTCACACACTCACACACACAAACACATACACACAGACTCACACACATACACACTCACACTCATACATACACCATACACACAAACACATATACACACAGACTCACACACACACACACACTCACACATACACCATACCTACAAACACATACACACAGACTCACACACACACACACACACACACACACACACACTCACCATACACACAAACACACACATACACACACTCACACACACACAACACTCACACATACACCATACACTACAAACACATACACACAGACTCACACACAGACTCACATACACACACACTCACACATACACACACCACACACACACATACATATACTCACACACACATAAACACACATAAACACACACGTGCATGAAAAGTAAAATAAAAATGTAAAGAAATGTTTATTGAATAAGTAAATACGTTTATTTTACTTCCACATGGTGAAGGTGAACTAGGAAATGGTAGGGACAGGCCAAGTGGGAAGCCAGAGCAAATTGTAAGAGGAGAGTCCTAGGTGGAATTTTCAAAGAAAAAGGTGCAAAAAATGTTTGGTGTGTTGTATAAATTGAGAAGGGAGAGTTTGTAATTCTTGAATAAAATTTGAGGAGGATCTAGTACTAATTAATTAAGGGACTAAAAAATAAAAAGTTATTTCCTCCAGAAAAATAGGTCAATGAAAAGAGTTTTTACATAAAAGGGAGTTAATCACAGTGCAATCCTGGCTTACTGTGAATTCAGTCATAATCATAAAAATAGCTAATTTTTCAAATCCAGATAAATAGTGTTATTTAGCACTTGGATCCCATGCTGGTTGTAAGCATGCCCCTGCTGCCACACTTCGGTGACTGGGCACACCTCGTGCCCTTTAACTTAACAGGTTTTGGTTGGTTGGGTGCCCCAGGGGGTAAGGGCCGGACAAGTTTTCACGTAGCTTAGGCTGGCCTGATGTTCTTTGCGGCTAGCCTTCAATTCTTGCTAAGAATACAGGTATGTGTCACAGTGCCAGGTTAAGATTTTCTTTCTTTCTTTTTTTAAGATTTATTTATTTATTATGTATAAAGTCTGCCTGCCTGTATCCCGGAAGGCCAGATGATGGCACCAGATCTTATTATAGGTGTTTGTGAGCCACCATGTGGTTGCTGGGAATTGAACTCAGGACCTCTGGAAAACCAGCCAGTGCTCTTAATCTCTGAGCCACCTCTCCAGCCCCTGCCAGACTAACTTTCAAAACTGCAATTAAGGCGACATTTCTGTGCTAGGTATTGTGACTCATGCCTGTAATCCTAGCACTCAGGAAGCTGAGCCAGAGGGACTGTCACAAGTTAGAGCTCAGCCGGGCTACATAGTGAGATTGTCGCTGTTAGGGTTTCTATTGCTGTGAGAGACACTGTGACCACGGCTTCATATCAGGTGGCATAGCTTGGGCTTAGCAGACCTCGAAGTCCACCCCCACAGTGACACACTCCTCTAACAAGGTCACACCCACTCCAACAAAGCCACGCCTCCTAATAGTGCCGCTCCCTTTGGGGCCGATTTCTTTGAAAGCACTGCAGAGACCTATCTCCAAAAAACCCCTCACAATGCTTTGAAACTGACGTCAGAGAGACTTTAGATGCTAGTCTACTACGTGCAAGGACGTTTGTGTGTGCATACAAAGGCCAGCGATTACATCACGTGTTTTCCTCCATAACTTCCAATCCTTTGTGAATTTACTTGTATATTCTTTAATTTTAATGGAATAATCACGGCATGAATGTTGTGTCCTTTGAAAAGTCATATTAGGCATATTTCCCCATATGTATGTGTGTTTATAACTTCATTATCGTAATTGCCACAAGTGTAAGCCACCCAATGTCTGTCCCTGGTGAGTATCTAGAGTATGGTGTGTCGACACAATATCTGTCCCTGGTGAATATGTAAGGTAGGGTGTGTCGACACAATGGGATACTAGAAAGGCACAGAGTACTGTGGCAAAACACAAATGAATTATATTTTAGCAACACTGAAAAATCTTGGGTTTTGAAGTTTTTGTTCAGAGTATTTGTGTCAATCAATTGAAAAGGCCTTAATTTGAAAAGGACCAAATTCATAAGCTGTTACAGACAGGTTGATTGCTTTGAGATGGAAAAGGCAGTCAAAGAGAAAATCAATAATCTCAACTCCAAAAACAGTTTTAAGTAGAATTTGTTCGTATCCATGGCTGAGTCCTTCAGTTCTGACAGTAGTGTCCTTGCTACGTGAGACACACAGTGTCTCGTAAAACACGAACCACTGCCCTCTAAGAGGTCCCAGTTGAGCAGTAAGATAATTGATGAAATTAAAATCATAATATGAAGAGGCACACCAGGACACTGGAGTGCGAGGGACTGCAATCCAGAGGAGGCAGAGGGACGATCTCAGAGGAGCCTATTACAGGCCAAAGGAGATGGCTAAGTGAGAAATTGGAGAATTCTGAGAAGTATGCCATGCACAGTTAAGGCCTGAAGTAAGATGACTCATGTAGGAAACTATGAGAATTTGAATGGCTCAATTGAAAGAATACTTGTTGAGAAAATGGTAGGAAGTACTAAAAAGCAAGAACGGGTCTGAAAAGCCTTCTCTTTTAGGCTAAATATAACTCTAAAGGCCAGTTATGACTCTATCCTCCTCCTCCCACACTTGAAAGATAGGCTTTTGTCCACAGAAGACCAGTCGGGAGAAGGAAGAATAAATAGTCCCATAGTTCCCTGCTTGAAAATAGGATTTGGAGTGAAGCTGACATGATGAAATGCTACCCAAACAGGGTGAGGTCAGGGGAGCCTTCGCTCCTCTAGGACACCCTCAGTCAACGGTGGAACCCTGCCGGAACCTTGGGGCCGGGCTATCGCTGTTCATCCAGTGCTTACCTAGTATACAAGGGACCCTGGATTTGTCCTCTGTACTGTGTAAAACTGGACAGATTTGTCCTCTGCGCTGTATAAAACTGGACATAGTAGTGCACACCTCTAATCCCAGAGGGGGAGACAGAAGACGGCCGTGAAGTCCAAGGTCAGCCTGGGCTACGTAGATCCCACCTCAAAACAAAAGTGAGCCTTGGGATCTAGCATAACCTCGGCGCAGGTGATAACTGAAACTTGGTGGTCAGTAATCCAGGCCTCAAACCCCTCAAATCTCAGTTTCTCAGACACTTCCAACCCCAGCTGGCTGTGTCAGTGCCCCAGTAAGCAGGTGCCGAAACCGGGTCAGAAGAGCAAGACATGTGGAAGGGTGGCCCTTCTGCAAAATTAAGAGATTAGGAGCAGGACTAAGCCTGGCTGAGATTTGTAGGGGGAGAGAAGAAAAGAAAATGGATTGGACAGTAAATCCAGACGGTCCTGGCCACTATGACCCTCGATGCCTCTAGAATAGTCTGTGGTTACACTAATGTGCCCAAACCCTAACACACTGCAAACTCGGGGTTGGCAGTGGAAGAGGCTAGTGCAGGGTCAGGGCGGACACGGGGGCTGCAGCTGGAGCCCATCAGCTAACAGCCTCCCTGCTTAGGTCCTCACCGAAAGCGAGATCTGAGTGTTCTGCCACAGTTACTGTCAGAGTACTTCAATATATGGCACGTAGAAATGAACGTGCTCATAGGCCAAATTAATGTCTGTTTTCTAATGTGGATGGGATCATTTAATTTGTTTTCTTACAGCTTCTCCCCAGTTATTATATAAGGAAGGTATTTATGTGGCAGGACAGCCTTTTGAGACAGGATCTCCCTTTAGCCCAGGCTAATCTGGAATTTACTAAATAGCCCAGACTGGCCCCAGACTCAGCCTGCTAAGTGCTAAGATTACAGACATGAACCACTGATTGGTAATGTCTTTCTTTTATTTTTTATTTTTTCCTTCTTAACTGCCTTACTTTGGATTCCAGCTACAGAGTTTGTCAGTTATTTCTCTGTTAAAAATATCCGCAAGTAAATTCATGTGCACATGATTTTGTCATTTCCAGAAATAGTACTTTTGTCATCATGCATGTGTAATGTTGTTGTGACTAGAAGCAACCTCAGTTTATTAAGAAAAGTTTTAGAAAGATTTCTAGAAAAAGATTTTTAAAACTAACAAAGGAAGAATTGCCTATACGGTGAGTTGCGGTCACAGATAAAAAGTATAGATGAAAGCCGACAGTCAGGGAATATGATAGCAAAGAGAGTGTGGTGATAGCCAGGTGTGGTGATCCATGCCTGTAGCCTGAGCGTGGAACTCAGGAGGCTGAGACAGAGAGAAAAAACACATAAAAAAGAAAGGAAGGGGAGAGTAGGCTTGTATTGGCCCTAGCTTCTGCTTTTGTCCACAGCTAGTGGTTGGTTCCCAGTGGTCGCTCCTCCTTCCCTAAAACAGTGTGGGGAGAGCCAGTTAATTGTCTACAATTCTGCCCTTTACAGCCCCTGGCATTGCTCTCTGCCTTGCCTCATGCTTGCCTAGAACCCACCAATATTGCCAAAAAAAGTGTGCTCTGGCTCCACATTGGCTAAGTCTTTCGCTTACTTATTACCTGCCTGCAAACAGTGGTTATAGAATGTTACTTTTACATAAGTATTTGTTATAGAAAATTAAATGGTCAATTTAAAATAAATCCTGTCAAGCAACCACTGTGATTCTGTCAACTCCTTTTCTTGACTACATAACCTACAGCTGCTTATGTGTATTTTTAAAAACAAAAGTGACATTTGTCCATCCTGGAATCAAATCTCAACAGCGTAAGTTTTGCGTACTGTACCCACTAAGAACTAGATCTGTTTAGCCAGGAATATATTTATGCAGTGCATTTTAGATTTTCACCCAGGAAGCTTTAGTGGCCATTTCTCACCTGTAACTCCTTTTCTAGAGGAACTTTTCATTTTCAGACATACGTGGGTATTAGAAGAGTGGAGGATTTTAGTCCTAGACGGACCTGGAATTTAAAGCCAGTTGTGTGTGGGATCTCAGCGAGGGATAACTGAGAAAGTCTCGGAATGAGCAACCCTTCATTCCTTTGCTTTCTCTTTTAAGGGCCTTGGCCAAGTGTAATGCTCAGCTTAAGGGACTTTATAAGCACTTGAATATTTGTATTCCCTGGAGCAATGGTGACGGCGATGACAGGGATTGCTGTTAGTGGATGCTTGCTTGGCACTCATTTCTACCTGACATTTAACATCTTTGGTTGTGTCCCTTTCTCCTAGAGATGAGGCTTGAGTTCCCGCAGCTGACTGGAGTGCTCACTCTTGCTTTCTTTATCCACAATTGCATCATCACACTCTTGAAAAACAACAAGAACCAAGAAAATAATGTGAGTTGTTCTCTGAGAAACTGACCTTCCTATTTCCCAAGGGTAAACTTTAATCGGTCTTTGATATACTTTAAATTTTGAGTAAAATTGTACAATTTGTTTCTACGTCTTAATTTTTAAGCTTAAATTATAGATCAGTGTTCAAGCATATGAAACTTTCAGATGGTGACTATTTTAGGCTTTTCAGGCTATATGTTCTTGTTATAGCTTCCCAGTCCTGCCGTTGTGGAATGAAAATAGCTACAGACAATAGGTAAACAAATGCTTTTATCTCTGTTTCAATAAAGCTTTATTTACAGAAATAGACAGTGGGTCAGATTTGACCCCTAGATCAGAGTTTACCAATTGCTATAGAGAATCTACTTAAAAAGTAAAGAGGTATAGCTAATAACACTCCAATACTAATAAAAGTGAGGGTATTAAAGAAGACAAGAAAAGAAGAACAGAATGCAGATGTGATTTGAACCCGTTACATTGACGATTACACTAAATACAAATGATCTAAGCATAACAACGGAAAATTGCCAGATTTGTTTTAAAAATAAAAGAAATTATACATTATCTTTAAGAAACTAAATATAAAGCTGTAACTTTGGCATACTATAAGAAATTAGAGCACCTGTGTCGCTAGCAGCACAAACGATACTGTCAGAGCCAAAGAGGAGTGAGTATATTGTGACCCTTGTGGGCTAATTTACTGAAGTACCATGGCGATAGCTATACAGTCTACATTTGAGTAAAGGCCGTAATGGGAATAGGTGCATACTGTGTTTTAACTAGATTTGGCCATTTACTAAAACTATAAAAATATCCGTTAACAGTACATTTATTCTTAGTTACTCATTATGTAATGTTACACATAAAGTACTGTCTAGTTGATACTGTGAGATCATACTGTTTTCTTTGTTTGCAAAGGAAGTGCTTGTGTTTCCTGTTTGCTTTAATGTCAGGTTATTCAGCAAATATGCATTGAAATATAATGTTTTGTTTTGAAGGGAGGGAGGGAGGGAGGGAGGGAGGGAGGGAGGGGAGAGGGGGGAGGGAGGGAGGGAGGGAGGGAGGGAGGGAGGGAGGGAGGGAGGGAGGGAGGGGAGGAGGGAGTGGGGGAGGAAGGCAGGGAGGGAGGGAGGGAGGGGATGTAGTAATCCCGAGTCTGTATTCAGCAGGGACTGGGCCTGCAGGATGGCACAGTAGGTTAGAGGCCCTTGCTGCCAAGCCTGACAACCCAGTGCAGTCCTGGGATAAACATGGTAAAAGAGGAAACCGGCCTTGGAAAGGCCCTCTGACCTTCACACACACACACACACACACACACACACACACACACACACACACTCACACACACTCACACACTCACACACACACTCACACACACTCACACACACACTCACACACACTCACACACACACACACACCACTAAATAAAATGTAATTAAAATAAAGGAAGTAACAACAAACTGAAGGCAGACAAATCCACAGTTATAATTGGAAATGTCCTCCCTCCTCCTTAATAACTGGTAAAACAAATACACAAAAAAATTACAAGTGTTAAGAAGCACGAAAAATGCCAAGAACCTGCTTGATCTAATTGACGCTCACGATAGTCCTCTCAGTATCAGAATGTGTCCCTTCAGATACACAGGAACACCTTCCAAGGTCCGGCACATGCTAGGTCACAGAACGTGTCAATAAATGCAAAAGAAAATTGTGCCAAGTGTGGTCTGTAGCCATACGAGGGTATAAGGACAAACTAACAACTCACATTTGGGAATTTACAAACAAATGAAAGTTAACCAGCATTTTTCTATATAACCAGTGAATCTTTTTTCCTTCCCCTTCTGCGTGTGTAGCAAATGCAGTGTAATGTTTTGACAAAACCTGTCAAAGCGTACCCACCATCATAATTTCTCTCTGTGCCTGACTCCCCAGCTTCCGGCTGTACAGCAACCTGTGCTCGCCACGCTGCATGTACAGACTGCCCACCCCGCCAGTGCTTAACTTCTGCCCCCAAAGTCCCAAGTAGGATTGATTCTCAGGGAAGTCGGCCATGTTCATTTGGAGGGGCCCGTGCCTCTTGGTGGGAAGCTGAGGCCTGGATAGGGACATGGGTGCCTTGGTGTTGCCGCGGGACCCAGGCGACCTCTGTCTGTCTGTCTGTCTTATTAGAACAGGCAGGAGCCTGCAGGTGTAGTCAGTGGTACAGCGCCTGCTTAGCACTTGTGAGGTGTGGCATTAGAGCCAGCAGCACACACAGAACGAAGTAGAGTGCGGGGCACCATGAGTTTCTCCTGCTGCTGAGTCGCTCATTGGGGGCTTTGTAAAACTAGTACAAACATTAGGAGCACTAATAAATTCAGCTCCTGCCAGTTATGGAAAATGTATTTTTAAAAAATACTTACAGACCGCTGTTTAAATGGATTTTTTCTTTTTATTGCCTTAATTAAAACTACAGTATAAAGTGATGGTCTACCTTTTAAAGTTTGGTTTTTTAGTTTTTAGCTCTCCACACCTCCTCGTTTTGTGTGTGCACAAATGTCCAGTGTACACAGGAAGGCCAGGAAGCAGCTTTGGGGATCAGTCCGCCCTTCCTCCGTGTGTGTCCTGGGGACTGGGCTCAGGCTGGAGGCTTGACGGCACGTGCCTTTTCCTGCTGGCTCTGTGGTACTTTACTCTTTTAGAATGTTTGTTACTACAAAGAGAATGAGCGTTTACGAGGGACTGCGTGCCAGCAGCGCCCTAACCGTCTTGATTACTGAAATTGGCTCTTCTATAGGCATAAACCAAGCTAAACAGGTACTATATCGTCTGAGTTAGTTAATGATTACACCTTTTAAGAGCTTTCACTACATGATTTACTAAAAAATGTCCAGTTAATAGTGAGATACAAAATGTTGGAGGGATTACAGTAAAACCTCTGAGACTGTGAAGACAGCTGAAAGTATACATCCCAGTCTTTCCCTCCTGCACTCCCAGAGCTGTGTCTGACACCCCCATCCCACCCCCACCCCCACCCCGGGCACTGATGAAGGGTTATAGAGCCCTCAGCATCTGCACTGGTACGGTGGCCCAGCTTTCCAAGTGTGACTTCCCGCTCTGAACTTTTGTCACTAAACGTGACTTTATATATGTGTGCGTAAACTGTATATCGTTTCAATTCCCTAAAGCATATTTGACCAGAGAAACATTAGGGGGTTGAAAACGAATGTATCATCAAAATGCATTGTCTGTGCAGATAGTGGTCCCACGTAGCCCGGTAGTGTTTGTCAGACCTTAGGCAGGGCTTCCTGTGTGCTTTGTTGTTTGATCCATTGATCCCAGCTTTGATCTTTAAAGTGATTCAGCGTATCTTCTATCTCGTTTACCATGACTTTTTCTTCTGTCTGAGTCTGCAGAGACTTGTCTACACATCACAAGCTTCTATGTAAGCATTTGGGGTAGATCTGTGTGTTTAACAAACAGGTGTTCCCAGGGTTACTTTTGACCTATTGTAACTCTAGCTCTTGTTTGGAGATGACATTCTACCGTCTTTAGTTCTTCAATCCCGGACATTGCTTATTTATGAAGCAGAGTAAGGTGCAGGCTTCTTGAAGAAGATGCACACTCCTCATACTGTGCTTTTATCTCTTTCTAAACATACTCTTTGCTTAGAGCCTCCTCCCCCACTCCTTTCAAGACAGGGTCTCGGTGTAGCCCGGGGTGCCTCAAAGTCATCACGTAGCTGAGGATAACTTTGAACTCCCAATTCTCCCTTCTCTATCTCCCAATTGCTGAGGTTACAGATAGGTACCATCATACTCAGACACCCTAACTTTCTAAAAGATACCTTTTCCTACCCTTTCCCATGAGACAGGGTTTTAGGAAGCTGTGCTTTAGGTCGGGTGTAAGATGGTATGGGTTTCAAAGAACAGCAAGCTCCAATATGTGCCATTCATGGCCGTGCAATTCCCACGCCATGCCGGGCCTCGGCTGCCTTATAATACAAACATCCTTTGTGCTCATCAGTACTTCCGTAACAAAACAGTCACGTACCCTGTCCAAGCTGTCCCCTAACACGTGCTGAACACGTGTAACAGAGCCGCCCTCACAGGCGTGTTTGCTTGTATTGTTTGTGTTTTCATCTTATATTCTTTGATACTCCTTTTTGCCTCTCTCTTTTCATTAGAAGAAAATTAATGATAAAACAGCTATTAAACTTGGCTGTTCTTTAATGTCAAGGGACATCTTTCCACTCAAGAACTTTTTTCAAAAAAACTCATTAATTTTGGGAGCTGGAGCAATGACTCAGCCTTTAAGTGTGTGAACTATTCTTGCAGAGCGCCCAAATTCAGTTCTCAGAACTCACGTTGGGCAGCTCACAACTGTTTGGAACTCTAGCTCCAAAGAATCCAACACCTTTTTCTTACCTCTGTGAACACCTGGCCTCTTGTGCATATACCAACATACATACACACACACACACATACACACACACACACACACACACCTTAAAATATAAATAATACTAATACTTTTTAACTGGATTGTTTCTATAATAAAAGTTAATGGCTGTTAGAACGTAAGCATTGCTGCACTTACTTAATGTCCTAAGAAACGGGAGACCGGGAGGGAACCCTGTTTTGTTGGAAGGCTGTGGCCTTGGCATCATCATTCACATCTCCTGAAACCTCACTTCCGTACATGTTTTATAGGAAGTTGGACTAAAGTCGTACAGTCAGGTGACACATAAGTTAAAGGTTATCAGTGGAACCCTACCCCTTCTCTCTCCCCGAGTGTGTGGTGCATATGTGTAGTCTTGTAGAGACCACAGTTGGGAACATCTTCAATTGTTCTTACCTCTTCATTGAAGCAGACTCTCTCAATCAAACCCAGAGCTCACAGATTTGACTGGTCTTGCCAATCATGAATCATGTTGCTCTGGGGATGCGTCCCATCTCTCCCTTCCAAGACTGGAATTAATGAGTGGGCTTATGAAGAGCTGAACGCCAGTCCTCAGGCTAATTTGTAATGAGCACTTTAATCACGGAGCCCTCTCCCGGGCCCCCTAGGATTTCTTTTCTTAAGGGGTCTATATTGGACTGCACCAATGATTCAGCAGTTAAGAGTTTGCACTGCTTTCTCAGAGCTGGGATTCAGTTCACAGTACACACAGTAGCTCATGACCACCTGGAACTCCAGCTCCCAGAGTGTCCCTGGGCAGCAGCACTCACACACACACACACACACACACACACACACACACACACACACACACACGTAAAAACAGTAGATCATGTTTTAAATGAGGCTGTCTTAGTTCTTGAGCCAGCTTGAGTAGGTGGAGAATGGAATGCCTTTGAAATTCTGTAATTGAAGCCAACTACTTTTATATGAAAATAGGCATTTCTTGATTTGTTTTTTTCTCAGAGTATGGCACAGCCCCAGGGAAACCCGAATTCTACCCTGGGCCCTAGAGCTTCATGAATAAAGAGAAAAGATTTAGAAGCTATTCACTAGACAGTAAGCTCTCACAGAAATTTGAAAGGGCTGGGACCAGTTTGCCTAAGCGTCTGGCTCCAAAGGCCGACCTACCCACTATCTCATTTCTGATACTGAATCCCGGGTTTGTTTTCAAACCAAATGTCAGTTTAGACTTGACCCTAAGATTTCTCATAGACTTTTGTTTGCTTTTCAGCCAAATTTATGAATCTCAAGTTTATAAAACACTGTTGTTGCTCAGCCCATTTTAGGAGTCATCCAGAAAAATCTAAAATGTTCCCTAATTCCAATGTCTGAACATTCTTACTATGTTATCAAACTTCAAAACTACATATAATTTGTCCTAATCTGTTTTCCTAGCTGTCATGTAATTTCCATCCAAAATGAATAGGCCTGTTGCTACAATTTAGTTGTGTTGAATTGTTTGCCTAACTGAAGTGGTAATGGAGACGTTTGCAAGCTGTGGAATCTGCTCTGTTTGGATCTAACAGCTGGCTGCTCTCAGCCTCTTCTTGGAGCCTTTTCTTTTGTGTGGACTGGGGGCGGGGAGGGGGGCTCGGTGGGAGAAAGCAGGCCACTTTACTTAATAGTCTGTTTGTTTGCTGACTCGGGTAATAGCTTTGGCCAGCTATTTGAACAGCTGCTTTTTAAATGTCCTTTTGTTTACTGTCTTTTACTTTTGTTTAAGTCTTTAAAGCTTGCCCTTAATTGGTACTTGTCTACTCCTTTATGAAATGTATTTTAATATGTTCCACCCCCCCCCCCGTGGCCGACACATACTTTGATATAAGCTAATTTGCTAAAAAAGAATTTTAAAAATTTCATAGGTCAAACCAAAAGTGGCTTATACTTTCTTGTTGTCTTTATTTGCTATAATTATTTTTAATTTGGCAAATGTTTCCTATTGAAATTAAATTAGAACTTCAGTTGTGTTAAACCATAGTTTACATTAGCTCTCAAAGTCTTCTTCTAACATGTAGTTTAGAGTATATATATATATATATATATATATATATATATATATATATATATAAAAATCACATTTTGTGAAAATTAGGAAGTATTCAGACCCGTATAAAATGGATTTAGGTACGTGTGGATTTATTTGTCAGACTGCTTACTTAGTGTGTCTAAATACACTTACTGTAAATGTCTTCACACTGAGTGAGCATTTTTATCCTTGTTTATATGCAGGTAAGAGACCTGTGCATTGCTTATATGCTGGTGACACTGACTTATCTCTATATTGGTTTCCTGGTTTTTGCCTCATTTCCTTCACCTCCATTATCCAAAGATTGTATTGAACAGGTAAGGCACTGTGTACACGTGTGTGACTTTGCATGTGTAGCAGAGAGAAAGATACAGGAGCCAGATGAGTCAGGCCTGGACTTGAATGCCACCTCTGCCTTCCCGTCCCTTCCAAGTTTCCATTTCTCTCTTGCATCGAGTAACATAATACGCGCAGGCCCCATCTGATGGATTCTGGAGTGGGGTTCTGCACACCCTGTAGCTTGTAAAGCTCAAATGCACCTTCTTGCACACACATTTCCCTTTGAACGGACCACGGTTGCCAGTGTTCACATGGATTTCTAAAACCTCCACTGAGAATGCACCGGAGTCCCTGATTTTCCAAAGCTTCCTTGTGGATTTGTCCTGGGTGAAGCAGCTTTAACTCACTGGTCTTTGAGGACAGGACTCTTGTTTAGAGACTGGTAACAAGGAGCAAAACGAAGCAGACTACTTAGCTTCTAAAAAGGGAGAGCCAGAAACAGTAAGAGAACCCTTTGCTATGCTAAAGCAGTTGTAGTGAGGCTTAGAAGCGGCGTCCCAGGCATAAAGGGTTTCTCCTGAAGGACAGCATTCCACGGGTAACTTCCTAGTCAGAGGGAGCCCTCTAGGAGTCTGCTGACCGCGTCTTAAGCCGGCTACAGGGTGGACTTCAGCACCATGGTTGATAGGCTCTCTACAAGGCGGCAAGAGCTGCTGCTGTGTGATAGCTGGAAATGATCCCCTCTTCATCATTTGTGTTGCTTGTGGACGTTCTTTGGCAGCCAAGTGTTTGCGGAAAATTCCCCGATATGAATAATCCCACATAAAGCCGACTCCCCCGGGATTGAGAACATTTGTGGTATTCATAGTTGGAAGGGGAAATGTAATTCTGAGTTATTAACTTTTTCAGCTACCAAAAGTAAATCCTTTCTACTTAGTGCTAGGCTGCAGGCATTGATGGCACCTGGTGACAGGTGCCTCTCACCGGCACAGCCGTCAACGTGCTGCAGGGTCACAGGAAAAACAAGATACAACGGCATCGAATTTAGTTTGCCCTTTAAATAAATCAGAACAGATTTACTTATTGTATTTCAACTTTTTAGAGTTGTGTTTCTTGGTCTGTCTATTGCAAAGAACAAGGTTTGCTTCGCTGTTTTAATGTTGAATCGTTTTCAGACCAGAATGTTCATAAAACAGAATCTGCATGCCAGTGTGGGTGTTTAGTCAGTTTCTATATGAGCTTTGCTTTCTGTACTCACCTCCTGACAAATAGTTAGCAAGCCGCCTGTAGACGGGCATCAGCTCATAAGCGACTCCTGGGGCATTGCCTGTGTTCACGCTAAGCAGAGAGTGTTGTGACTTGGAATGTACTGCTCTGAGTGTTGACGTCACTCCGTTGTCTTTCTTGGACCAGAACTTCTTAGACAACTTCCCTAGCAGTGATGCTCTGTCCTTCATTGCAAGGATCTTCCTGCTGTTCCAGATGGTGACCGTCTACCCACTCCTAGGCTACTTGGCTCGTGTCCAGCTCCTGAGCCACATCTTCGGTGACGTTTATCCTAGGTAAGGGTTCTTCTCTTGACCAGCAAGATGTGCCAAGCAACAAATGACTGTGCAAACAGGTCAGTTTAAAGTTTGACTGATCCTTTTGCTATAAAAAAAAAATTGCCTAATGAAAATGGTTGCTAAGGATAGATCACAAGGTCCCTTTCCCAGAGAGCTTTAAATGGAGATGCCCCTCCCTCGACCAGCACAATCTGGCCCATCCCTTCCAGGAGAGTCAGTTAGCTCTGATGTCTATTATTATCTATGTGAGGACTTAACTGCTACCAAGCACACCTTCCTAAGGAGTGATTGACACTTAGAACCTATGTTGCTGTGTTGCTCAAGAGAGGGAATACATTCCTTATTGACATTAATACCCATATGTTTATTAATAGCTGTACATTTCTATAGAAATGCTCACTTGGGTAGAATTGAAGGTGAGACATAGAATGAGTTTAAATTCTTATCTCATACATGACACGTTTAAATTTAAATAGGAAGTTTAGCCTTTTAATGGGCGGAGAGGAATTGTACATCCTTTTGAAAAAGATCTGTTCAGGGTTGTTACCCTTATCCAAGAGACATTTCCATGTAATAACATTGTGTCTCAAGGCTTCCCTGAAGATTTCTCACAGGTCCCTGGTAAATGCTTACAGTAAATATTACAAAAACAAAAGGTACCTAGCCTTGTTTTATTGGGAATAAACTAGCGTTGTGAGGGGAGGTGTTTGAGGGAGCAACCCTGCCTCAGCCTCCCAAACGGTGGGATTGTAGGTAGGAAGGGAATAAATACTTTAAAGGATGAAAACGTATAAATCCAATATAGGAAAACATTTATAATAACACACAAACCAGAGTTTATTAACTCTTAAACAATATTAAACAGCTCTTGTTTGTAGTGTGCCCCTCATGAAATAATTCAAGAGCTGCCACTAGTCCTGACACATTGATACAATGTCTTCCTGTACCTTAATGAGTATCCATGACTCTACTGTATTTGTTTCACAAAAATAAAATAAAGCCAGTGAAGTCATCGATGAAATATTTCTGGGCTAATGCATCCCTCCTGTCTTCAGCCATTTTTTGTTTTGTTTTGTTGGGTTTTTTTTTTGTTTGTTTGTTTGTTTGTTTGAAACAGGGTTTCTCTGTGTAGCCCTGGCTGCCCTGGAACTAGCTCTTGTAGACCAGGCTGTCCTTTAACTCAGAGATCGCATCTGCCTCAGGCTCCTGAGTGCTGGGATTAAAGACTACCCAGCCTGCCTTTCTTTCTTTCTTTCTTTCTTTCTTTCTTCTTTCTTTCTTTCTTTCTTTCGTTCGTTCTTTCTTTCTTTCTTTCTTTTTTCTTTCTTTCTTTTTTCTTTCTTTCTTCCTTCCTTCCTTCCTTTCTTGTTTGTTTTGTTTTTTGAGACAGGATTTCTCTGTAGTTTTGGAGCCTGTCCTGGAAGTAGCTCTTGTAGACCTTGCTGACCTCAAACTCATAGAGTTCCGCCTGCCTCTGCCTTCCAAGTGCTGGGACTAAAGACACTTGATCTACAATTTTCTTATTTTTTTTTTTTTTACAAGTACCTTAATAGGCTTCTTCATGGTTTTATTTTCTCAAGATATTCCAAGTAAAATTGTAGCTAGAATGTGCACTCTGTTACATATTACTAGTTCGCTCCTATGAAATTTGCCGTTTTATAAAACTGGATAAAAAGACTAATTTCACTGTCTCCTTACCAGCATTGAGCAGTATACTTCAGTTTTGTTGGCAAATGAAGACAATCATTTGAAAGGTGTTAAGAATTCATTTTAATTGTCCTAAAAATCAGTTATAATTTATCTGTTTTGTATTTTTTCTTTCATGTAAACTCTCTTCTATCTTCTAGCATTTTCCATGTGCTGATTCTTAATTTAATTATTGTGGGAGCTGGAGTGACCATGGCCTGTTTCTACCCAAACATAGGAGGGATCATAAGGTACGCTTGGGCACGTGTGCTCTGCTGTCCTTGTTGCTGATGATACTTTAATGACTTTTCTGTAAGTGTTCAGTACTGGTGGTGTTCAAGTATACTTCCTGGTGTTTGTCAGGGTACTCGGTAAATTCCATTTTTGCTGGTCTGTGATAGAGAAGCTCCCACTATCCCTAAGCTACCTTTCTCTTCTTTTTACATTTCTCAGTTTCCGTTGTGTTTCTTTTATCTGAAATAAAAAGTTATTTCCTACATACATTATTTCTCCCGTGTGCCCAGGAAGTCCTTTATATGTCAACACCGTGTCTATTTAACTCTTAATACATCTCTGCTCAAAGAGAGAACAGGTTCAAAAAGCAAGAGATTAACTCTAAGATGGCTTTCTCCATGTTCTTTCCCTAAAAAAGTTGTGTCGGGTTGAAGATGGCAGGGAAAAGTTGATATAGACTGTCACTAGACATGTGTTCAGAGTAACCTGAGGCCTTCCTCCTCCTGAACCGCAGACCGAGAGAACATGTCTGAACCTTCAACATGTCCTAAAATATCTTCCTCCATACACACATGAGCTTGAGTCACTCTTGTGAAGAACCTTTCTTAAGAAAGTAGCAAGCCACAAAAGAAGAAAGTGTGCTGTCTGTGGAGAGAGTCTGTGGAGTCTGTGGAGAGAGACACTGTGGAGAGAGTGTGGAGAGAGTCTGTGGAGAGAGTCTGTGGAGAGAGTGTGGAGAGAGTCTGTGGAGTCTGTGGAGAGAGTCTAGAGTCTGTGGAGAGAGAGTCTGGAGAGAGTCTGTGGAGAGAGTCTGTAAAGAGTCTGTGGAGAGAGTGTCGTGGAGAGAGTCTGTGAGAGTCTGTGGAGAGAGTCTGTGGAGAGAGTGTGGAAAGAGTCTGTGGAGAGAGTCTGTGGAGTCTGTGGAGAGAGAGTCTATGGAGTCTGTGGAGAGATCTGTGGAGAGAGTGTGGGGAGAGTCTGTGGAGAGAGTCTATGGAGTCTGTGGAGAGAGAGTCTGTGGAGTCTGTGGAGAGAGTCTGTGGAGAGAGTCTATGGAGTCTGTGGAGAGAGAGTCTGTGGAGTCTTTGGAGAGAGTCTGTGGAGAGAGAGTCTGTGGAGAGAGTCTGTGGAGAGAGTCTGTGGAGCCTGTAGAATCTGTGGAGAGAGTCTGTGGAGTCTGTGGAGAGAGTCTGTGGAGTCTGTGGAGAGAGTCTGTGGAGAGAGAGTCTGTGGAGAGAGAGTCTGTGGAGTCTGTGGAGAGAGTCTGTGGAGAGAGAGTCTGTGGAGTCTGTGGAGAGAGTCTGTGGAGAGAGAGTCTGTGGAGTCTGTGGAGAGAGTCTGTGGAGAGAGTCTGGAGAGAGTGTGGGGAGAGTCTGTGGAGAGAATCTGTGGAGTCTGTGGAGAGAGTCTGTGGAGTCTGTAGAGAGAGACTGTCTGTGGAGAGAGTCTGTGGAGAGAGAGAGTCTGTGGAGAAGAGCTGTGGAGAGAGTCTGTGGAGAGAGTCTGTGGAGAGAGTCTGTGGAGTCTGGAGAGCCTATGGAATATAATGGACTTAAAAGTTCCTGTTTAATTGTTCTTCAAGAAAATGGGGGATTGCCTGTTTTTCTGTCACAAACTCATTTAAGAATTTTGATTATTCTTGGTAGTTATGCTGAATGCCTCGGACAAAGTCACTGTTTCACATTCAGACGCAGATGATACAAATCCTTCACCCTGAACGGCATTATAAAGATCAAAGTGGGGGTGGGGGTGCAGCTCGTTTGGTAGCGTACTTGCCCGAGAGCACTTGGCCCTGGCTGCATCCTCACCACCTCTTAAAGCAATGTGGCGTTTCAGGTTTGAAGTCCCCACACTCAGGGAGAAGAGGCAGGAGGATCAGAAGTTCAAGGTCATCGGAGCTATATCATAAGTTCAAAGCTCGGTCTACATAACACCCTGTATTTAAAAAAAAGTCAAACGGGCTGCAGAGATGACTCAGAGGGTAAGAGCACTGGCTGCTCTTCAGAGGTCTAGAGTTCGATTCCCAGCACCCACAAGGTGGCTCACAGCCATCTGTCATGAGATCTGGTGCCCCCTTCTGGTGTACAGGCATGCATGCCAGCAGAATACTGAATACACATGATAAATAAATAAATCTAAAAAAAAAAAAAAAAAAGGAAGAAGAAGAAGAAAGAAAAGAGATCAAAACCTGTCTCCAGGTGTGTCTGAGATTTAAGCAACGAACGAATAAGAACTGTTTGCCATTCAGACATTATAAAGACACACAGGAAGTGGTGTTTTTATTAATTTAAAATCTAACAAGTTTTTGTTTGTTTGCTTGTTTGCTTGCTAATTTTGAGAAAGGATTTCTCTGTTTAACAGCCCTAGTTGTCCTGGAACTAGCGGTGTAGACCAGGGTGGCCTTGAACTCACAAAAATCAGCCTGCCTCTGCCTCCGGAGTGCTGGGATTAAATGTGTGGGCCCCCACTGAACGAGCCTGAAGTGTACTGAACTTACCTTAATTATAAGTCAGCAGAAGTGCAGCCTCCTGCTAACGCACACTGGTTTCACCTTGCAGGTACTCAGGAGCAGCGTGCGGCCTGGCTTTCGTGTTCATATACCCTTCTCTCATCTACATAATTTCCCTCCACGAAGAAGAGCGACTGACGTGGCCTAAATTAGTCTCTCACATTTTCATCATCATTTTGGGCCTGGCCAACCTGATTGCACAGTTTTTCATGTGAAAACTGTTTTCTCAAGATTTCTCATGGTATTCTGAGAAACTGGCAACAGTTCTGTATAAAGGAACTTGAAAATGCTGTCGTTGCTGTAATTCTAAGTGTTTTCTAAGATAACTGAAAGCAAGGGAATGATGGTCTGCTGATAACTATTTTTGTACTGGAGCAGGGAGGGAGCGATGCAGATGGTCTGAGCCCTTTGCCTTCCTCGGTGACCCCCATTCCCATGCAGCAAGTAGAAACTTCAAGGATTCATATTGATTTTTCTGTTGATAAGTATAAGGTAGGTGGGTGTGTTTTGCCTACAGCAGGAATCTCAGGGGTCTTGGGTCAAGGCAGCGTGTTGCCAGACCCTGTTTCTGTTTCCACGTACTCTTGTCCACTTTCTTACTTGCTGGACCGTTTCTAAGTTTACCCAAACCTCTGCTACTTCAAACAGTAAAACAAATACCTCACTTTAAAAGAAGTTTCCATGGCATCATTATTAATTGAGTAAATTACTAACCAAATTCTTAATCTGAAGAACAAAAAAAATGTAAATAGTATCAGTCCATTAGAAAATGCATGTAAATTACGGCCAGTGTTGTAGTTGGCATGAGTCAGGGAGCGCTTAGATGGTGGGGCTTACAGGATCCAGAGTTTAGGTCATCTCAGTCTCCTGGCCTTGAAGCCAGCCTGACTATCTAAAGCCTTGTCTCAAGACACCAGGAGAAAAGAGAGGGAAACAAAAGAAAATGTGTGTCAGACAAACATATGCAGAGTGTGTTGATGTCTGACTCTTAGTTCTAATCCAGCTCCAGTGACCTTAATGAAGGCACGGTCCCCAAACCAGATCTCACACATGAAGTAAGCAGTTGTCCTCATAGACCCGGGACCCTTACTTCTCGTGTCCTGGAGCAGCGCATGGACTGTCCTGAGCCCAGAGCGGCTGCACGTGAGGGTCTTCAGGAGAAAGGGGGTGGCTAAGAAGGGTGGAATTCTACCCCGTGTGCCCTGTGGCGTTCAGGTTCAGGTGTGACGTCCAGGAGCGGACACCGTCACCGGCTTCTGTGCAGGAGAGAAAGTTACCCTGCGTTGGGAAAGCTGTGTCTGACAAGATCAAGAAACCCAGGCTCTTAGTGTTAACATCCATTTCCCTTCTGAGCTGAAGCGGAACCAGAATCCAGATGTCTGTCTTCCATGTAACACGGTTTGTGTTCCAACCACAACTACTAACGTTTAGAGCTCTCTAATTCAGAGCTAAATTGTTTAAAATTCATCCCGTTTCCTCTTCCCAGGACAGTGTGCAGATTTGTGTCATGACCTGCCTTGGGGAAAAAACAAACAAACAAACAAAAACACCAGGTGGAAGGGTTTTTATAAATCTAGAAGGAGCTCCAGATTTCAGACCAGCTTCCATTTCTTTCTGCGTGGCTTAACATCCTGTTGGGGCTCCAGGTCTGTGCGTATAAGAAGCTGTAATTCCTGACACTTTAAAGTCTGGTCAAGCACGTACACAAATAGAAGGACCGGGAAAACCGCAGGCACCCATGCCTGGCTTCAGCGATCATGGACTGGCTGAATTTGCCTCACCTGTTTCCTCTTTTCTACTGACATGTTTAAAAACCGATCTCAGACATTATGTCATTCCATTTCTACAAACCTTAATATCCAGCGAGCAGCCCAAGCTTTGAATCCAGTCACAGTTATGATGGAGCTAGCCTCAAAGCTCTGGCTAGCAGAGCGTGCTGGAGGGCTGCGTGCGGGAGCCATTTATGCTCGGGAAACTCTGGGACTTAACGCTGCAGAGCCCAGCTCTGTCTGCTAAGAGGCCTTTGAGTCCCAGCTGGGTGCTTGAAGAGATGTTCCCAGCTTAATCTCTGCATATTCGTGGTAGTTTCTTTTGTCTCTGAGAATTTAGGAAACGGTTTTCCTGGCTCTTTTCCCCAAGGCATCCCTGAACGCTCTGGCACATCAACGATGTGCTTTGCCAGTCAAGGGAGGGTGGGTGTGGTCTTGTGCATTTCCTAGATGAAAGGGGTATGTCAGGGATGCTACTCTGAACAACGACGAAAGAGGATCTGGACTCATGCTTTTGTTGTCTTAAAGAGGTGATCATTTAGCCCTCCCACTGCCCTGTTAGCCAAGCCTAATGGCTCTGGCTCCTTAGTCTCTTCACGAGAGTCCTCTGGCCTGTCACTCCGCTCAGTCAGGCGGCCTGAGTGCAAGTGTCCTGGCTCATGGTGAGCATGACATGACATGACATGAACTCACACGCAGATAATCTGACTTTCTCTCTCTACTCTCATCTCTGAACTTTCTAATTAAACTGCTTCCCCTTTTGCTCGGATGTGGTTAGCCGTTGGATTTAGCTTCTTTAACACACGGCTGAGGAGCCTAAAATTTAAAAGTTTTTTAGAGAGGTCCTTCTCAGGAACCCTGTGGCTGTGTTTGGGCTCTGCTAATAGTAAGCCAGAAAGGTGAAAAAATGGAGCTAAGTTTTATACCTGTGGATGACTGTGCAAAGTTATCATCAGCACGCTCAAAAAAAAGGAAAAAAAAACAGCCAATAGGAATAAGGAATAAACGTCCCCATTGGAAGAGACTGTCTTAAGGGAACTACTCAGTAGTTAAATGTGTTTTAGTAGCTACTGACGGCAGCCATGGGCGTGTTTTCTGCTTCTACTTGAAACCTACCAAGAAAATGTGTGCTTTTAATCATCATTCCCATAATTGATCTGTTTAAATAATTGAATACTCAGCAACGTCCTTTACTTTGGAGGCGCTAAAGGCGTGCACGGCAGCGTAGCAGGTGCGTGCCAGAGGGACTTCCAGCCCCGTGAAGAATAGTGCAGTTGCTCCTCACACATGGCTGGGGTCACACGCCATCCTGGGGCGGTGGCAGAGGAAGAGGGACTGTCCCGAGCAAAGGGCCGTTTTCACTTTCTCCCTGCTCCCCCAAATTATGTCTGCTGTGCTCGCCAGCAAATAGAATATGTTACATGTATTCACTTTTATTGGGCAGATTTCCTCTAAACCATATTTTGTGACATTTAATTGCTTCTTTATGTGATTATTTTCTCTTCTTTATTATCACTAAAGCATTTAACGTCTATGGCTCTTAGACAAAACGCATATTTGATTAATATGGGATGTAACTAGTAATACACTGGGTGCTATAAAGAGTCTATAAACTTCAAATTTTTAATTTCTTTATGAGTATTCAAAATGTCAAATGTTTACATTCATTAATGTAATAGTGTTTTGCTTTGTTTCTGTTGCCCGTGATAAAATACTATGACTGAAAGCAAGAGTCTGTTTTGGCTTACAGTTCCAAAGAGGGAGTCCATAATGGCCAGGAAGGCAAGAGCAGCAACAGAGCAGGGCTGGCGAGCCACCTGACTTCCGCACAGAGGGAACCGAGAGTGGAAGCCCACAGCCTGTCCCCGCCACGCTCCGCTCCCCCAAAGTCTCAGTCCCTAAGCCCACGGGAGTTCCTCGTTGAAGCCGCCGCTGACGGGGCAGAGAATCCCATGCTGGGTGTTTTCCTTTCCCAGTTGCTTTTTGAAGGTGGTGGTGGTTTGGGTTTTGTGTTGAACTTGACTATAGTAACTTGAATGTCCACAAACAAATCCAAGTCTAGTTGGGTCCTAACAATAGCGTGTGTCACTAGTCTGTGGCCCAAAGTGAAGTGAATTCCCGATGTCACACACGCTGACCCGGCTGGCCCACTTAAGATGTATAAACACGTACTGTAAAATAGCTCCGATGGGAACCTCGGAATCCAAACAGGATTCTTCCATATGTGATTTGTCTCTTTATAGAAAAAAAAGAAATTAAATCAGAATTATTTTTGAAGAAGAGTATCTCTGGGGCTTTGTTTAGTAGAATTTGGATAGGAGATACTGTCACCTCCTAGCTCTGGCCACGGGCAGAAGCAGCTAGGTTCCACATTTCTGAAGTGACCGTCCTGTGTCTCACGCCAGGCTAGGAGGAGCCTTCCTTAAAGTCCTGGCATTCTGGGGAGGCATGTGTCACGTTAACGGAGACTACGGGGCATGTGTCACGTTAACGGAGACTACGGGGCATGTGTCACGTTAACGGAGACTACGGGGCATGTGTCACGTTAACGGAGACTACGGGGCATGTGTCATCTTAACAGGCTACGGGGCATGTGTCATGTTAACGGAGACTACGGGGCATGTGTCATGTTAACGGAGACTACGGGGCATGTGTCATGTTAACGGAGACTACGGGGCATGTGTCACGTTAACAGACTACGGGGCATGTGTCATGTTAACTGAGACTACAGGACATGTGTCACGTTAACTGAGACTACGGGGCATGTGTCACGTTAACAGACTACGGGGCAAGTGTCACGTTAACGGAGACTACGGGGCATGTGTCACGTTAACGGAGACTACGGGGCATGTGTCACGTTAACGGAGACTACGGGGCATGTGTCATGTTAACTGAGACTACGGGGCATGTGTCATGTTAACGGAGACTACGGGGCATGTGTCACGTTAACGGAGACTACGGGGCATGTGTCACGTTAACGGAGACTACGGGGCATGTGTCACGTTAACGGAGACTACGGGGCATGTGTCATGTTAACTACGGGCATGTGTCATGTTAACGGAGACTACGGGGCATGTGTCATGTTAAATGGGCCGTCCCATTTTGTTCTTTGTTTCGAGGCAGGGTTTCTCTGCAGCTTTGGGCCCTGTCTTGGAACTCGCTCTGTAGACCAGGCTGGCCTCAAACTCACAGAGATCTGCCTGCCTTTGCCTCCTAAGTGCTGGGGTTAAAGGCATATGCCACCGACACACGCTAATTTCCAGAACCTTTTAAGCCAATAAAGAACCCTAATTTTCTGGCTTCTTTAAATAAAATTACTTTTTCCCCCACCAAATATTTTTTTTCTTGATTTCTCAACCTTTCTGGAAAGCTAAAATAAGACTGTTTTTAAAAATTGAAAATGGCACTCTGTTTGTCTCAGACTATGCCTCATAGTCCCAGAGTAGCAATGAAAAGACTGCACTCAGACACTCCCCTCTGACTCTCCATCCCAAACAGTCCAGTAATGTTTAGTCACAGCAGGTCTCAGGATACACTTGTTTAAATAACTAGTCAAGATCCCACTTAAATGGAAAATAATATTAAATGCTATTATCTAAGATTTTCTTACATCTCCCCCAAAATAATGGGGTGCTGGGGGTAGGGGTGTAGCTTAGTGGTAAAACACTTGTCTAGCGAGCATGAGATCCCGGGCTTGATGCCAGCATTGCAAAAAAGAAAATTAAAAAATGTGTCAGCCAGGTTCCAGATTAATCATTCAGTACTTGAGCGCTTGGTACATACCTGACCTTGTGTTAAGCTGTTGGGAACAGGCTAGGCGTGGCCCCGCAGTGGAGGAGCCCTTGTCCACCCTTCTGACCCAGTGACTGAGTCACCTTCCTTAGTGCCACTGAAGTGCCCAGCACCCGCCTCTCCGTGCGGCCGTCTCAAATCCTGTGGCACGTGATCTGAGGAGCTGAGTGTGGTAAGTGGGGCTTCTCAAGCGAGCTGTGTCCTTCCTGTGCAAAACTTCCACATCCTAGCTCAACTGGAGCACTTGAATTAGTTGTACAAAAATTATTTGTTCTTCTCCTAGAACAAAGGATCTGTTCTAGGTGAGTCACTCCCGTGTTGCTTTATTATTTATACACCAGTTTTCCTTAAGCAAAATGTTTAACATAAGCATGGCAAAGATTTGTAGAACTATGTGTACACACTGCTACCATAGAAGGTGGCTGCCTACAATGCATCTTTAGTACAGATAAGATAGATGTCTTTTATTGTGTTGTTATCATTAGTATTATTATTATGTAGACTCTCGTAGGTTCTCCTGCCTTTGAACTCACTATGTAGCCAAGGATGACCTGGACCTTTGTATCCTGCCCCTCCAGCTCCCTATGCCAGGGACACAGAAGGCCTTACCATGCCCAGCTGAGAAAGACCTTTGGTTATAAGGACAGGTCCAGGGTTCACATGAGCTCACACCTACACGGAGTTGCCTCTTCAAGGAACAGCACAGAATGTGGACCCTCGGATAGGAAGTCCCCCCACAAGTGAGGGACCCTGATTCAGCGTGTTAGCTTGAAGACGCAGGCCATTTGGGACAGCCAAGGAGTGTAAGAAACTAGAGTAGTGATAATGAACACCATATCTGAGTTTCGTTGTGACCTGGAAAGCTATTTTTTTTTCCTCTGAGACAGGGCTTCTCTGGTGGCCCTGGCTGTCCTGGAACTCGCTCTGTAGACCAGAGATCCTCCTGGAGTGCTGGGATTAAAGACAAATGTCATGGTCACTGCCACCATCTAGCAAGGAACTTTCACCAAACCTGAGCTTTTGTCTCTAGAAGAACCAAATTAGATGCCAGTCTAGTGATGGCTAATTTTGAGAACCAAATAGGACATTTTTCTTTTTCTGTTTGGAGAGTTTGTACCTGGAGATGAGTCTTACAAGCTATTACTTTAAAAAAAAAAAAAATGGTGTTGCGTTTTTTTGAGACAGCCTGTGTGTGTTTCCCTGTCTGGCCACAACCTTGTGGCACTGTTTGGCCTGTGTCCCAAGTGCTGGGGGACCCCGGTGTGGGCCAGCTGGGGACCCCGGTGTGGGCCAGCGCAGCTAGCTTTTTCTTCCTTTAAAGTCTTAGCAGAGCACTAACTGCAAACGGTGATTCTCCTTTACCTGAGAGGTGAGGAACTTACAGGTCTCTTGGTGCAAGAAAAACCAGCATCCAAAGTAACATTTAAGTAAGATAACATTTATTTGTTTATGTCCTGCCTCCTTCCATAAGTAATGTTTCTATTAAGGTTAAGGCCAGCTTTAGGAGATTAACTGTTTTAGAAAACAAACTGGCAATTACCTGTCATTCTTTTAAGAGAGGAAACTGAAACTTGATTCAAATAAATAATCTTAATTATTCACCTGTGCCATAGATGCACACAGCCCAGGCCAGACCAAGAGGCGTGCACTGATGGTTTGGAAACTGAAGACAGTGTCGTGCTGGGTGACTCTAGACCCCTGTTTAGTCTGAGAATGACTGTGCCTCTGCCCGTGGAACCCTTCCCACCACAGTGGAAACGTGGGCATGGCCTTTGAAATAGAGAACTACAAATTAGCAGAAGAGAAGACAGCTCAAGAACAAACAAGAGGCCACTCCACGGCCCAGATAGCCCTTGGAAACAGGCTCAGCGCACCCGTGTGTACAAAATGCAAGCCATGGTGTTCTGTGCCTTGACCCATCGAGAAGTGCAAATTCATAAAGTCAGGCAACATACAGCAGACATGGGGCAATGTTTACGTGGAAATGGCCATGAGAGACTTCCTAGAGACACAGGAATATTGTAAGCGTGGGCTGTGATGTTGGTTCCACTATGTTTTAACCAAAGCCTAAATTCGCAACAGGAATACTGTGTAGCTATTTAAATTAACTTCACAGGTGTGTAACAAATGCCAGAAAAGTTATTTGTAAAGTCAAAACTAAATATGTGAAATTAAAAACCTTTGTCTGGACATATGCAGAGCGAAGAAAGGGCTTGAAGCGTAACAAATATGGACTTTGGTTACCTCTGGGTGTGCCTGTTTATTCTCTTTTTGTACCCATTGTCTAAAATGTTGAAATGCATTATGGTATATGAGGTAAGAGGAATAAATGCTTTTTCTTTGAAAAATTGACTTTTTTTTTTTTTTTACTTAAAACAATAGATACCTCTATAGATATTAATGTCAAAATTTCTGCCAGGCATAGTAGCACATGCCTTTGATCCTAGGGTCTCTGAGTTTGAGGCCAGACTGGTCTACATATCAAACTTCAGGCCAGCCAAGGATTCATAGTGAGACCTGTCCCCAAAACAAATTCTGGGCCAGTGAAATGGTTCAGCGCATAAAGATGCTTGCCGCTAAATCTGATAATGTAAATTCAATCTCTGGGGCCCCACATGGTGGAAGGAAAGAGCTGACTCTTGAAAGTGATCCTCTGACCTCCAGTTCTCACACACACACACACACACACACACACACACACACACAGACACACACACACACTCACACACACAGTCATACAGATACACACACACACAGACACACACGCACACATGCACACTCACACAGACACACACTAACATACACACAGACACACACACTCACACACACATACACACTCACACACAGACACACTCACACCACACACACTCACACAGACACTCAAACACTCACACATACACACACAGACAGACACACTCATACACACCACACACACTCATACA
The DNA here is from genome assembly GCA_030556225.1 of Cricetiscus sungorus. NCBI lineage: Eukaryota > Metazoa > Chordata > Mammalia > Rodentia > Cricetidae > Cricetiscus > Cricetiscus sungorus. Next base: position 214,568 of record JANBXA010000411.1, on the reverse strand, counting down.
CTCACACAGGCACACACACACTCACACAGACTCACACACACACACACGAATATTGAAATTTTTTTCAAAAAATTTAAAATTCCATAATTGTGCTTTTGGTTTTTAATGGCTTTTTGTTTGGGGGTGAGGGTTGATTTGATTTTGGTTTTGACCTGGGGGCGGGTCTCACTATATAACCAGGTTACCTGTGAAATCAGTGCTTATTTATTGATAAAAAATAATGACAATAAATCGGGCATGATCATTCATCCCTATAATCCCAACATTTGGAAGACTGAAGCAGGAGAATTGCTGTGAGCTGGAGGATAGCCTGGGCCATAGAAAGAGACCCTGCCTGACTCAGAACAGACAGAGTGACAGTCAAATCCTGTGCCACCTTGAATGTATACTGACCCGACCCTTTAACACGCGTCCCTGGCCTCTTCGTCCCAGAAACACAGGTGAGTGGGTGCAGAGGACACGGGGAGAGGACACGGGGAGATTCTGGACTGCTTCCCAGGGCCACTTGAATTAGAGTTTAGAGAAACTGAGTTCTCTGTATAGAAAGATGGGGCGACTCCCCTCTGAACCCAAACCTCAAACTCCTTCCTGCCCAGATTTTCCTTTCAGCTCATTGCCAGTCTGCCTCAGTCTTGCAAATAGTGGGATTATTCACAGTATGAATGACCATGGCCAATTTGTCACTGTCTTCTATCAATCAAAAAAACCAACCCCCCAACAATACCTGTCCTTGTTGGGGTGCTGAGTTGGGCGCTCTCTTCCCCGGGTAGAGTGGGCACACTTGGCTGTGCACTTGTTTGTGAACTAAAAAGGGAGCAGCAGACAAGCCTGGCTTTGTCAGAGGCCAGCTGAGGAGTCTGAGTATATGAGACACGATTTCTAGGTTCTGTTTTGATTGCAGACTAAGTGGTTGTAACAAAGCCCTTTAACTAACTCTGAGGGCTTAGAAGGTTCTAGAACACACTGCATGCACGAGGCCCTTATTAAACCAATGCACTGCACCAACACTTTCAGAATTAATTCTACCACTACATCTTTGCAAACACTTTGTAGGAACACCGGGACCCTCCTGAGGAGCTTTTCAGAGACGCCACAATGAGTTGAAAGAAATTCTGTCCCCTTGAAATGTCAGTTCAGTCCTTTTCAAGTGAGCAGGCAGAATGACGTCTGGAGGTCAGGAGAACACGAACCGCAGATATAACTGATTAATCATACAAACAGGACTACGTAGTCCTACCTCTGCTGGAAAAAGCATTGCTCGTATTTAAGAAAGGTATAGGAATATCCTGTGCCTCCATCCGAGTCCATACAAGAAATAAGGCATTGACTCACGGCAGTAGCCGGAGCGTGCTGTAGCAATGGGGATATGGGACAGATGCAGGGCCGCCGGGAGTTATTCTTAAGAACTGGCTTGTGGCTGTAGGGCCAGCTTGTAGAGGAGGCTCTCTGAGAGAAACGGACAGTGCCTCCCTGACTGAGTGATTTGCAGTCTTCTGTGGGGGCAGCCGGGCTTCCTCAACTGATTGGGTGAGGTTCGCCCAATAATGGACGGCAGTCTGCTGAAGTCCACGAGTAGAGCGCGGATACTCCCGTTGTCTAGCATGCACAGGGTCCGGGTCCAATCCCTGCACTGACTTCAGTGCTAATCATACATCAAAGCAATATGGAAGCCTCCGAGAAATATCCAGATGTGTTCCCTGAGTGTCTGGATAGCATCCCCTGATGAAAAAATTAATCAGCACCCTTGGAACTTAACAAACCACACCAGCAGGAAGCAATCTTTACTCATTGGCTGTCTAGGAATTCCCCGAGGCATGTGGCCGTCCAAGCCCAGTGCTGGTGGGCACAGCACACCTGGTACGACAGGCAGAGAGGGCATGTTTACAGTGCTGACCCTTGCAGTGACACTAGATGCTTGCACAAGCCAACACTGGGGCCAAAACGGGGCATCAGTCAATCAGCCATGGCCCAGACACAGCAGGAAGCGACACCCTGGCAAAGCATTTGTCAACTGGGCCAACCACCTTCCAGGCCTGGGTGTCACGCTGAAAGGGCAGCATCCGGCCAGGGTTAGGTGACGATTGGCTTTTCTTGGAATGCTGTGAGCCTCTCCATCTTCCTTCGTCCTCGAGGAGCATGTTTGCAGATCCCCCAAATAAGCAGGGCAGATGTCAATTAAAACAAGAAAGAGAATTCAATAGAAAAGTTAAAGAAAACCCAATCCCGCGATCAGGCTAACATCTAGACATTCAGGAAAATGCTTTCCAACCTGATTCCCTGACGTGGCGACAATGTGGTGACAATGTAACACTTATTTTGTTATTTTTATGTATCATTATTTTATGTGTGTGGGTGTTTTGCTACGTGTGTGTGTCTAGTGCCTGTAGAGGCCAGAAGAGGGCCCGGGACTGGGGTTCAGACATAAGCTGCCATGTGGATGCTGGGAATTGAGCCCTGGTCTTCTGAAGGAAACCAGCGCTCCTAATGGCTAAGCCATCCATCTTTCCTGCCCTGTTTTGTTATTTTAAATTATTATTTCCCAGGCATTTGGTATTTGAAATGGTTGATTACATACTGCTTTGTAATTTAATCCACTGTTGTTGGACATTTCCTCCAGCTTTGCTGTTTTGATGAGATTTTTTGTATGTGTGATCAAAAGCCATCGTGTGCATACGTCCACTTACAGAAAATAAATTCTAGAAAAAATGGATGAGTCAAAGACTTTACATATTCAAAAGGCTTTTGATAAATGTCCCCAAATTGTCTTCATGACAATTATACTGATTTAGGGACTGAAGCTGCAGCTCAGTTAGTAATTTGCCTGCCTAGCACACGTCAAGTCCTAGCTTTGCTCTGGACATGGTGGCACCCACCTACAACGCCAGCACTCGGGGTAAAGGCAGGAAAATCACAAATTCAAAATCATCCTCGACTACACAGCAAATTCTCAAGGTGAGCCGGAGACGCAAGATCTGGCCTCAGAAAGAAGGACCAAGGCAAGGGAGAAGTAAACGGATTTACTAATTTATACTCATGACACCAGTATAGAAACACCCCACTGCATTGTCTGACTCCTATATTTTAAAACATTTGCTGAACTGAATAAAATGCCATCATCCTGTTTCCATTTATACACTGATTATAAGTGAGATTATTTTTATTTTTCACATTTACTAATCTTTAAGATTTCCTTTAATTGTTGCACAAAAGCCAACTCCAAATTATCTCAGATGGCCTTGTTCCTCTGAATCCTGATTCAAAATCTTGCTGAAGGTTGTATTATGTTGTTGTTCTAAGTATTTTAAGCACAATTCTCTTGCTTCCTGTGTTCCTGGTGACTTTTTGCCTATTAGCAGAGCATGAATACTGCTCCGTGGTTAATCAGATTTTGCCTGCAGCAGAAATTGTGTTTATCAAGTTAGCTCAAGGGAATGCTCGGAGGGCCAGCCTAGGGTTTGGGGAGGGTCCCACGGCTCTCAACCCTGACGGGCGTGGCTCAGCTCTGCCCCCAGAGCAGTTAAGCCACCTTTTCCACAGCTCCCAGCTGCCCAGGCATTGCGTGTTAGTCACTCATCTCTCCTACTCTGGATATTTTTGGTTATTATTTTGTCCCTAGCATCTGTATTTTGTCAAGATAAAGGGCCCCTCAAAATATTTACTGATCAGATGAATGAAACTGCTGATTAGAATAAAAAAAAATGTTGAAAGGGCCAAGGAGACGGTGCCATCTATGGTGAGCTTGCTGGGTACACATGAACAGCTGAGCATAGGGAGCCAGGTGTGGTCGTAAGCACCTCAATCCCAGCACTGAGAGGTGGCCACAGGCAGAGCCCAGGGGTCACTGCCCAGCTGTGAGCTCAGGGTCAGTAAGCCGCCTTATTCAATAATAACAATAATAGACAATAATAACAATAATAATAATAGTAACAGTCATAACAACAATAGTAACAATAACAATAATAATAACAATAACAATCATAATAACAGTAACAGTAATAACAACAATAGTAACAATAACAATAATAACAGACAACGGCGTTTAAAGTGACAGAAGACCGACCGTTGGCACGCCTCCACATACTCATGCACAAATTATCATGCACACATTTACCACTCACACATTAAAAAAGTTTGCTATAAAAATCAAATTGCATACAAAATAGAAGAAATTATGAATAGATGTTTCCCTGTCTCTGAGTACAACCTATCTTAGCTTTTAGAGTCATGGAGGAAATCCAGAGAGGAAAGCTATTATTTGATTACATAAAAATATTAGAGCCTATGGGTAAAATAAGAAGTAGAAACTAGAGTTGGGGATGTAGATTAGAGATAGAGCATCTCCTAGTGTGTACAAGCACTGGACTTAACCCCCAGCACACGCACACACACACACACACACATACCACACATACACACACACACACACTATATACACACACACACACCACACATATACACACATACACACAGACACCATATACACATACACCACACACACACACATACTACACATATACACACACACACATACACACACACAAACACACATACCACACATATACACACATACACACTACACATATACACACACACACACAGAGACACACATACCACACATATACACACACATACACACATACCACACATACATACACACACACACAGACACCACATACACATATCACACATACACACACACACACACATACACACACACAGACACCACATACACATACACACACACACCCACATATACACACACACACACACATATACACACATACACACACAACAAACACACACACACACATACACACACAACACACACACATACACACACACACATATACACCCCCACACACACACACATACACACCACACATCACACACACCATACACACACCATACCACACATACAACACACACACACACAATCAAAAGCTAATTAATTACAAGAGAAGTATCAGACAGAGTATTCACTCTCTATATAAGATATTAATGGAAATTAACAAGGGGTAATCTAAGATTTTCTAGTACATAAATGAGAAAAGATTATAAAACAGACAACTCACAACTAAGCAAGCACAAATGGCTAACAGCTATACAATAACAAAGGAAACCCACTTTCTAACAACCGTTGTAAGAAAGAATACAGTTACAGTGCTCATGCTGACTCGCGCAGTGAGCCCAGGACACGACGATCCTTATTTGGCTCTAGCCCCTTCCTTCAAAGCCAAGATTATAAAACTCCAAGCGAGGCATAAAAACTTAGTTTCCTTCTCTGCGTGTTGTTTCAGGCTTTCCCTTAGACTATCACATGACAAAAGCCCTCAGTCCCACTGAACCCGTGGGAAAGACGCACAGAGACCTGAAGTGTGACGCATTAAAGTCACGGTCTATCCGAGAAGGGCAATCTAATTTGTCGTGCCCGGCCTGGTGGCTCCCATCAGGGATCCCAGCACTGGAAAGGCTGAAGCCTGGAAACTGCCACAAGTTAGAGCCAGCCTGGGCTGCTAGTGCGACTCTGTCTCAGGAGAAAATTACTGACTAAGGTTGTTCAACTACTGTCAGTCATTAAGATTCGGCACCCATGCTGTGATAAAAGCATTTCCAGTGGCCATAGATGAGGAAGCGTTTTATATTATTTAACCTGTCTCGCTGACACTGCTGATGGCTTGCCTGTGTGTATAGACATGTGACACAGATAATTGCTTTCCAAATCTTTTCATCTTGCAAAACATCTTTGGTTTAGTCTCTCTCTACGACTTTTTCTTACTAATCACAAACCACAATGTGAATTTCAGCAAACAGTGCCACATCACAAAACATTAGCCTGGCTTCACGTCTCTGCTTACTTTCCCCAAGCGAAAGACAGATGTTTTTTGTTGAAACGGGACCATAATTTGCATCTGGTGTGACAACGGGCCACATTTTTCTGTCCGCACACTGACATCAGCAAGAGCTTCGCAAAGGTAGAAGGATTTGCCTAGGTCAGTCTTGAACTTAAGAAGTTAAACAGCCAAGTGATTGTCTGATGACAAACTAGCAGATTTGGAAGTTTCCTTTGAAATTTCCAGGCCAGCGAGTGAAGTAATTCCAGACTTTAATGAGTGTCAGAGGCCTCTCTGGCTCCAAACAAGCATGAATGAGTGTGCAGACCAGCTCCAGGCCGTGACCAGAAGTTTCTTCTGATCGTCACCTGTCTTCAGAGTGACCCTGAACGTTGAGTCAAACATTCCTACCTGCTTCCCAAATGCGGAAGCTGGGAGCCCAGGAAGCCAAAGCCACAACAGGAAGTGTGTGTTCTCAAGTGGTCATGCTAGGGGCTGAATGAAACTTCCTCCCCTTTTGCTTATCTTTCCTATTTAAAAATTAAGTCCTTCCTATTTCATCTGCTCACGGGAGACTAACCGGGTTGTTAGCTTGTTTAACCTTTTGACTGGTGTAAATGTGAAGCCCCTCTAATTGGAGCAGGACCCCGAAGGCCCCGCCTGCTTCGAGCTCTGCCTGTGTGGCAGAGGGAATGCTTGCTGGTAGATTTCAACAATGTGGTGTTATGGAGAGAGTTTGGGAGTGGCTGCTTTGTTCCTTAACCTGGAGAATGCTGTCTTTAAAACCTTCCAGCTTGGATAATACTTTCCCTGTAAACTTTTGAAACATATTCATCTTCGGGGTTTCCCTGTGTGATTTTAGGTCTCGAGATATCTTGATCATCTGAATTGGGAAAGAAGGCTGATGCTTGGTTTTGAAGCTCAGGACGACTCTGAACTCATCTTCCTGTCCCCACCTCCAAGGTGCTGGGATTACAGGCATGTATCACCACATCCAACAAATTCCATGACATAAATCTCTTCATAGAATCAAGATTAAAAAGAAGCTTGGGGGCCAGCAAGATGGCTCATCGGTCAGAATGCTTGTCACCAAGGCTGGTAGCCTCAAATAAATCACTGGTGTCCACACGATGGAAGGAGAAAACGGGCAGACCCAAGTTCTCCTCTGACCTCCACATACACACACAGCACTAAATAAATACATATTTTAAGAAGATTCTTGTTGAGTTGTGTTGTTGTTGTTGTTTGGTTTGGTTTGGTTTGGTTGTTTTTGCAGTAATGGGAATCAAATCAGAGCCCTTGGCACCAGGCAAACATTCTACCCCTTAGCTGCATCCCAACCATCATGGAGCTTTTTAAAATCTTAGATAGATTTTTAATCTTAACTAAATAAAGAAATAAATTCAAATAAGTTGTGGCATGTCTCTGAGCTATTTTCATGTTACTGAGATACAGATCTGCCCTGTTCCTTAAAAAAAAAAAAAAAAAAAAAAAAAAAAAAAACAAAGCAACTGCATGGCAGTTTGTACAGACAGGTCCTACTTAATGTAGCTGTTTTGAGCATGTGAGGCTATATGGGAGTTTTGTGTGTGTGTGTGTGTGTGTGTGTGTGTGTGTGTGTGTGTGTGTGTTCTGAGTAAGTATGTCTCTGTATGAGTGCATGTATATGTGTGTGAGAGTGTCTGTGTGATTGTGTGTGCATGAGAGAGAGAGAGAGAGAGAGAGAGAGAGAGAGAGACAGAGAGAGAGAGAGAGACAGAGAGAGAGAGAGAGAGAGAGAGAGAGAGAGAGAGAGAGAGAGAGAGAGAGAGAGAGAGAGAGAGAGAGAGAGAGAGAGAGAGAGAGAGAGAGACTAACATGGGAGGAGGGCATAGCAGCAGTGGGGGAGGAATAAAGAGGCACAAACCCCCGGGTTGCATAGTCCACCCTGCAAATAAAAGCAGTCCTGCCTGTGACGGTTGGGAGCCATCTGATGGCATGTGACAGTTGCATCACCTATGAATCTGGAGATTTAGCTATTACAAGCACTCATACTTGCCAGGGTCAGATACGAGCAAGGCGGGAGCATTCCAAGAGTCTTTAAATGCAAACTTTCTTACAGTGATTAATTAATTAACTTATTTACAACAGATCCCAGAAAATTTCCCCTGTGACCTGTGACCAGAGCACACTGGGTCCCTGTTGTGTTCCTCACCTACAATCTGTAAGAAGCATATAAAATTGTCTTTACAGGACCAGGGAGATGGCTTAGAGGGTAACGATGCCCTCTGCCAAGCTTCCTATTTAGGCTGGGTCCCTGCGACTGATGCAGTGGAAGGAAAGACCTGACACTCACAAGTGGCACTCAGGACCATGCACGTGTGTGCGCGGTAAAAAATGTAAATTTGTGAGGGTTTTCCTAACACCCACACGGGAAGCACGCTCCTGGAAGCAATCTGAGCACACGATTTCCCACCACCCAGGCTACAGCTGGGGCTTGATCGGTTTCCAGTAGGGTCCTTTCCTCTCGAGACCACTTAGATATGGGTCGTCTCGGCCTGAGTTCATGTTGCATACCGCCCCTTCCCTGCATCCCACTTCCCTTTCTGCTTTTCCTGCCACGTGCTTCCCACCTGTCACAGCTGCCTGACTTTTCAGCTGCCAGAACTGTGGGCTCAAATAAACCTCTGTTCTCTAAAATCTACCCAGTCCCAGGTACTCTGTTACAGCAGCAAAGACAGGCTGAGACACAACCCCGTGTAGAGTGGTACCTACCCAGATGTGTTAGTTACGCGTTTCACCCCTGTGGACAAACACCCAACAACCAACGCGGATTTGTTTTAGTCCATGTTTTCATAAGTCTCAGTCCAGGAGGAGCACTGCAGTTGGGAGCACTGCACAGCCTGTTCACATGGCAGTAGACAGAGACGGAGACGGGGACAGAGACAGGAGGGGTAAGGGAGAGATCTGTCCCTCAGAGACAACCCTGAATGTCCTATTTCCTATTTCAGAGGACCTGAAACCTCACCAAACAGCACCCCCGTGTACAGCCAGCTTCCAACCTGGGAACATTTCAGATTGAAACCCAGAAGCAACGACTTTGCCCCGGAGCCTCTGAATTCTCAGCAGTGCTCTGGCAGCCACCACTGATCACTCATCGCAGACATACCGATGAGGTCAGGCTGCATTGCTGGACCAGGACACGGAGTGAATGTTCCACGGTGATGGTGGACATCTTGTCTTGAGCACATGCATTGTCACCTTGTCTGTCAGTGACCTCACCTGTGTATTTTGAAGCAAAGATTGTTAGCAGCGGTCTAGCCACCCGAGGAGAAATATAGGGCATGATGGAACAGAGCCCAAGCCCCAGCATTCAGGAGACTGAAGCAGGAGGATGGCGGGTTTGAAGGTAGCCCAAACGTCACGATGAGACCCTGCTTTTATCAGCACTTATTAATTATCTATAACTTTGTGTTATGTTTTCCCTCATAGATCTAACGTATGCTGGTCATCTTCACCCCATTGTGTCCTTTCTGTCCCCCTCCTACTCCTGCTGGTTCCCCTTCCTCTTTCTGACTAATCTCCCTTCTATTTTCAAGTTTCCAGTGTGTGTGTGTGTGTGTGTTTGTGTGTGCGCGCGCCCACGTATGAGATCACTTAGGTTTACTTACATGAGCATTGCTAAAGAGGTATTTACAGGAGCAGCTCGGGTAGTAATTTCAAATCAAAGGCTGGGAGCTACAGAAGGCGGCATGGAAGATGTGTGGTCACCCCACCCAGGTCTGCCAGGCTCACTGTTATCTAAGGGCTTCTGCGTTGCATGTCCATGGCAGGTGAAGGATGTTACGCGATGGATACCCTTGTGGAGCAGAACTTGACTGGAAATGGAAAATCATGGAGTAGCTAGCACTCCAGCTGTGAGCCCAAGGGTGCTCTGCAGGACCCCAGTGTCCCAGCCGCCCCAGGGACAGTCTGCTCGTTACTGCGTCCTCTCTAAGGGCTGCTCTGCTCCTCCCTTCACAGTCCTACATCTCATCCTCGGTCTGGGATCTCCCTCACTGAACCAACGAGAAATTCAGTCCTTGACTCAGACTCTATTTCTGGGTGACCGGGGCCAACACAAGGAGGAGCATCACTCCTTTTGAGAAATGACTCTTGCTAACAATATAGTCTCTCGGAAGAGAAACAGGACTCTCTTCTCGGAACAGGGCAGAGGGCCTATTTTTATGTAAGTGAGGAAGCCACAAATGCAGGGGCTGAGACAAGCTTCAGGTCCAAAAGAAACCCGGACAGGTGGACAACCGTGAGTGCACTGCACGCCATGGCTAACTGAGTGCACTGCACGCCATGACTAACTGTGAGTGCACTGCACGGCATGGCTAACTGAGTGCACTGCACGCCATGGCACATGCTGGCCGCCTGGCTCCCGTCAACTCTTCTCACGCAACCCCTACCCTGAACGTCTCCCACCTTCCCATTCCTATGTAACTGTCGTGTTGCGCATGGGCTCTCTCTCCCTTAGTCCTCCTCTCTTACCATCACCACTCACCCACCCTCTCCCCCCACCACCCCCTCACAGCCCTCCCCCCACCCCTTCACAGCCCTCCCCCCACCCCCTCACAGCCCTCCCCCCACCCCCTAACAGTCCTCCCCCCCACCCCCTCACAGTCCTCTCCCCCCACCCCACAGCTCCACCTCACAGTCCCCCCACCCCCTCACAGTCCTCCCCCCACCCCCTCTCCCGCTCCCCCCCAGTCCTCTCCCCCACCCCCTCACAGTCCTCTCCCCCACCCCTCACAGTCTCTCCCCCACCCCCTCACAGTCCTCTCCCCCCACCCCCTCACAGCCCTCTCCCCCCACCCCCTCACAGTCCTCTCCCCCCACCCCCTCACAGTCCTCCACCCCCTCACAGTCCTCTCCCCCACCCCCTCACAGCCCTCTCCCCCAGCCTCTCCCCCCACCCCCTCACAGTCCTCTCCCCCACCCCCTCACAGTCCTCTCCCCCCCCCCGTTCGCCCCACCCCCTCACAGTCCTCTCCCCCACTACAGCTCTCCCACCCCCTCACAGTCCTCTCCCCCACCCCCTCAGTCCCCCCACTCCCTCACAGCCCTCTCCCCCCCCCTCACAGCCCTCTCCCCCCTCACAGCCCTCTCCCATCTGCTGGCTGTGTTTAGTCCACTACTTTCTTTCCCTGCCCTGGCTTTTCTCTCCCTCATGTGTACAGTAAAAACCTTCCCCTCAACCAGCATACCTTGAGGTGGCCACGTCCTCAGTGTGCACAACTCGTAGAGGCCAAGGTCATCTTTGTGGGCCACTTCTGGCCTTCCGCCTTAGTATGGGTCCCTGGAATCGAACGCAGTCCTTGCGCCTACAAGGCAGACCCTTTGCTAACTGAGTGATCTCCCTAGCTCTGCTTCAGTAACATTTTTCCTGATGTTTGTTTGTTTCAAGACAGGGTTTTCTATGTAACCAAAGTTGTCCTGGAACTTATTCTGTAGAACAGGCCGGCCTCGAACTCAGAAACAATGTGCCTGTGGCTGCTGAGTGCTGGGATTAAAGTATGGCCGCTTTTCAATCTAATTTTATTTAGTAAAACCAAAAGCTGCCGAGTGCCTCAGGGCCACCCTCTTGTGACTGAGGTCCTGAAGTCCTAAACTCTGGGACTACTCCCAAACCTGCATGGATTCTGTGGCCCAGGCACCCTGACATCTGCTGTTCATGAGCCAGTGTGACCGGCTTCTTTGTGCTTTGGGAGGTGATGACAGCAACATAGATGTTTTTGAGGGCCTGTTCTCCTAGGACCAGCTGGCTAATCCCTGCTCCCTGGTGCCCGGTGCCTGTCATTTATTTGCATACAACTGAAATTCAAGCCCTTTTATAATTTTAACTTGATAAAAATCAGAGACACCGTTAGTAATGATAAGGAACACGGCTGTGAAGATATAAATGGCTAACATGAAAATGTCCTCACCCAAAGAGCTACTAAGCAGAGCCAATGGCACCGTAACTCAGGTGGAGGCAGAGCCAAGGATTGAGAATTCAGAACTAGGCTACGTAGCAGGCTCAAGGCCATCCTGGGGCAAGGGATCCTGTCTCAAACTAAACAAGTGAACAAGAAGGAAACGTCCAGGTTACTTAAATTTTTTAATGCAAGTCCTCAAACTTTAATGCTACTCACAGAAAAAGAGAATGCCTCTTTCTCTCCTGGGCTCTATAAAAACAAGTTCATTGGGAACAGCTTTAAAAAAAAAAATAGCTGAAGAAACTCCTAGAACTGGGGTGCAGAGGAAGGTGGGTCTCTGAGTTTGAGGCCAACCTGGTCTACACCGTGAGCTCTGGACAGCCAGGGCTGTGTGGGAGCATCGTCATGCCTCTGCTTACAGTGCAGGTTCCAGCCCGGGAGGTGAAGGAGGTGCTGCGCTCCAACACCTTAGACAGTGTCCCTCTTGAAGTCACCTTGTAACTTACAGGGGGGCAGGGCCCGGCCCCTGGAAGGAGCAATGGGTGGGAGTGAGGGGCCCAGCCGGCTCAGTCTCTTTATGGATATCTGCTCCAGAGACTTTCTATTACAAGGCAGGGCACACTGAGGGCCTGCAGTGGGAATGCTGTTTCCTGATTCCGGTGGCTAGCAGTGGCGTAGGCGTGGCATGTCTGAGGCACGTCTGGGGCTGTGCGTGCTGTACTTCCCGTTCTTAGTCTCTCCCTGAGCTCGTCTGGAGTTTACACCCCTCTTCTTATCAGGACCCTGGTTAGCGTTGCGTGAGGGCCCACCCCATGACCTTATTTTTAACTTCATTGTCCTGGAGACCCCATTGCCAAATAACATTCGATTCTGAGGGCTTTTAGGACCTCAATGTGTAAACACTGGGAGACACAATTTAATCTAAAAGCCAGCCAACCTGCCTGGCTTCGGTCTGCCATCCCACGAGACAGCCGGCCTTCGTGCTGCTTGAGGGCTCTTTCGCTCTCTCGCTTGCAGAGTTCTGAGGTTTATGCAGCGGGGGAATGAGTGAGGGAGGCTGGGGTCTCCCTCAGCTTTGTGCCATTTGCACTAGCTGTGCCACTGGGACAGACATTCACGGCAGGGTACAATGGGTCCTGACACCCTAAAGCTATGACATGCGTTCTGTCCCTAAGTATGATGCCTCATGCACTCCAGCTGCAGATGACAAAATCCGCCCAGGAGAGCTGCTGCGAAGTTTTGTTCTCTGCCAATTCATTAGCAGCGGATTGCTTCCCCAGCTGTCATCCAGCCAGGCTAGGGACAAACTGGAACCCAGCCTGTGCACCCAGCAGGGATTGGGAGGGCGTGGAGACAAGGTTGGGGGCCCCAGAGGGGGCAGAGGACAGGGAGCAGAGGGCATGCGGGAAAGGAGGTAGAGGAATGGAGGAGAAAGGGAGAGGTGGGGGAAGGGAAGGAGGGAGGAGGCAGGGATGAGAGGAAGCAATGTCACTGGCCTGGAGAGGTAACCTAGCTTCTTCCGGGGACTCGGGCAGGAAGGGCAAAAGGCATAAGGAGGGGCCCCAGGCCTGGTGATCGCACAAATTATAGTGTGGCCAGCATCATCTTTAGGGAGAATTTAGAAAGATTGGGGTTTACTCACCTATAATAAATTTAAGGCAGCGTGGATTGTAGAAGCCTAAGCTAAGGCCCTGAAACCTATGAAGGAAGCAGCGCTGGGCTGTCGTTACCCGAGCCCAGCCACTTCCCTTCTTGGTGCCTTTTTTACGTCTCTAAATTCGGAGGTGGTTACACCATTGCACTCAGCTCAACTTAAAAATACTTCTGTTCTGAATCACCTGCCTCACCCCCACCCCACCCCCAACCACCGTTCTTCTCGCCAGCTAGGAGTCTCCACGGCCACCCATCAGTGCAGCAGACCTTGCTGGAAGCTTCCAACGCTCCAGATGTCAAACACAGGCAGGGCACAGCTCCACCACTAACCCAACCGTGCTCGCCTTACGAAAGTGCCGACCCTTTATGTTCAAGCCTTTTTCATGAGGAGCATCCGGGCTGTCTTTCCACAGCCGGCAGAGGTTCCCGCTCCGGGCGGACTTACTTCTTCCCGGCTTTTATGGTGTTGAATGATTCTCTGGCTCTGAGCGTGTCCACGTCTTTCCTTCGCTTCCCACCTCGTGTGGCGGGGAGGGAGAAGCCAGCCTGACCCTGTCCCTGCTCCTAAATGTGTGATTGGTCTCTGCCGGCAGGAAACTGGTTAATTTATCATGAGAAACATTTGTGGTGTCTGTGGCTTGAGCCTAATTGTACTACATGCAACAGCTTCCTGTGGCTCAACCGCATATCTCAGCTGGGCTATCCTTGACCTACATGCCTCCAATCGCCACATTTTACTGTCTCTCGCCATCTGTCTCTCAGACATTGACATCTCAGTTGGCTCCTCTCTACTACAGGGACCTCAGGGTGCTGAGCCTGGCTTTTGGAGAACCATACTCATTTTTCTTTATTTTTAAAAATAACAAAGAAACCAGACCTCGTGTGTCCCAGGCTAGCCTCGAATTCGCTACATAGCTGAGAATGGTCTTGAACTTTTGATCCTCCTGCCTCTACTTTTCAAGGCCTGAGATTATACGTGTGTGCCATTGTTCTTGACTTACGCCAAGCTGGGAATCAAACCTCAGCCTCCACTCAGGTTAGGCCAGCACTCTGTCCCCTGAGCTGCGTCCCAAGCCCCATCCACTCATTCTAAAGCAAGGATTATCTGTCTCCTGGGGAGCAAGCACAGAGCTTAGTCACAAGGACACCAGAGCAGGAAAGACTTCCTGCCTGGGAGGAGCTCCTGCTCTGCCGTCTCCGGGTCCATGACGCTCGTGGTCTTAGACGTGACTTTAATTTTTGAACTTTTATACCCACACTTCCTTTTCAAGGAAGACCGTGACATCCTCGTTCGCACAGAGCATGGATATCTGCCACATCTGTAACCCCAGCCAGACTTCAGTCTCCTCTTGTCCTTGTCCTTCCTGCATCTGCCTGGAGCTCTGTGCCTGGGGGATTCTGGGGTTTACAAACCTGTCCATGGGTAAAGGTTAGGTCTGGGAGTCACTGGGCTGTGAAGCCTCCGTGGAGAGCCCCATCTACTCTCTTCAGAGGCCCCTCAGCCTAACTAGCCTGGCCACGTTTTAGAGGCAAGTGTGCCTGAGAGCTCCCGGTCACCCAGGACGAAGCAGGGCAGGGGAGTGTCCTGATGTTTCCCTTAGCAGCCAGTCCAGATGTGACAACTGGTGACACGGGCTAGGTCTCCTGGGAACCTATTTGCAGCCACCTTTGAGGCTTTGCCTCCTTTCAGATCAGCGTGTGGGGCCCAGGAGCAGTCTGCTGTGTTGTGCTGAGCAGGGGAACAAACGTGAGCACGGGCTCACACCAGTAGGGCACCCCATCCCGTGCGTACCGGCCTCTAACACGGAGGGCCAGGCAGAAACCTCCCGTGTGTGCTTAACTGGCCCTGGGCTCCCTCCTCATAAGCATCCACGTTGAGCAAGCTGGAGGTACCACTGTCACACCACCTTTACAGAGCTGAGGCAGGAGGATTGAGAGTTCCCTGTCAACACTGCCACTCCTCTCCCCTCCCTCTAAAAAAGCTATGTAAAAAAAAAAAAGGCTTCAAAACCAGAAAGATGTTCTAGACTGAAGACAACAACAAAAGACAATAAAATGGTGTTGCATGATCCCTGACCCAACCATGGGTTGAAAAATACATGGGGCTGTAAAGGACTTGTGTGTGTGTGTGTGTGTGTGTGTGTGTGTGTGCATGTGTGTATGTGTGTGTGCATGTGTGTATGTGTGTGTGCATGTGTGTGTGTGCATGTGTGTATGTGTGTGTGCATGTGTGTGTGTGCATGTGTGTATGTGTGTGTGCATGTGTGTGTGTGCATATGTGTATGTGTGCATGCCAGTGCATGTGTGTGTGTGTGCATGTGCTTTGTGTGTATGTGTGTGTGCATATGGATATGTGTGTGTATGTGTGTGTGCATGCATGTGCTTTGTGTGTATGTGTGTGTGCATATGGATATGTGTGTGTATGTGTGCATGCATGTGCGTGCCAGTGCATGTGTGTATGTGTGTGTGCATGTGTGTATGTGTGTGTGCATGTGTGTATGTGTGTGTGCATGCATGTGCTTTGTGTGTATGTGTGTGTGCATATGGATATGTGTGTGTATGTGTGCATGCGTGTGCATGTGTGTATGTGTGTTCATGTGTGTGTACATGTGTGTGCGTGTGTGCGTGCGTGTGTACATGTGTGTGCGTGTGTGCATGCGTGCGTGTGTGTGCGTGTGTGTGCGTACATATGTGTGCGCAACTGTGTACACGTGTGTGCACGTATGTGCATGCGTGCATGTGCTCTGAAAAACAAATAAATGCAAAATACCTATCTTCCATCTTCTTTATCTTCTAGTCTCCTCTCTGCCTGTGTCTGCTCCTTGCCTGATTTTATTTCATTATGACCTGTGGAAAATATTAGACGCTCTCTCTCTCCAGTGTCTTAAAAACGCCTGAGCACAGAAATGAAAAATGAAAATCTGTCAAGGCCAGTTTTGGACTCAGTCGTGTGACACGAAGTTTCCAAAGCCATGGAGCTGAGTCCTAACATGACCAGGCTTTCCAAACCGCCTGCGCTGTCATCCTGGGGCACATTCATAGTGGCCTGCGTGTTCTTCCCTCTCCCTGCTGCCCTTTCCGGCTCTCCTGCTCTGAACAGGGCTTCCCAGGTTCCGCAGAGATGGCAGTTTAGCTGATCCACTCTGGATCCCGAGCTTCTCCCCGGCACACAGAGGTGTACAGTGAGGTCAGCCAGGGCCTGGGGCGGTAGATCCAGCAAAGCCGAGCTCTGCTCACTTTCCACGTGGCTCAGTAACAAAGCAGCCATGACAAGTTGCCAAGGCCTGTGAAGAGAGCGGGGGCCCATGAGCTCCCGGTGAGAGAGAGGGAGCCTGCCTGGGCTCTGATCAATGTGCAGGATTCAGCCAGGAGACGGCTGAATAATATAATAATATAATATAATAATAATAATATCTGCACAGTGGATTCAAATAGACCCCTTGCTCTCTGTCTCCTCTCTCTCTGCACTGCGTGTGTGTGAGCGTGCACACGTGTGCATGTGTGGAAGTTAAAGTTTAATGTCATGTGCCTTCCTCTATGGTGTGCCACTGCATAGTTGCAGACAGTCTCTCACTGAAACTGGAGCTTGCCCACTCCATGGGACTGGCCACTAAGCCACGGATCTTCCTGTCTGTGGCTACAGGACCACACCACCACACCCGGCTTTGTGCACGGGTTCTGGGGATCCGAACTCAGGGCCTCAGGCCTGTGTGTGGCCAACTGACCATCCCCTACTTCCTTGATCTCTTTAGTCTTTAGTCCTTTTCTAAGATGTATGTTTAAACGAGGAAGTCAGGCCTGACGGCTCTATAACCCCAGTACTTGGGAGGTGGAGGCAAAAGGGATGAGGTCATCCTTCACTATATAACTGGTAACCCCTCTGAAAAACAGAGAGGCGTTTAAAAAGACACCCAGTATTGACCTCCGGCCTCCACATCCTCACACATGTATACATGCACCTGCATACCACACACACACACACTCACACACACTCACACACTCACACACACACTCACACACTCACACACATTCACACACACATTCACTCACACTCACTCACACACTCACATGCACACTCACACTCACTCACACACTCACACACTCACACACACTCTCACACTCACACACACTCACTCACACACTCACACACTCACACACACTCACACACACTCACACACTCACACTCACACACTCACACACTCACACACACTCACACACTCACACATGCTCACACACATCACACACTCTCTCACACACACTCACACACACACTCACACTCACACACACTCACACACTCACACACTCACACACGCTCACACACATCACACACTCTCTCACACACACACACACTCACACTCACACACACTAACACTTACACACACTCACACACACTCACACTCACACACACTGAAAACTCTGGCTTCTCATCTGATCTTCTGAGGGAACCACAAGCCTATGTGCCCTCCAGCACCCCAGTCCAGAGCATTTAAAGTATTTTTGAGGTCCCAACAGAATCTAGGTCAGGGTTTACTCCCCAAAGGCTTATGCACTGGAAGTTTGGCTCCCAGTGTGGCCGTGCTAAAGTAATGGGACCAGTAAGAGGTTAGACCTACAGGACGATCAGGGGACACAGTGTCCATCCTCAGTAACGTCGTCTAACTGAGGTGGGGTTAGTTCCCAAAAGGCAGAGTTGTTACAGAAGGAGTGATGTTTCACTTTGCTCACGGTCCAGATGTTTTAAGCTCTCATTCCAGCACCTGAATTTCTCATCTCTATAAAGCATGCAGCCTCAGGTACTACATTCCGTCATCTCAGAGAAGTAAAGGTGTGACCTCATTTTCGTGGTGCTAAGAGGACAGGATTCATGGAGCCTTCCCTTTCCGCCCTCACGCGGCGGGAGCCCCAGGGTGTGGCCCACCTCCCGGTGGCTTATGTTAGTTCAGCATCTTGCTTCCAGCTGGCCCTTCCTGCCATTGACTATTAGCTGTTTTCATCTGTAATCCCGAGCTTTACAGGATGGAAACAGTGGGAAAATCGGTCTGTAAAGAATGGAAAGTTCCTAGTGTGAGGCGAGTCCAGGCACTTACGGTGGGAAAGGCTTCATTGCATCAGCTACAACAATAACAAAGCTATGAAAATGGAGAAAAGATTTGATTTTATAGGCCTACTGTTCATCTCGAAAGGAACGATGTGTTTTTAGGCATTCGGTTCAAATTCATTTGGCTATCCATCAGCTACTTGGTTATTTTTCATTCTATTTCATTAACAGACTATATGTCCCAGCCAAACTATTGCAGTGTTAATTCCCGAACAGTGATGATCTGTGTGTCCCCAGGCCCTTTCTCCTCAAACAGAACTGTTGTCCCGACACTGTCTCATCCGGGAAGCACCAGGGAGAATCAAATCTCACCTGGATCACTGAAAAGCTCAGGACATTATGGGTACCACCCCTGCCTTCAGTGATGTCAGCTGCCCAGCCCTTTACCACCCAGGGGTGGTAGGAGGGTGTTTCAAAGCCATGCCCAGTATCCTCATCACCGCCCCTAGAGGCCATCACCATCATCACCATCGCGGCCACCCTGATATGACACTGTCAAGTGGGAGGGGCTATCTGGAGGCCATGACATTCATGTTACTGAGGTGATGCCACTCTGTATCCCTGTCATCAGAAGCCTTAAATACTTCTGATTTTCTCTCTCTGACACTGAACCAATTAGGACTCTCCCAAACTCACTGATCACTCTGGAAAATAGTTTCTGGTAGCCTACTGCCCTGAGCAGGCCTAGACACGTCTGAGCCCCAGTAGGGGATGGCAGGCTTAGGCAAAGCCCCTGCTGTGTGAGTTTCAGTTTCAAAGTCACTGCAGTTTTTTATCCTTTCTAAACACACAGCTAACTTTGGTGACATGAGCACGAGTGACAGCTTAGTGAGCTTACCCCTGATCAGCATTCTGTTCACCTAAAATAACTTCCCTCCCATTACTTTTTATGCTGAGATGTGGAGACATCAGACTGCTCACCCACTGCAGCTGCCACTTCCGCAATCGTTTTGACAGCTTCTACAGTGCAGCCGGGAATTCCCAGTCCTAGGTATAACAAGAGCGTTGAGAACGTACGTTTGCACAGACCTGGCACACAAATCCTCACAGCACGGTCCCAGCATGGAAACAAGTCGAATGAATGCCCCTCGACTAGGACAAACACTATAGGAAGCAGCCGCGTGACGGAATACTGTTGAACCACGTAAAAGAATGAACTAATTGGTGCATGCTGTGTGTGACTGGCTGGCCCTTGAGAAGCAGTCGAAGCGAAGGAACCCAGACACACCAAGCCACAGGCTGTAAAACTTCGTTTATTTGAAAATGTTCAGAACAGGCAAATTTAGAGAGGCAGACAGCAGACTGCCAGGGGCTGGGAGGAGAGGGGAATGGGAAGGACCGCTGCCAGAGAGAGCTTCCCTTGGGGACAACGCAAATCTCCTCAAGTGAGAGGCAATGCCAGGGACTGCCACCTTATAAGTATGCAAAGCAGACAGACAAACACGCTAGCCCCCAGCTCTGGATTTATATGTTAAAGGGATGAATGGTGCCATTTTCAAAAATCCCATATTTTACCAATGGTGACTGTACAAAAAAAGAGAAAAAAGAAAGAATGCTCCTGTCGTGCTGGCATTTAGGAAGGGGTCACAGGAAGTCAAGAGCTCAAAGCCATCCTCGACTGCTCAGTGAGTTTGAGACAGCCTGGAGTACATGTGACTCTGTCTCCAAGACACCAAAAGCACGGTAAGGTGTCCGTGTTCCTGTAAGCGACTGCACTGAGCCGATTGACCGCACACATGGAAGGCATGAAGATTGCAGGGGGACTAGTGGGGACACGGGACGAGGGAGGAGGGAAGAGAGAGCAATAGGGTTGAATACGATCACAATTCGTTATGTGTGAAGGTTCCTAATGGGCCCTGATGTTATGCATAATCAATATACACTAACGAAACCATTTTGGTTGCTAGGGATTTGGCTCAGCTAGCAGAGTATTTGCCCAGCATGAAAAAGGCCCTGAGTTTTGTCCTTAGCACCACAAAAAAAAAAAAAAAAAAAAAAAAAAAAAAAAGATGCGTCTGGTAGTCAGAGCCTGCCTGTAGGCTAAAGCCTGAGATGGAGGAAACAATGTTCATGGTTATCTCAGCACAACATAGATAATGGCGATGAAAGAGCAGCCCGGGCAAGGGGAACACAGTCCTAAGGGGATCTGCTCAGGGAAGACGCTAACGTGAAAACCCCAGCTCCATCCAGCAGCAGAGCTCTGGAAATGTGTCTGAAGCTGTTGGCTCCTGACAGAGAGAGTCCTGAAGTTGAGCCAAACCAGAGGGAGGCCTCTTCCAGGAAGAGGGAGCCCAGGGTGCAGGCTTGGGCAGTGCGAGGACTCAGGGTGCTCTAGGAACCGAAGCAGAATGGGGTGGCTGCTGAGAGAAACCCCAGTGGGCTTGGCAGGAGCTGAGTCCAGCCTGCAGCGTTGGAGAGCTCAGCCCTTTTTACTGGACCCTCGCGTTGGAGAGCTCAGCCCTTTTTACTGGACCCTCGCGTTGGAGAGCTCAGCCCTTTTTACTGGACCCTCGCGTTGGAGAGCTCAGCCCTTTTTACTGGACCCTCGCGTTGGAGAGCTCAGCCCTTTTTACTGGACCCTCGCGTTGGAGAGCTCAGCCCTTTTTACTGGACCCTCGCGTTGGAGAGCTCAGCCCTTTTTACTGGACCCTCGCGTTGGAGAGCTCAGCCCTTTTTACTGGACCCTCCCTTCTTTGACCCTTGCTCCGTGCCAGGCTATTTCACATAACTGACAGAAACTAGCTCCCACGAGCGGAAGGGAAGGCCTTTGGGATTTAAGTGTTGGGTGAACTGGGGAGTGAGGGGTTCTGTCTCCTACAGCTCTCTACGCTTCCCTCGGGGGCAATTGACACTTGAGGCCGTGTGACCTGGGACAAGGAAGCAGCTTGTCCCATTCTGGATGTTTCCAACAATCCTCCTCTGCTATCTCTGCACACTAACTCCTGGCTGACCCCTGCTGAGAGAGGGGAGTGGCCCAGGGTGGGGCTTCTATGTGGGGCAGTCACCCGTGGGGCCTGCGCGCACGGCACATCCTAACCCGGACTGCCTTGGGCTGCAAGGGACCAGCACCTGCTTTGAGGTTTGTGTCCCGCCTGGGCATCCAAAAATAGGTCGGAGTCCAGCTTCAAAGTACAGGTTACAAATGCAGCTTCCACTGCAGCTTTTCTAACAACTGGCTATCATACAAACCAACTTCCTAAATACGATCTTAAAACAGCTTTCCGTCCTCAGATTTCCATAACCTACCTCAGCCACCGCATCTTCTTCCCTCCATGCCATGATCCTGCCCACACCGCCGCCGCCACCACCCCCGCGCAGCGTGCAGCCGGACTGGCCTTTGCCTCCCCGACTCCCTTCTCAGAATGACTCAACTTGTATTTTCCACCTAGCAGAAACAGGTCCCCAAAGCCGCCACACAAAGACCAGAATTCCAGCCATCCCCTCCCTCCCCTCCTCCCCTACACCAGTAATCCAATAGATCTCCAACCTGGCGTCCACATTTCTACTGGCATAACCTTTATCTTCTGATTATTTAGAACTCTTTGGGCTCTATAAGTTTAGCAATCACCAACCATCAGTAACTTCCATGGATAAGTCACTCAGAAGTTGTTTTATTAAAAAAAAAATACTTAATGACAATGTGACTTCACTATTGATTTCTGAGACTCAGTCTTGAACAAGCCACGGCTTGTTTTGAACTTACTAGTCTGCACAGACTGGCCTCACCTTTATCAATGTGGTGAGTTCAAGGCAGGGCTGGGGCACAGGAGACCCTGACTCAAAACACAAAACAGTAAAGAAAATAAAAACGCTACTAACCAAGTCCAGAAGCAAATTTAGAAGCTGGGAAGTACTTGTAAAATGTGTCTCCCTTTCCCTACAAATCAGTTAGAAAAGCAGCATCCACAGGCAAAAGACAGGCGTTGTCAGTTTACAAGAGGGAGATTACAGGTCCTGCCCTGCCTATCGGACTGGAGACACTGAGGAAAAGTTAGGAAAGCCCAGTAGCACTCAGTGCTCCCTGCTATGGAAGGGCAGTCAGGATGACTTTTCTAAAAGACATTCTGCATGTAGGTCAACGTTTAAGATATGCTTGTGAGTGTGTGAGTGTGCGTGAGAGTGTGCGTGAGAGTGTGTGAGTGTGTGAGTGAGTGTGTGAGTGAGTGTGCGTGAGAGTGTGTGAGTGTGTGAGTGTGTGAGTGTTAGAGTGTGTGTGTGTGAGTGTGTGAGTGTGTGACAGTGTGTATGTGTGTGCATGCATGTGTGTGAGAGTGTGTGAGAGTGAGTGTGTGGATGTGTGGTTAAGTGTGTGAGTGTGCAAGTGTGTGAGTGTGTGAGTGTGCAAGTGTGTGAGTGAGTATGAGTGTGTGTGAATGTGAGTGTGTGTTTTACTTTTTTTGTTTGTTTGCTCCTTAGACGTGATCTCACTGTGTAACCTACACTAGTCCCAAACTCAGGACTCCCCTGTCTCTGCCCCAGGATGTTGGGATTACAGATGTGCTCTACCGTACTGGGCTCAAAGCATAAGTGCTCTCAGTTTGTTTGGTTTGATTTGGGTTTGCACAAAAGTACACATAGACGGCTGTGAAGTTTTATATGTCGACAATAAAGTGTTTAAAGCACTTGCTGTCAGGAGCACTCAACAGCTTGTCAACATCGTGTTCGAGAGCTGACAAGAAGAAAAGCCAGCAGGAGTTCAGCAGTGTGTGTGGTGAACTCACAAGGCAGGAGGCAGGGATGCGCTGCTCCCCACAGGGACGGGGCCCGAACCAAGCTCACCCCGCCCAGGCCTTGCTCTAAATATCTGGAAATAACGACAGTCTCTGCCCCTGCTTCCGGAACAGACCAGGTCCCTGGACCCAGCCCCAGAGGGCCGGCGGTTTCTCCATGGCACACCTCCAAAGTACGCGAGGGCACAGGTGACCCACAAGCTGTCCACACAAGCGTCAACTGTCCCTGGAAGTGCTGGGCACTCGGGGTGGGAAAGGAACGGGGTGGGGGTGGGGCGGGGTGGGTCAGGGCAGGTCTGGCAGATCTCAAATTTGAAGCCAGACATCTAGAACATTATGAAGCTATATTTGCAAAGGTGAACTATCCCATTTACAGCCAGGTTGGCATGACTTCTGACTTGCGAGGATTTAGCTGGATGCTCTGTGGGCCCTTATTTCTATTCTTACTCTAACTGCACAAATGTACAGACAGGGTCTGCAGGCTGAGTACAGAACTCTCTCTTTCTCTCTCTCTCTCTCTCTCTCTCTCTCTCTGTCTCTCTCTGTCTGTCTCCCTCTCTGTCTGTCTCTCTCTCCCTCTCTCTCTCTCTCTCTCTCTGTCTCTCTCTCTCTCTCCCTCTCTGTCTCTCTCTCCTCTCTCTCTCTCTCTCTCTCTCTCTCTCTCTCTCTGTGTCTCTCTGTGTGTGTGTGTGTGTGTGCTCCATTCATAATCAGAGAACAAAATAAGTTATTTTGCCTGACATGGTGGTTTGTGCCTGTAATCCCAGCATGCTGGAGGCCCAAACAGGATTTCCCTACGTCTGAGGGTTCTCTCAGATACTGAGCAAGACCCTGCCTCAACACATAAATGAGTAAGTAATAAGAGCACACGCTATTTTAAAAGTAGCCAGGCTGCTGGCCAGCAGTTCCGTTGTTTGGACCGGAGAGTGCCCACCACACTTTTGCTCACCAAAGGATTCCCCAGATCACTGCGCCAGGTCAGACAAGTAGCATTTTAAAACAGGGATGGTAACATGAAAAGTGCTGCCATCCAGAGACCCTCACTATTCATATTTTCCTAAGCCTCCCTGTAGTGTTTCTCCACACACTGGTTAAAACAGGGTTGAGATCATACTTTATATATAATTTTATGATCATCTCTTTTTTCCCTTTGGCTAAATATCGCACTGCACTTTTTTTTTTTTTGCGTGTCCTTACAAATTCTTTTTAAGGAAAAATCTTGATAGATGCGTAATGCAGTTAGCTTAGGACTTATTATAACCTTCTTACACTGTCCTGGTTGATAGATATTCAGGTCATTTACAAGCATTTTTAACCTAATGTAAGGGAGTGAGCGATGGACGTATTACTCACAAGTCCCTATGTGCACCCTTGCTATTCCTTAAGGCAGATTCCCAGCAGCAAAAGCACTGGGTCACAGGGTAAGGACACATTGGAAGACTCCTGAGCCAAATCAAGTCCCTTTCTCCATAGACACTCCAGCAGTGTCCAAGGCCCAACCGGCGGTGATGGGCCCCACTGGAGGTGGACTAGGGTGGACGACAAGAGCCTGCCAGGGTTATGCTCTGCCACACCAGCTGTGAGTGACAGACATCCCTGTCTGAATCATGAGGAAAGCATGATTCAGAAAATACCAATAATAATGACTTAGCCACATGTGTAAGCCTCGCATAATTAAAAACATCACTTCTGCACGTTTATTTGCTTGCTTTGAGTTTCCCAACAGCTCCGTGAAAGCAAAGCTCCTCCGAATGATTAAGCCATCCCCACCCCCAAGGATCTCCAGCAGGGAAGCGGCACGAAATGCACTTCTGCCTTTGTTCTTCACTAGCTTGGGCTGCCTCTTTCCTCCTGCAAGGCACGGTCTGAAGGCAGGCTAGTGGCTCTCAGACTTCACTGTGCCCTTGATCACCTGGGAGTCTGGTTACTACACAGGTCCTAATCCAGAGGAGAGAGTAGGGACAGCACTGTCACTAACAGCTCCCCGGTGACCACAGCTGCCAGTCTATGAAGAGCAAGGCATGAGTCCCTTACACTCTTTCCAAATAACAGTATTACATAAATCACTATTTCCACGTAAGCCCAATTTATAATAAATGTTGTTTATCTACAGAGCACACTAGATTCTAGAGTACACATCAATGGATAGAGACTAATCACCCGCCACCGATGGTTCTGTATCCTTCGGCACAATTTCAAATAATGATGTAAAATATAAAGCCAGACACACATCTATGGGAGAAGGCCTCCAAAGGCAAGAGTGCCTATTTCAGGCCTAGCTTCATCCTGAGTATATTTAGCTGTGGAGGCAGGGGCTGTACCTAGGGAAATTAATGAGGGAAGGGCATTGCAGGCAGAGGCCACAACCTGAGGGGTGGGGTGGAAGGAAATAGGGATGAGCCGAATGTCTCCAGGCTACGGAATAGACTCACTTGGGAAGAGGGCATAATTTATGCGAGAGATAAGAGCAGAAGTGCAACTCAGCCAGATTAATTTAGACCATTATCTGCTAACACTCAGACATGTGCCGTTGACGGCTTCTGAGTAGAGGAAGGGCAAGGCAGGATGGCGGCAGAGGGAAACAATGTGTTTAAAAGGATGAGGGAACGTGATGAAAGCTAACAGGCACAGGTGCCAGAGTCATGTGAAGGGGAAGTAACAGGTTGACTACACTGGCCGGATCGGAACGGGAGGTGGTGGAAGGCTCAAAGTCCACAATGGCAAAATGATGGCACCATTGGCAAAATAGAGGCGCATTTGGAACCTGGTGCCTTGATACCATTTCCCCCAGATAAACAACCACAGCTGCCCAACCAGCTTTATATCCCGGCATGGCCAGGGGTCTATCTTCACAGTGACAGAGGAAAGATTCCCTGAGGTCACGTTTCCTGGTCATTGATTAAGATTCTGTCTATGATCTGTAAGGGTGGCTCTTGGGTTGACAACTGGCTTCCTAGGAAGGAGGAGACGCACAGACTTCTATTCACCATCGCCACTGTGGCTGAGAACAGAGCACAGGAGGAGAAGGGAGGGAAACCGATCCAGGGTCGGAGCTACGAAAATGCTCTGGGAGGTTCTGATCCCGGGGTGGTACCATGCATTCTGGCTTTCTGATTTCTGCCAGCGTGTTCCTCTTTCTAGAGGCCGGCATCTAATTCTGCTGTGCTCCTCTGGAAGATGGCTAATTCAACTTACAAATTCACTGGCTCCGCTGCCTTGCAGAGGCCAAGGCATCCTTAGAATAGCACAGTTATTTGTAGGCAAGGGCAGACCTTTGTGTACACTTGGCTCGTCTTCTGGGCAGAGGTCGCGGAAGCCTGGCAGGAAGAAGCCCAGACATGCCTGTGACACTCCCTCCACACATCAATCTGCACCATTGTCTCTTGGAGTGCTGCGACCTCAGGCCACAATTGTGAGGTGTTTTGGAAAGTTTGGAGTTGTATTCATAGCTCCTGCAGGATGAACAGAGATGCCTTAATTAAAACAAAAGCAACAATGGAAAAGTATTTTGGAAAGGGTGTGTGTGTGTGTGTGTGTGTATTAGTATCTTCATCAAATTCCAACAGGCATAGCTGCATATGAAGGTTTTTGGGTTTTTTTTTTTTTTTTTTTTTTTTTTTTCTCCTCTTCGCACTTCTGATCCTAGGTAGATAATTAAGTAAGAATTTGGGAACGCCCACTCCATACAGAGCACCATATAGAACTACCATCCATTAGGGTTCCAAACAAGCTGCTAGTCCCATCAGGCCAGTAAAAGTGTGAGGCATTCCCCTTGTTAACCGTCTGTCGGTGTGGATTGGCTGTGTTAATTATACGGCTATGTGGTATTTGATGGCATGATTTATCACAAATTTACCGTTGACTACCAGATGAAGTAGGTCTCTGACACAAAAGCCACAAGGAACAGCTTTCTCTGTCCCCTGCCTTTCTGACTTCTGTGTAATGTTCCCTCTCACCCAGCTTGGTGAGACATGAATTCTCAGGCTAGCTCTGTTTCTATGCAGCTATAAAAACCCATCTCAATTTCTATTACCCATCTCAATCACTTCTGCATCAACCAGGACGCCTGATACAGGAACGGGGACAAGAATTATCTAAGAGGCCTCTTCAATCACAGGCTTGTCTTTAAAAAGCAGACAACTGCTTCAAACAACTGATTGTGTCAACCACAGCCCCTATCAGGAAGAGACCCCAAACTGAAGAAACGTCCCACACTTGCATAAGAAGGAGACCCACAAAAGGTGGGTGGGGCTCAAGGGGACCCAGATGGGTTCTAAGTGATGCCTGGAGCTCTTTGGCAAGACCTTTTTGACATAATCTTTTTGGCAAAGACATTTATTTTTAAAAAGCCTCTTATCTGTGGAACCAGCTGAGTTCTTTGAAATGTCACTTCCTTTTGTCATC
Source organism: Cricetiscus sungorus (assembly GCA_030556225.1). Lineage (NCBI taxonomy): Eukaryota > Metazoa > Chordata > Mammalia > Rodentia > Cricetidae > Cricetiscus > Cricetiscus sungorus. The sequence goes on along the minus strand of JANBXA010000411.1, from coordinate 186,910 downwards.
CCCAAGGGGGACTGAAGCTGTTTACGGTGTCCAGACACGAGCTGAAGTGGAGCATCTAGGAAAGACGCTGGTGTATTGGCCCCACAAGACCCTCTTTCGGTAATTTAGTCTATTTCAGATATGTTTCCTTTCAGTAAATGGAGTAAAATGGACACTGTCTAAACAATTCGTGTTGCTTCCAGCTTTGCTCTTACAGTTTTGGACAGTGTCCTAAGTCTTACAAAATGTTGGGTTCAGGAAATATTGACTGATTTATCTTTGTGTGTAATGTCCTTGTTCTCATATGTGAGTGCAATCACGTGCGTGTCCTGTGGCGATGAGACAATGACCTCCATGCCAGTCCTTGGTGAAAGATACCTTGTTTGAGGTATGCCACTTGCTATCCAAACACTTCATAACCAGGATACCTGGCTCACGGGCTTCAGGGATTGTTCTGTCTCTGCTTCCCACATCCCCTTTGGAACACTGGGACTAATGATACCTATTACTGGGTCTGGCTTTGCATGGATTCTGGGGATCCACACTCACTCCTTAAACCTTCTGAGGCATTGAACCATTTCCCTACCTGGATTTGTTAATTTTTATGTGGTTAAAATGGAAGGTGATACAGATTTTATATATATTCTTTTCTAAAGATTTTATTTAATGTATGAGTGTGCCATCTTCATGTAAGCCTTTATGCCAGGAGAGGGCATCAGATTCCACCAGAGATGGTTGTGAGCCACCATGTGGTTGCTGGGAATTGAACTCAGGACCTCTGCAAGAGAGGTCAGTGCTCTTAACCTCTGAGCCATCTCTCCAGCCCCTGTGTTCTTAAACTTAAACCTATGGTCATCAATCCACCAACTATTCATTTCTTTACCTTCAGCAAAGTCAGGTGGATGTGACTCCGTTCCTGACTCGCAGCTAGCGGTGAGAGCATCATAGAAACACCAATGGCAAACTGGACGGTTATTTCTTTACGGGACACTTTTATTGGGACAGCCTTCTGCCTCGGTCCCTGGGGTTTCGGGGACTACAGCGGCGCATGGCACTGCACGCATCGTGATTGGCCTGGATGCACACAAAATCCCTGCACAACGGCCGCTCCTGCTCCTCTTTTCATACGAGGCAACTGAGCGTTGGGGAAGTAAAACGCGGTACATCATTTGCCAAAGTCGCACTAAGGTTCAAAGCCTGCTCTGTCTGTACCTGACCTGAGCCAGGGGCAGAGAGGTGAGACCAGGTCCGTCTTACCCGAGGCTTATTCTTTCCACAGCAGACATACCCATTCCAAGTATCCAGTGGCAGCAGGTGCGGGCTGTGGCACTCCGTGTGTGTCTCTGGCCCTTCTGCTCAGGCACAGCCGCTCTGGGCTGCTTGCTCCCTGGTTGTGCCTGCCAATAGGGGGCGCCGGTGAGCAAGCACTGGCTCCTGCCCGACACCTAAGGGTCCAAATAGTCAGCCACGCCCTTTATTTCCCCAGACCCAGTGGTGACCATCGCCTCCTGAAGTCATAAGCTCGGTGACAGCGCAATGGTCTCCTTTTGTTTTCCTAGCTCTCAGGTACTAGGCAAGCAACTACATTATTGCTATAGCTTCTGTCTCCCGGCTGGACCCTCGCTGATATGAGCTGTAAGCTTATAATATTGAGGTTTGTTTGTAAGACTGAACAATAGTGTATCTGATGCTCTACAGGTCTACAAACTGGACCTGTGCTATCATCGTTCAGGGGAAAAGGGAGAGATTTATTGTAAAGACGAGATGATTGTCTATCTGCTGCGTCCCTGTCTTACTGACGCTGTGACGCCCACAGCTATGACTCCCCAGGGAAAGGAAACTTTGTTTACCTTACCATTTAACACCTCAGGCTGTCACTCTATGAAGCTAGACATATGTGTGGACCACTATGTAAATTACTTCCTAGAGTAGTTGTAAGTAATTTCTGTGGGATAGAGAAAGAAACTCCAAAGACATTAACCAAAAGTTTTCAATTAAATTAAAACTATTCACTTCTTAGAAGTTTTGAGTTCACTAATAGATTGAACACAGCACTGGCACCCTATCTTAGCCTGGTATATTTCATACAATTGATGAACCAATACTGAGACATTTGTGTTAATATGCACCGTTTAAGGTGATGTGTTTATTGACTCTACATGTGTGTTACATGCTATCTGTGTGTATAGGAGCATGTGTGGTCTCTTAAGGAGATCAGAGTACAATGGTCAGGAATCGTTTTCCTCCTTCCTTCATGTGGTTCTGAGACAGGATTTACGTCATTGGGCTTGGTGGCAAGGACATTTACCTGCTTGATAAGCCGATTGTCGGTCCCAAGCCTATTCTGTTTATTGTAGTTTGTCAATGTAAGCACTGTGTGGATTGGCTCCACTGCCCTGAGGAATCCCTGTGATTCATGGACGCCTATGTCTCCACCCTGGTCTCCTGGCACCCGCTCATTGTTTTACTGTCATTATAGTCCTGCCTTTCCTATGATGTCATATAGTAGAAGTATGTAGTCCCTATAAATCAGCTTCTTTCACCCGAAAATAAGCACTGAAGAATCCCCTGTCTCAGCTGACGGAGCTTGTGGAAGCTACGGACCCTGAACTGACAGCTAGGGAGCTTGCATGGGACAGGCATGCGTGTGGTCTGTTTGTGGGGCTTGAGCACAGGGTCAGGACCTGTCCCTGTCGACTAAACTGGCTTTTGGGTGGGATGTCTCTCCCAGGCTTGATACAAGGGCGAGGAGCTTGGTCCTGCCTCAGCTTGATGTGCCATGCTTTGTTAACCCCCATGGGAGGCCTGCCCCTTTCTGAGTGGAGGGGGAGGGGATGGAGAGGGGGTTACTGCAGGTGGGGTAGGGGATGGGAGGAGAGGAGGGAGAGGAAACTATGGTTGGTATGTAAAATAAATGAAAAAATAATAGAGGAAGAGTCTCCCATCTCAGGTCTGGGGGGGGCGCAGTGAACTGGACATGTGAGTGAGGGTCTGGGTTTGACTCTCAGCCCTGCAAAATGAATGCACACATCTTCTACCTGTGCCTCTCCAGCCCCTTTCTTTCCCAAGTTGAATTGTATGTCACGGCTTGGACATGGCTCAGTTCAGCCCTTTAACTATCAGAAGGTGTGTTGATTACGTACAGGTTTTGCCTCTCTTAAAGATACCAGAAACTTTTATGTGCTTAAAGGTACCAGAAACTTTTATAGGGTTTTCTATGGGTATATATTTTCATCTCACTTAGGTAAACAGGGCTGGAATATAACTCAACGTAAGATTGCTCACCTTGCCTGTATAAGGCCTGGATTTGAACCTGGCACCACTTCCCTGGGAGCATTTCCCTGGGAGCTGGTTTGAGTGGTAGGAGTGTATTTAGCTTTGAATGAGAATGGTCCCCATAGGCTCATAGATTCGAATATTTAGTTCTAGTTGTTGGGCTGTTAAAAATCAGCAGCAGTGGGTTTGTTGGAGGAGGGGTGTCACTGGGGTGGCCTTTGAGGTTTCAAAAGCTCACACCAGGTCAGGCCCAGTCTCTCCTCCTCCCAATTGCAGGTCAGGATCATACATGCTCTTAGCTCCTGCCCTGGGCACCCTGCCTGCCACCACGCTCCCTACCATGGCCCTCATGAACTCACCCTCTAAAACTGTAACAAGTCCCCAGTTAAATGCTTTCAAAGTTGTAATGTTGTGTCACAGCGACAGAACACTAACCAAGACAGACGGAATTGCTAAATGGTGGCTCAGGTGGCTTACAGTTTGGCTTTGGTCACTTATTTGTTTTTGTACTTTTAAATCTAACTTCACAGTAGTGGCTTGGGTTGTTGTCATTCAGTTGGTACAGTGCAGAGTACAGGGAGTCAGGGATCCCGTCTCTAGCACTGCAGAAACCAAGTGTGCTGGCACATACCTGTAACCCCAGAGGCAAAGACAGAAGGATCAAAAATTCAAAGCCATCCTTGGCTATGTAGGGGGTTCTAGGCGAGCTTCGGATACCGGAGACCTGTGCTAAATAATAGAAACTCTGATGCTAATAACGATGGCACATTAATCTGACCTGAGTAACCTAGATTCATTCTTTCAGTGTGTGTGTGTGTGTGTGTGTGTGTGTGTGTGCACATGTATGTGTCTATGTGTGTGTGTGCACATGTATGTATGTGTCTGTGCATGTGTGTACACAAGCATGTATCTGTGCATGTGTGTGCATGTGTATGTATGTTTATGAATGTGTATATACACATATATGTGTCTATGCATGTGTGTGCACATGTATGTATGTGTTTATGTATGCACACGTGTGTGTGTGTGTGTGTGTGTTTCAATCTCTTAAATTTTCCCAGAAAATACACCATTAATCCCAGCACTGGAGAGGAGGGGCAGTTGGATCTCTGTGAGTTTGAGTCTAGCCTGATCTACATAGCAAGTTGTAGGACAGACAGCCAGAGCTACATAAGAGAGACTTTGTCTCAAATATATACAAACATATATATAATTCTTCCATGAATCAAGTCCACCATTTTTACCACATGAAAGATGATCTGACTGGTCCACCATGGGGAGAAAACCTTTTGTCATCTCTGTAATCCTGGCAATGCCTTCACCGTGAGCCTGAGATGTCCTAATAGTCAACTCACACACGCTAACATTTTACAATTGCCAGAGAACCCAGGGAACATTCCAGTGAAGTGGCCAGCAGACTCATTCAGAAAACATTCAACATGGGAGCCACTCACTGGATAAATGCTAAATAACTCTGGTATGGGCCCAATAAAAGTAAACTTCAAGCCACACCTTCTTTTGTTATATAGTTAAATAAATGTAGTGGCCACAGCCACAGGAGAAGATTGAAATCAACCCTGGCCTTAGGCTTATCTCCAAGAAATAAGATACTCCCTGGTTTTAAGGCCCTCAGTCAGAATTCTGACACTGCCCAGAACTTGCATGGGCAGGGCAGAGGGCGTAGGATTTCAGTCTGCTAGGACAGATGGACACAGTGCGTGGTTTGAATGTCAAGGGCATTCTGGGCTCACTGAAAACCTCCCTCCCAGCCTTCAGCTTTTTTAGGTTGTTGAACTGAAGCCTGTTTCTCTGGAGTCCTAAATTATTCCAGACCATGGATAGAATGATTTGTTCTTCCTGCCTCCTTAGAGGTGGAGCCAAGGGACAGATGGCTGGCACGCACACACTAACACACACACACAGTCACACACCACACATACGCTCACACAACACTCACAAACACACACTCGCACACACTCACACACTCACACAGTCACACACTCACACACACACTCACACACAGTCACACACCACACACACTCACACACACTCACACACAGTCACACACCACACACACACTCACACCACACACACACACACACAGACACACAGTCTCACACCACACACAGTTATACACACACTCACAGACACACTCACACACACAGTCACACACACTCACACACACACACAGAGTCAACTAATGTACAGGTCCCAACATAAACACTGCGTCTCAAAACCATCCCAAGGGTTTTTAACGCCACTTTGGCGCTAAGACTTTTTGGGGTGGGGGTGGGGGTGAGATTGAGTCAGCTAGAGTCTTGCTCCTGTTTCGTGCTTAAAAGGAAGAGGAGGGTTTCAGGGATGTAGCCCCGTGGTACAAAGCTTGCCTAACATGTGCTGGCTTAAAGTTGGGTCCCTGGCACTGGGCACTGGGGGCGGGGGGAGAGGGAGAGGGAGAGGGAGAGGGACGGGGAGGGAGAGAGAGACGAGACAGAGAGAGATAGACAGAGAGAGACAGAGACAGAGAGAGACAGAGAGACAGAGACAGAGACAGAGGGAGACACAGAGAGACACAGAGAGAGAGAGAGAGAGAGGGAGAGGGAGAGAGAGACAGAGAGACAGAGACAGAGACAGAGGGAGACACAGAGAGACACAGAGAGAGAGAGAGGGAGAGGGAGAGAGAGACAGAGAGACAGAGACAGAGACAGAGGGAGACACAGAGAGACACAGAGAGACACAGAGAGAGGGAGAGAGAGAGAGAGACAGAGAGACAGAGAGAGAGGGGGGGAGAGAGGGAGAGGGAGTGACAGATAGACACAGAGAGAGACAGAGAGACAGAGAGACAGACACAGAGAGAGACAGAGACAGAGAGACAGAGAGAGAGGGAAAGAGACAGAAAGAGAGGGAGAGAGAGAGAATGCACACTCATTTCTTCCTTCCACAGCGCTGTGAAGTCCCAAAGACTAACAAAGATCCCTCAGCTGGCCTCATTGGTGGAAATGCCTGCTTGGAACATTCCTTTGGCCACTTGCGCTGAAAACCGCATACCTAGGAGACTGAGGCGTCCCTGCTCTGGTCTCCTGTCTCAGAACCACTGAGAACTGGCTACAAAGATAGGAGGGCACTGTGCAAAAACCCCAGAGAAAACAGCACCGAAACCACACCTGACCCCACGTGGAGGTTGCGTTTCCGAAGCCAAAACACGATGGCTCCTGCGTTGGCGGCGCCCTGGGGGGGGGGGGCTTTCATTGTGTCCGCTCAGGACTGCTTGTGTGTGTTCCTCAAGCACATCAGGAGCGTCTGCAGGACCCTTTGGCTGGGGACACCGTGGAAGCCCTCTCCACCCTTCCCCTTTGCCACTGCAGAAACCTCGCTAGGGAAACTGGAAAAGCTGAGCCACCCGTTTCTGTGCAGGACACTTTCTCCTGGCCCTTTTCCCTGCATCAGCTTGTACTCAATGGGTTGTTTTATTTGGCAATGACTAATCGAGGAAACCAAGGATATTAATAATGATAATCGACATTTGAACTTCCTGGGTACGACATGTACTTTGTACCCAAGTGATGAATAGGATTTTTAAAAGAGGATTATTTTGTACATGCACAGATGAGACTAAAAGTCGTCACAGACTAAAATAATCCCTTTTCCTTTGTGCCAGAAAAACCTACTTTTTGTCTTTATGCCATTTGAACCAACTCTCTTCTCCTAGCGTTCAAGGTCAAAGTAACATTATTTACCCCAGCTGCAAACCCTTGCCACAAAGCCTTAAGGCATCCTAATTACAAACACAACAGAAGGAGCTGAAGCCATTCAGTGATTTTCCATCAATAAAATGGTTTCCACCAGCAGAATGCCATGGGGAGGGATATGGCTATGTGGTGACTCAAATGCCATTACAAATCTAATTGTTTTTCTGGTTTTTCAAGGAAAAACTGCCTGGACTGTGGGCTCCTGGCAGTTTCCATGTCACCCTCCCTCTGATAGAAGGGGAGAACCAGGAGGTCTGTAGAGCTGAATAAACAGAGGCTCGGGAAGGAGCGGTCGAGTCTAATCCAGCCGTTCTCACCCTGTGGGTAGCGACCCCTTCGCTGTGCCGTATATCAGATGTTTACATTACAATTCATAGCAGTAGCAAAATTTCAGTTATGGGGTAGCAACGAAATCATTGTATGGCTGGGGGCATCGCCACACCTGTATTAAACATGAAGACCACCTGTATTAAAGGGTCCAGCATTGGCAAGGTTGAGAGCGGCTGCTTTTTGTTGGATGTGTGTGATCTGTGGCGTTAAAGCCATGGGGCATCAGAAATCTACCACAAATATTTCCTGAACTTACTAAAGTCTGCCCACAAGACAGTTTATCAGGAAAGGAATCCCTGAGGTAGGGAACCAATGTCCACATGTTTTTGCATGGGATAGTCTCCAGTTCTGAGAAAAACTGAGCTGTGAGTGCTTCTGGGAAGTGAGCTGATACCACAAGGGTGAGGACACACTACCCTGAGACTCTGGTGCTTCCCATGAGCTCTGCCTGGAGCTAGTCCCAGGCACGGACACTTCTCACAAACCAAAGGAGAAGCTGTGCCCTTAGAAGTAAGCACCAGCACTTGGGAGGCAGAGGCGGGCAGATCTCTGTGAGTTTGAGACCAGCCTGGTCTACAGAGATAGTTCCAGGACAGGCTCCAAAGCCACAGAGAAACCCCGTCTCAAAAAAAAAAAAAAAAAAAAAAAAAGAAGTAAGCATCTCTAAAGGGAGTTTGAAGTGTCAGTGGTGTGTATGAATGATTGACACAGTAGTGACAGCACATCTAGAGGACATCCCCAGGGAAAGATTTTATGTGCTTGCCCCATTCCACTGCTCGCAAGGCTCCGAAATGCCTTATTAGTGACTAGAAAGGGTGAGTCTAGATCCCCACTCACCCCCAGAAGAAAATCCAAAGGCAAGCTGAGAACCAGCTAGAAAATGTTTAGGTATTTAAGTTATCTAATTCATCCCTAAAAACTCCTTCTGGCTCTACCATCTTTGTCTTCCTTTTTTGGTTACAAAGTATTATATCCACATGAAGTACAATTTGTTGGAGCAGAAATCATTTAAAAAGGAATCTTTCACAGTTTCATCAGGAAGAAACAATAGCTGGAATCATGTTAGTGTATTTCTTTCTAGTTGCTTTTCTGTGCTGACATTTTAGTATGCTGGAATTACATTCATTATGAATTATGTTGTATAATGGGAGGTAAACCAACATGCTTACTATAAGCAATTCACATGCAGGAATGAATAAAGGATAAACAGTTCCTGGAATCTGAATCCTAGAGTTCATTGTTGCGACAGCTTGATATATGTCAATCAATTAGAAACAGTATCTTGATCATAGTACCTATGTGTCAGTTGTGTATCCAATGTCAATCAATTAGAAACAGTATCTTGATCATAGTACCTATGTGTCAGTTGTGTATCCAATGTCAATCTAGAAACAGTATCTTGATACATAGTACCTATGTGTCAGTTGTGTATCCATTACATATTAGACATGCATGTTTGTTTTTTTAACCAAATGCTTTGTATTATATACTCTAGTCTATAATTTTGTTTGTTTTTTGAGATAGGGTCTCTCTGTGTAGCTCTGGCTGTCCTAGAACTTGCTCTGTAGACCAGTCTAGCTTTGAACTCATGGAGATCCACCTGCCTCTGCCTCCTGAGTGCTACCACCTCCAAGCTTACAATTTCTTTTATTCACAATATGACAACATAACTAGACAACTGTTCAAGTCCAGCTATATATAATGACTCTGCTTTCAAAATGACCATATAGGATTTCATTGACAAAGGCAGTGCACCTTTTAAAATGTAAACCCTACTGGAAGTAAAGATTTATTATTCTTAGTTTTTGCTACTACAAATGATGCATTCTTGTGTATTTGTCTTCACATTCCTATTTGGAAAGCAGAGCTAGCTACTGGATCTAAGACTTGGACATGTGTGTTTTCATATATGCGTGGCCACATCATATTTAATTGTGTCATACTGTCACATCGCAGGTCTTAGATGTATCTCAATGACATTAGGCCTTGGGTTTGAACTTCAAAATCACAATCAACCAATCATGAGTGACAGTAAGGAGGAGGGGGGATGGGTTACTCAAGACAATCGAGTGTTTCTAGGTAAACCATTTCATGGTTCACAGTCTGATATCCCAGGCCTATGGTTCTAGTACAGACAGGAAGATTACAAGTTCAAGACCTGCCTGGTTTGAAGAGTGAATTTTAAGTCAGCCTGGAGAACACAATAAGACCCTGTATCAAAATAGATTTTAAAACAATTTTAAAGACTGAATATTTCTCAATGGTAGAGTGCTTGCCTAGTATATATTCAATCCCCACTGTTACAAAAATTGTACATTAAGTACAATAAATGAATTTAAAATGCAGTTAATGTAGGAACCCAGCATTTTCTGATCACAGTATGAAAATCAGTTTGGGGGTATGCTTTCTCATCTTCTTATCTAAATATAAAATGGTTCAGGACAAATGATAGCTGTCATATCTTCATATATCAGACAACTTTATATTTAACATGAGCATTTACACGTGTGTCTAAAGCTGTGTTAGCTCGCACTTCAGGGGAGAGCATAGCTTACCCTTGGATAAAAGCTTGTTTTCAGGAGGGAACGGGCATGTTGGACTCTGAAACCCTGGAAGCGTTTTTATCATTTATGTGAAGGTTAAAGATTTAAAGCCTATGGTTATCAAAACTGAAAACGTGGAATTCTTTTCCAAGTGGCGTTGAAGGAACTGCGGGGCATGGCTGTGCCGCTGGCCGCTGTGAGTTGTTCAGCTGCCGCTAACTGAAGGACACAGAAGCACGCGGCACCATTTTCGTTTGTTCAGGCGTGTGCTTCCGCTTTTCCTGCTCGGCAGCTGGGTGCCGACCTCTCTGCCCTTCTCCTCTGCCTCCTCCCGGAGAACTGGCCAAGCTGAGGCACCCTCATGTGTCTGGAAAGTAGAGGAAAGACAGGACATTCCTCCCTCTTCTCTGCCACAGCCAGGGTCCAGGCTGACTGTGTCTTCTGCTTCCATGACGACCCAGGACGGTTCTTGATCCCAGAGGCCTCTGGCTTTGATCTTGTCACCTCTGTCCCTGCCTACCTGCTGCTCCTTCTGCTTGTGGTGCTGCATCATTACCTTCCATATCTCAGCTGCCCCATCCCCCATGTCACGAATTTCCTCCACTAACTCCCTCTTTACTAATACTCCTTTTCCTTGTTAGATATACAACCTGACCTACAGGTCTAGGTAGGGTTCAAAGTCAGGTTCAGTCTGTCTTGGGGCAGGAGGGCTTGGCAAGCACAGGGAAGGCAGGACGGAAGACGTGAGTAGGGCCATTACTTATGTCTTAGGACCCATCCTATGCAAGCCAGGCTTTGTCGCAAAGGGTTAGTGAGCTTGAGGGTTGCCTAGATTACATAGTGAGTTCTAAGCCAGCCTGAGCTGCAGTGTAGAAAGAGAGAGGGAGAGATTTCCAAATGTGTATAGAAGCTTGTTTACTATCTCATAGGACAAAAGGTCACAGAGGTATGATACCTTCTGGAAGCTATATCAGTAATGGATAGCATGAAGTAACATTAATAAACATCTACCAATCAAATGTACATAGTTTGCCAGGAAAACCATTTGATTAGATTTAAGAGAAATAACTCATTTTTTACCCTATTTATGAATATTTCTGTTATGAAAAGGAAATGAAAGTCATTTTCCACCCTAAAGCTATGCAACTGTAGTTTTTGGCACACGGTTTAAAATGAGGAATCAACCCAGGCCCTCAAACATACTAGGCAAACTCGTTACCCGCTAAGCTACAGCCCTGGGCACCCACCCTCTGCAATTTTCTTGAACTGGATAATATCTTCTTGCAATTAAATTAGATTTTTAAGACTAGCAAGCCAGGCCTATGGGATAAAAACTTAAGCCAGGCATAGTGGTGCACACCTGCGTGTCCAACTCACAGGAGGTTGAAATAGAGCAAACACGGTCAAAGGCAGCCTGTGCCTCTCAGTACGGGAAATACAACCCAGGTCCACAGTGAAATAGGTCAGGTATCAGAATTCTACGATGGAAAGGTAGGTAACAGAGGAATATGGGTACAGAGTATTCAGCTGTTGCTGTAGAAACGACAGAGGACATTGCAGTACGGCGTGGTAGTATCCAGGGAAGCAGAACGTACCCACGCCTCAAGATGTCGAGATATTACATCCAAGTATAAACCACAGACATGTGTTCTTGTGGTCTCCAAAAGATGTGTGTACCATGTCCACACTACAACATAGTAGCTTTAAACCTGGAAACTATTGTGGCTCCCATAAACTAGAAAATATAAATACATTGTAATATATTCCTGGAGAGGAAAACTTTACAAACATGAGAATGAATGATTCCAAAACCCTGTGCAGCAAATGGCTGTGTCTGAAAAGCAAATCTGGGTGAAGGAAGCTACCTTCCAGTTGCATTAATATGAAGATATCCAGCTGACGCTGAGCCCCAACTATCAAATCCCGTTGATTTCCCTTTCAAATTCGTGAAAAATTGATTTGTTTGCAGCTGGCTATGGTGATACACTCACGTATTCAGAGGCTAGGGCAGGAAGGTTGAGCATTCTAAGTGAGCCTAGGCTACATAGAAAGCCCCTGTCTCAAACTGACAAAAATTAATTTGTTATGTTCTGTAGGTGTGGCCCTTCAGAGGAACAGAGGTTTGCTTACTTGGCATTATGGTCTAATCTTATATGTGCCCTAATGTCTTGCTAGGCAGTGCTGTTTGGAAGGTGGGGCCTCTATACAGTGAGAGCTGGCAGGAAGAAGTTAGATCCAGGCCGGCATGGTGGGTCGCCCTTTGACCTCAGTACTCAGGAAGCAGGGCAGGGGGTCTCAAGTGGTACAGCCCTGTGTAGAGACTGAGCTCAGGGATGAGGAGAGAAGATAGAGGCCGGTCAGCCAGGCAAGGAGTTCCAAAGCAGCAGTTCTGAGAGTCTCCTTGCTGGAGGCCAGGAGTGCCAGAGCAGAGCCCTGGGTCTCCTTCCTCCTCATCTCCTATCTGAGCACCTAAGGGCTAGTCTCCATTGCGTAAGGAAAGTAAGAGGAAGCACCCAGACATCTGGTCACCTGGAGGAGAGTCAGCTAGCTGGACTGACAAGATCTGAGGGCCAAGCTTCCATTCCAGGAAAGGAAAAAGTCGTGAAGAGTCCCGGAGGCTGCAGGGATGCAGGGGGCCTCGGGGAGATCAGACAAGCTTTATTCACTCCCGCCCACGGCCACAGACAGAGAGGCATCCAGGCACAAGCCTGCACAGACAGACACACGGGCAGGCTGGCGAAGTGAAGGCAAAGAAAGGCTCCAATGAGGGCCCACGTCGCTGACCTCAAGGCCGATTTTACATCAAATCCACACAAAAGTGCCGGGCACTCTGACAGGAATAGCTATGTAACAGTTACGTCACACTTTATTTTCTTTTTCTCAGTCATCTGTTGTCAGCCAGTTTGTCCTGATTCATAGTCCCCAGATGTCTAGCAGAGGCTGTCTATGCTTGTGCTGGATGTCCGTGTCAGTACCATGCTTTCTAATCATGAGCTGGACCTTACTGCCCTCTGGTCCTACAGCAACTCATCCCTGCCCTGGCATTTTCTGCTGTAAGTCCTTTAAAAAGGCTCCATGGTACCAGCTCCATGGTACCCTATATTTGAGGCCCTTTCTAGGTCTCCTTCTCAAGCTCCCACCCATGAACCTACAGTAAACGTTTCTCTAAAACTCACCATCTCTGGTTGGTGAGTTTTATCCTTCCAATTTAAGAACAAGGCACCTGACAGACTCTGGGCAGCTTTGTGACTCTTGAGTGTCCAGGATCTCAGCTCCCAGATTAAGATTCCACTGTTATCAAGACACTCCAACATTCCCGTGTGGCCAGGTCAGTCAGGGTTACCCTGTGAGACATTGTCTCCAAACCAAGGGACTAAGCCCCTAAGCACGCAGTGATGGTGCACACCTTTAATCCCAGCACTCAGGAGGCAGAGGCAGGCAGATCTCTGTGAGTTCGAGGCCAGCCTGGTCTACAGAGTGAGTTCCAGGACAGGCTCCAAAGCTACACAGAGAAACTCTGTCGGGGAGGGAGGGGGAGGAGGGGAGGAGAAGTGAGGGGAAGAGGGAGTTGGGGGTTGGGAGAGAAAAGGAGGAAGGATGGGAAGGAAGAGACAGCATGGCATCGTAAAGACGCTGAGATGCTGGGGCCCCAGCCCCTTCTCCCCCGCTTGCTTCCTGGTCCTGGCCTGCATGAGTGTGCAGCTGTGTTTGAGATGGCTCACCCCACCTCACCAAAGCCAATGGTGCCACCCTGCCGTGGTGAGAAACCTAACTCACCTTTCCCTCCCCAGCTGTTTTTCTTGGGCACAATACTCACTGAGGCGGAGAGCTGCCTGGCACTCACCCTGTCTCTGGTGCCCGCAGTTCTGTGAGCACAGCATTTGTCTCTCTTCATATGCATCCCCCTCGATGGCCAGGAAATAACGCCCCCAGATGGCGATGTGCTTCTCATATTGGTTGGGACGATAAAAGGGACTTCGCGTTTGTGGCTAAATTAAAACCACCAGAAAGAGAGATGACTCTAGACCATCTGACAGAGACCAAGCTTCAAATCACAGGTCTTTAAGAGTTCTCAGAAAGCCTCTTCTGGAGTGCTCAGAGAGAGGGACAGGTGTCATGGAAGACCTACAGAGATGCCAGCTGCTGTCTGTCAAGATAGAGGATGTGGCCCTGAGCCAAGGAATGTGAGCCACCTTTAGAAGCTGGAACAGGCAAAGAAACAGCCCCCCACCCTCATCCCCACCCCTGCCTGGTATCTTCTGGAGAGGGACATGGTCCTGCCAACACCCTGATTTTAGTGGTGTCCTATGTTCAGGATACACGGTGTACTTCTGACCTGCACACTGTGAGATAATACATCCATGCTGTGTTTACACTAATGTGGCCACAATTTGTAGTAGCAGCAATAATAAATGAGAAAAACAACTTTGTCTCAGTGTCACCCCTTATGTCACTATCGGTGACATCCCAACAATCTCAGGCTATTGGAAGTTTGTCAAGGGGAGAGTTATGAAGTGAGCCGAAGCACAGCAGATACGGCAGGAGTAAAGGGCACACCAGCTTATCTGCAGGCCAAACTCTTCACTGTCCTTAAAGGCTTTGCCACAAACGCAAGTGCTGACTCCGCAAAGTGAAGCCAGTGTTATAAACACCTACCCGAGATTATTACAAAAATACCTGTGGAGAATCCGTGCAGGTAAGCACACCGCATGTCAAGGGGCCTAAGAACCTGTCCATGCAGTAGAGGACAGATTAGAACTCCCGGACTTGGAATCTTGGGGCCTAATGATCTCTTCAAAAGCCCCATTACAGGAAACCACAACCAATCAAAATGCAGAGTTGTGAGGCCTAGTCCCAACCGACACATCCACAACACAGCCCCCACGCCTAAGGCTGAGGGAACGCAGAGGAAGACAGGGTTGGGTGATTGCGAGCACCCCAGGGACAGGGAGCTTGCTGTGAGATTATGTCTCCTGGGAATGAGTGCCACATGGAGACCCACAGGCCCTGAGGAACGCTGAGAGCAGGAGAAAGTCTTCCCCGGGAAGAACACAGCAACTGGTTATGCAGTACCAAATGGTCAGCCCCGAACACACACAAGAGTACAGCTATGCAGACTGTGAGTAGTTAGGTATCTAGACACACACACACACACACACACACACACACACACCACACACACACCACACACACACACACACACACACACACACACACACCACACACACACACACACACACACACACACACACCACACACACAAACACACCCACACACACACACACACCACACCACACACACACACACACCACACACACACACACACACACACACACACACACACACACACACACACACACACCACACACACACACACCACACACACACACCACACACACACACACACACACACACACACACCACACACACACACACACACACACACACACACCACACACACACACACACACACACACACACACACACACACACACACACACACACACACACACACACACACCCACCACCACACACACACACACACCCACACAACACACACCACACACACCACACACACACACACACACACACACACACACACACTCACACCACACACACACACACACACACACCACACACACACACACATACACACACAAACACACACTCACACCACACACACACACACACACACAAACACACACACACACACACACACCACACACACACACACACACACACACACACACGCACGCCTATATATCACATCACAATTAACAAAAAGAGAAGCCATGAATTTGAAAGAGAGAAAGGGGGAGTATATGACACCATTTGAAGGGAGAAAAGGGAAGGGGAAAATAATGTGATTATATTAAAATCTCAAAAAACTTAAAAAAGTACATTTTAAAAAGGCTCCACAGCCAGAGAACAACACACCCGGGCAGAGACTGAGTTGTCATCCGCAAGGCAGTGCCCGGAGAGTGCCCCACATTGGGACCAGCCCCCTCCATCTGCCCCTCCATCTGCATTCCTTGATAGGGATCTGTAATATATCCCCCAGCTGTTTTTATAGTGCCATGTAAACATGGCTTCCAAACAAGCTCCCCGGCCTGCCCACCACCGTGCTGTGCAAGAGTCTGGAGACGCCGCCGGGCTCACGGCTTAACGTGCCACGCTGACATGCTCGATAACGTGCTGGCCAGTTTCTGCCAAAATAGTCTGGAATTCGCCCCTAACGCTGGACATCTGTGTGCCTGGGTCAGTTTCCTAGGGCTGATGTCCGTGTCTTTTTAAAAAGATACGTTTTTAATTATGCGTTCGTGTTTGGGCATGTCCCCATGAGAGAAGTGGCCTGCAGAAGCCAGAGGGGGACGCTGGATCCCGTTAGCTGGAGCTGCAGGTGACCCACCCAGCATGGATGCCGGGAGCCATATAGGAGCAGTACCCTTGCTGAGCTCCCTCCCCAGCCCCAGCCTCCGTGTAGTAACGGAAATATATCCCAACACCATTCTGGAGACCCGAACTCTCACAGCTTCCCTGGCCATGCCACAGGCAGCGGTTTTCAACCTCGGGGTGTGACCCTTTAGGGCTCACAAATCAGAGTCTGCATATCGGACATTCACACTATGATTCGTGATAGTAGCAAAGCTGCAGTTGTGAAGTAACTAACATAGTTTTATGGTCGGGATCACCTCCTCGAGGAGCTGTGAGAAAGGGCCTCTCAGTGATTAAGACACTTGAACTGCAATTAAGCGCCATCCGAATGATTCAGGCCAATCTCCCCTCTCGAGATCCTTTACCCAGTTACACCTTCAAGGACTTTCTGTGTAGGGTAGCAGTCACGCTGGCTTGGAGGATTAGAAAGCAGCTTTTCTGGATGGAGTTCCTTATGAGTCTGACACAGCTGGCCCGAAATCTACTCCCCTCTGCTGCTCTAGAAACACTCTTGCCTACATGCGTAAGCAGTAACATTCATACGCACATTTTCCAAGCTGCAAAACAAAACAGGAAGCCACCTAGAGTTATACTGGCAGGTGAATGGTTAACTATGCAATATCATCACAAACAGAAATTCATCCATCAGTGAAATGGCTGACCGGTTGCCTCAGGCAACAGAACAAACAGACTTCCAACACAGTGATGAAGATGTAAATTCTTACTATCGTGTCTACCATACTGGTGTGTGTGTGTGTGTGTGTGTGTGTGTGTGTGTGTGTGCACTCACACACGAATGCAGATACGTGTGGTGTAGCCAGTGGTGAGGGCTCTAACTTCCCACCTGGTTAGTGACAGAGGCTCTTGCTGGACACGCCAGGCGAGCTCCCAGGGATCTCCTGACTGTCTCCAGTCTTGCTGCCTTTGGGGGCACTGGTGTTATAGACGAGGACCATTCCATCCACTTTCTTGGAGTTTCTTGTGGGTTCTGGAGATTTGAACACAAGTACTCACACTTTTACAGTAAGCTATCTCCTTTGCACTATGATACTGTTTTTTGTTTTTTTTTTTAAAAAAAAATAAAGATTAAATCATATGAGGGCTGGAGAGATGGCTCAGCAGTTAAGAGCACTAGCTGCTCTTCTAGAGGTCCTGGGTTCAATTCCCAGCACCCACATGAGGCAAATCACAGGAATCTGGTACTTTCTTCTGCTCTCTGAAGACCTCTGTCCTGACATGCACATGCCCACGCATCTACATGTAATTAAAAATAAACTTTTTAAAAAAGATCAAATCCATGCGGGATGGTGCACACCTTTAATCCCAGCACTTGGGAGGCAGAGGAGTCTGAGTTTGAGGGCAGCCTGGTCTACAGAGCTGGTTCTAGAAGAGGCTCCAAAAGCTACAGAGAAATCCTGTCTGGACAAACAAACAAACAAAAGATTAAATCATTGAAAATATTGACTAGGATAAAATATGTGGCTAAAGCACCTTTTCTCTTTGAAGTGAAAGAGAATGTAGATAAAATCCTGAATATCAACCCCCCCCCCACACACACACCCAGGTGGACCAGGAGGGCAGGGGTTCAAGGCTGGAGAGGACTCAGTAACTTCAGCAGTGCTGGAGACGTTTTAGATCTTAGGTTGTGTGGTGAGTCCTTCAATGTTTGTTATGACTTATAATTTACTTGTGGCAAATGAGCCTTCATAGGTATCAAATGTTGCCATGCATTTTTAAGGTAGGTGTTGGGGACCTTCAGGATGGATCAGTGGGTTGAGCCTGACAGACCACTTGGGTTCCACTCCCAGGACCCACGCAGTAGGAGGAAACTGACCCTGAAAGTTGACCTGTGATCTCCACCCACGTGTGGTGATGGATGCACATGTATGCACTCATGTGTGCCCCCCACAGATACACGTAATAAAAAACTTAAATAGGCATTGGGAGGCTCCATGTTAGACCTTCACCTTCACGTTAGTCACGCCCAGGCTTGCTAGCACACCTGTACAAAGGGCTCTGTTGCAAAGGTGCTCAGGCAGAAGACACGAGAATACTTGGGACCCGATACCTGAGCTCCAGTACTCATTCCTCCCCCCCCCCACCCCCGTGTGTGTGTGTGTGTGTGTGTGTGTGTGTGTGTGTGTGTGTATGTGTGTCTTTGGTTATTCAAGACAGGGTTTCTCTGTGTAGCAGCTCTGGCTGTCTTGGAACTGGCTTTGTAGACCAGGCTGGCCGGGAACTCACAAGCTCTACCTGCCTCTGCCTCCCGAGTGCCGGGATCAAAGGTGTGAGCCAGCACACCCTGCTCCTCTTTCTGTCTTTAACCTTCAAATTCCCTGAGTAGGGAGGGTCTCTTCACCTGCGGCTGAGTCACCGGTAGGGTGGTCTAGTCATCTGTGACTGCCAAAGTCTGTTCCCCTTCAGGTGTGTGTTTTCCACAGGGCAGCAGAAGACAGTGAGGCTAGCACGCTCAGTGAAAGTCATGCCGGAACATTCTATTCTTCTGCAAGGCAGAGCGCTTTCCATCCCCTTTAAGATAATCCAGCTCTTACACATACAATAACCATATTTTGGCTTTCCCCAACAGGGTGACAAACAAAACAAGTCCTACTGTGGCTTCCAAAGACTCCGGCCAGGGTGCCACTGTGGTGTGGGTGTCAGGTTACATCTGTAGCACCACACACACAGGAACCACCACCAGGCTCAGGTGGCGCCCCTCTTGCACTCAGTCTGCTGTATTCCTCCTATTCTGCTACCGATGGACTCACAGCAACGTTTACAGCGACGTTACATGAACACATGTACAACATATTCAATATGAGGCAGGGAGGAAGAGAAGCTCATCCGTACATCAGTAAGGGTAGCTACGTTCAGGTGGGCGTGGCTGTTCTTACTTGTGCAGTAGACAGCCCTGGGACCAGTGACTTCCTTCCCAAAGACTCCAGGAGGAAAAAGACCTCTCTCTGCTTGGCACTAAGACTTCAAGGCCAGCGGAGACTTGAAGCCTGGGGCAAACAAGGTGAGCCCTTCCCACCGAGGTTTCTATGTGAGTGGGAAGACGCCTCTTCTAGGCAGGCCCTCCCGATCCCACCTGACTACTCAGAGCGCTGCCTGGGCCGCTGCAGACCAAGGTCTTCAGCAGAGGCTTCTCTCTGTTCTGGGCGAGGAATCCCAGGTCAAGGCCAGCTGGTTGGCATTGTCAGCAACGGCACTGCAGCCCAAAAAACGACCGTCTTCTTTTTAAAATGCAGTTAAACCAGTCGGTGGTGTGCGCGGTTAATCCCAGCACCGGGGACGCAGAGGCAGGTGGATCTCGTGATTTCAAGGCCAGTCTGGTTCCAGGACAGGCAAAGTCACACAAGAGAAACCCTGTTTCAAAAGCCAAAATTAATTAATTAATTAAAAAAATAATAGACAAATTATTTTTTTGTTTGTTTTGTTTTTTGAGACAGGGTTTCCCTGAGGCCTTGGAGGCTGTCCTGGAAGTAGCTCTTGTAGACCAGGCTGGTCTCGAACTCACAGAGTGCTGGGATTAAAGGCATGCGCCATCACTGCCCGGCTAAAACATAGTTAATTCTTATAGGTTTCCTTGTGAGATTTCCATACATGCATTCAATGTACTCTGATCGTATTGGCCCCAACTTCCCAAATAGTTCCTCTTCTGACTGCCCCCTCCCTCCTGGGCAGTAACAATACTAACTGCTTCCTAGCTTTTTAAAGTGTAGATTCCGGGCTGAGCATGGTGGCTTACATCTACAGTTTCCGCACTTGCAATATTTGTCAGTTTGTGTGGTGCAGGGGCTAACCCTGCTGGTTTATACGCAAGTACTCTGCTACTGAGCTCCGGCCTAAGCCTGGGTTACCTTTCTGAACGAGATGATCTCCCTTGAGTTCCATTTTTCTGTAAGTGCCACCATTTCATTTTTTACGACCGAATGAACTTGGCTGCGTATATATGCCACACCTTCCCTGTGCCCAGGCTGATCCACAGCTTGGTTGCTGTGCACAGAGTAAACATGGATGTATGCACAGGTAGGTCTGTAGCATGTGGACTTTGACTGCTGGTACATACCCAGGAATGCACACCCTGGTCACGTGTGGCTTCTATCTTGAGTGTTTTTGAGGAAACTCCATCCTGGTTTCCCTATCGGTTAGACTAACTCACGTTTCCACCTCAAGTGTATAAATTCTTGTTCTGTACACCCTCCCGTTCAGTCCTTCTGTGGTGGATTATTTTGGGGGAGGGTAGTGTTTCCTCCCTAGATATCAGAATAACTCTGGCTTGATTTTTAAAACAGCCAGATTCGAGTCAGAATTGCCAAGAAATATATCTATCGGATGATGTGCACTCTTTCTTTTTTCTTTCTTTCTTTCTTTTCTTTTTTTCTTTTTCTTTTTTCTTTTTGGTTTTAAAACAGGGTTTCTCTGTGTAGCTCTGTAGACCAGGCTGGCCTCAAACTCATAGAGATCTATCTGCCTGTGATTCCTGAGTACTAGAATAAGCATTATTCCTGTTAGAATAAGCATTGCTTTGAGCAGGCTGCACTGGGCTCAACAGACCAAACCAGTACTGAGCCATTCATGCTTCATGAGATGGACGGGTTTGAGAGCGTGAGTAGCTGAAGCTCAGCCGGGGCCAGTCTCAGCAGCTAGTTCTTCCTCAGTCATGGGCAACGGGGGGATTCAAATAAGACGGAATGATGAATGAGAGGGAGGGAGGGAGGGAGGGAGGGAGGGAGAAGGAGGGAGAGAGGGAGGAAGAGAGAAAGAAAGAGGGAGAGAGAGAGAGAGGCAGAGACAGAGACAGAGAGACAGAGAGAGAGAGGGAGACAGAGACAGAGACAGAGACAGAGAGACAGAGAGAGGGGGGAGGGAGAGAGGGAGAGAGAGGGCCTCTGAGAACGATGGAGTTGTTCTTTTTGCCCTGCTTCTCTTCCCAGCCCATAAACACTACATGATTGTGCAACTGGCAGGAATTCTAGAAGATTTCCCGGTCTTCAGGGCTGCCTGTGGCGAACATCCTTATTGTTGCTATTGCTCAATAAATTTTGGTAAACTTAATAAAGATAAGTTGGAACTTGCTTAAGATTTTTCCTTAACAGCATTTCCAGGGTGATGTTCTCCATGATGGAAATTTGGGGGATTTCTGGATGCCGCCATCTTTGGGATCAATGTGCAGAGGGGTCACCCTGAGGAAGATGAAGGTTTGATTTGCAGACTAGGCCAGGCTCTGACAGCCTGAATTTCATTTATTTACTTGTTTGGTCATTTGTTTATTTATTTATTTTGGGTTTTTGAGACAGGGTTTCTCTATGTGCAGCCCTGACTGGAACTCGCTCTGTAGATCAGGCTGGCCTCAAACTCACAGAGATCCTCCTGCCACTGCCTCCTGAGTGCTGGGATAAAAGGTGTGCACCATCACCACCTGGCTGACAGCCTGCATTTCTAAGCAGCCTCTACCAATTCTGACAAGCAAGCCCCTAGAGCTCAACACAGTGTCAGAGACCCTTTCGAGAAGCCGGTGAGGGCTATGGAGCCGTTTTGCAGTAAAATGCATAAAAATAGATGTAAGTGTGCAAGGCTCCGAGCATTGATTTTCCTTAGGTCCCAAGATGACTGGGTCTGCCCTCCACCTGGTTCTGATGAGGAGCTAAGGAATCTTGGGCTAGTCCAACATCTGCTGAGCGTCTCCTGTGGGTGGGGTGTGGCTCTACGCTAACGGTTAGAGGCACAATAGTTCATTTAAATACAACAACCCCACGAGAAGGGAATTGTCACCATCACTCATTTGACAAGTTGAGGACTTGCACAGTTTTAGGTGACGTCCCCCTGGGTACTTGGGGAAGTACTTAAGAGCTGCATCCTAAGCCCCGTTGTTTAATTATGACTTTGCTCTTCAGTTATAATGTGCGGTAATTACTTTGAAGAAAGTGGTCCTATTTTGTAAAAACTGAGATGAAAAAGCGAGGGCTGGCTGGACCTGAGACTCTCAGATTCTGAGACAGAGTCTCGGGGTCAGGGTTGGGGTGGGGGATGTGCTGGACCTAATGAGAACATATGGGCGGGCTTCTTCCTACACCTTCTGGGCCCTCATTTCTGGGGTGAGGTCAGACAACTGCAAGATTAACAAACGACCTCATTGATTCTGATACGCAAAGTTTAAATCTCTCTGGAGATCTCCCAGCAAGAGGGTTTAAAAGTCCAAAGCAGAGTCGAATGAGATCCAGTTCTCCAGAAGCGCTGAGGGGAGGTAGCTCCAGACCTACACCTGAATGAAAACCGGCAGGGGACCTGACAAGGCCAATCAGGGGCAGAAGGCCTTGTCCATTCACCCGTATTCCATGATCTATTTACTAAGCGGGCAGAGCCATTTTAAAAACAATTCATAGCATCAAAGACAAAAAAAATTGTTTTACATTAAATAAATGTACAGATAGTGGTAAGATTAATCTGTCTTCTCACCCCCACCTCCAGACAAGCTTAAGATGTGTGTGTGTCTGTATGTGTGTCTGTGTGTCTGTATGTGTGTATGTGTGTGTATATGTATGAATGTGTGTGTGTGTATCCGTGTATATGTCTGTGTGTATGTATGTGTATGTGGGTGTGGGTATGTGTGTATATGTATGTATATGGGCTGAACTAGAGTCATAACAAGAAGGATAGGGACCCAGCTTGACTTTCTCCTAAACTCCTGTTTCCGTTACCTTTTCTCATTCAGTTAAATAATTGCATGTTCCTTCAATGCTCATCTGCAGCCCTGGGAGCTGACAAAGGGCCACCTGCTCTCTTGTCAGATGAGTCCTCTTTCCAGTAAAACTTTGACAGCTAGAAAGGGACATGTACAACAAGAGAGCCTCACACTCACACACACACACACTCACACACACACTCACACACACACACACTCACACACCCCGGGAAATGAGAGGGAGCAAGTCTCTGACTCGGGGGACAAGGGTGGGTGTGAGGCGGAGCTGAGGCTAGCCCTACCTAAGCTTGTTTCTTCTTTCCCTGACCTCTTGTTGGGAGGACTGAATCCAGGGCCTTGAGTACATGCTCGCTCTGCTGTCCAGCTGCGTATGTGATGTGTTTAAGAGTATGGTACTTTACAGGTAATTAACTTACATATCTAGTCGCATATTGTTAAACGGTTGTTAAACGATTGGTGAGCAGTGTAGAGGGAGGAAGTGGTGGTCACCGGGGCCAGGTGTGGGTTTACGTGGAACGAGTCACACTAACCCCATTCTATGTCAGATTAGGGAACCATGGTGAGTCCTGGGTTGAGTGGGCGGTAAGGAAGCAGGTGTAATGGGTAAGAAGTCTTTGGCTTTTTTGTTTTGTTTGAAATATGTACCAAGTAGCTATATATATTACACTTCTGCTAGGTATGTAATCACGTCTCATAAGAAACCTGTGAAGCCAGGCGGTGGTGGCACACGCCTTTAGTCCCAGCACTCAGGAGGCAGAGACAGGTGGATCTCTGTGAGTTTGAGACCAGCCTGGTCTACAGAGCCAGGACAGGCTCCAAAGTTACAGAGAAACTCTGTCTCGAAAAACAAAAATAAATAGATAGATAGATAGATAGATAGATAGATAGATAGATAGATAGATAAATCTGAGAAGAATATTGTCTGTGGGAAGCTCTGGGTTCAATCCCTAGTACCAAATAAAATACAATAATAAAGAAAATTCTGCCTTCTTAAAAACAACAGTAAGAAATGCAGGCTCTTCGAGCCAGGCCTAAGGCAAAGCTTAGCAGAATGTCTTCCAGCAGCCAGGCTGCCCATCCACAGGGCTCCACGTCTGATCCCAGGCACCCACTTCCTTTTTACGTCTCCCCCATCCCTAGGGGTGGCATCTAAGTTCAGCTCTTCACATTGACTGACAGGGCTAAGCATGAACAAAAGACCTTTGCTTTTGCATCCTACACACACACACACACACACACACACACACACACACACACACACACACACACATCTCACACACACATCTGAGAAGGATCTGGAAGCCATGAAGACTTCAGAAGCTGTAAGATCAAGGCTGAGGAAGTAGCTCAGTGGAACTCTTGTCTACACCCTCCCCCATCACAAGCCCC
>JANBXA010000411.1:140000-157500 GCA_030556225.1 Cricetiscus sungorus | reverse complement strand
CCCTCAAAGGGTACTAGTGTTGTCATGACTTGAA
The DNA here is from genome assembly GCA_030556225.1 of Cricetiscus sungorus. Classification (NCBI taxonomy): domain Eukaryota; kingdom Metazoa; phylum Chordata; class Mammalia; order Rodentia; family Cricetidae; genus Cricetiscus; species Cricetiscus sungorus. The sequence continues at coordinate 157,466 of JANBXA010000411.1, read as the reverse complement.
TTTTCTTTTTTCAGTTGACACTGACATTTCAAAGTTGTTTAATAGATTTTGACTCAATGTTGATCCAGAAGCTAGCTATGATCCTACAACTCCCCAAGGTGGGGTGAACCCGACTCCCAGAACAAAGTATAACACAGTCATTCTTTTTCCAATTCAGAATATACACAGTACAGACCTCATTTTAAATAACAGGGGAGGAGTTAATATGTTTTAATGGAATATGATTTATTAACTTTTCTTGAGGCAGGGTCTCGCTATGTAGCTCTGGCCATACTGGAACTCACTATGTAGACCAGGCTGGCCTTGAACTCACAGAGATCCTCTTGCTTCTCTGCCTCTCTAATGCTGGGACTAAAGGTGTGTGCCAACAGGCCTGGCCATTAACCTACTGTGTAAAGCTATTATCTAGGACTCCTGAGTCGGGAGGGCCTGTTAACATCGCTACTGTATACTTCCTTGTCACCCAAGAACTCTCTGTTGGTGTGGCAGAGGGCTAGGGAAGAACAATACAAGAGTCACCTCCCGTGGCGTCTTTCCAGGGCTCCCAGTCTGGTATGCCAGCCTGCAGTATACCAGCACCCTTCTGTACAATGCTGCATTCCGTTAGCATTATGCCTGGATTTCTAAGTGGGTGGCAAGCCACTCGAGGAAAAGGTCCTCTCCTGCTCACTTCGGCCCTTCTACAATTGTGTCCTAAGACATATACATTGTTAAATCAATAAATGTTGCATGAATCACCCAATCATTGAGGAAGGTAAATTACCTCACACCCATCAGAATGGCTGGTATCAATAGATTCACACCAATAAGGATATGGTGATACAAGGCTGCCTATATACACTCTATGTGGTGTAAATCAGCACGACCGTCTTGGAGTTTCCTACCAAAGGGACATCTGCATGACCGTGCTTATGGCAGCACTATCAACTTTGGCTAACACTATATATAGACAACACACACACACATATATATAGAGAGAGCAAGTCCAGTCATAAAAAGAATGAAAGCCTGTAACTTGTGACACATGGGTGAACCTGGAGAGCACTCATTCAAATAAGCCTTGCACAGAAAGAAAACTACTATAGCTCTCACTCACGCTCCAATCAAAAGGAGCTGATGCTGGAGGACTGAGTAGGATGGTGCTTACTCGAGGCATGGGGGATTGGGGAAAGAGAAGGGAGACATGATCACAGGTCAAACAGTTAGAGGCAGAGGCATAGGAAGACCCGGACAGGCAATTACACAGAGGCAAAGGTAGGGAAGCGATTACCATTGGAAATGACTGCTTATCGATAACTCTAAAGGGTCTTTCTTGACTGATAAAAATGTTTTAAAATTGATTGTGGTCATTCAACTCAGAACATCCTCAAGTTTGCAGGGTTGTATCCTTTCAACAGGTAAAGTGTAGGCTAGATGAAGGCAGTCACTTAAACGATGCATTTATTGTCTTTGTGTGTGTAAATATGTGTGCACGGGGACGGGGAGGGTTTGCTCACACCACGGTGCCCGAGGTGAAGTCAGAGCCAACGTCAGGTGTCAGTTTTCCCTTTCCCTTTGGTTCTGGGGCTCAAAGTCAGGCTGTTAGTGCGTGTCTGGCAGCAGCTTTTGCCCACTGAGCAGTCTTGCTGGCACCAACTATCTCTTAACAGAGCTGCTCTTAAAAATAAATTTAAAATGGGTGAGTAAATGATGAATAAAAACAGTAATAAGATGTGTGTTCGCTGGGAATAGGGAAATGGGAGGATTGGGTTTCTCTTACTCCATGATCCAGACTAGCCTGGAATTTATTATGTAGCCCAACCTGGCTTTGAATTCAGGATCCTTCTGCTTCTGCCTTCCCAGTGCTGGGGGCACAGGCATGAAACAATGCTACTGCCCCCTTTTCCTCCTCCTCCTCCTCTTTTCTTTTGAGTTGGAGCCTTGCTTTGTAGCCTTGAAATGAATGCAGAGATCTAATAAGGTATTTTAAATGTTCACTTATTGTTTGGTGTGTGTGTGTGTGTGTGTGTGTGTGTGTGTGTGTACATGTTGGACTTGGAGACAGATAATACCAACCGTGTCTTCCTCAATTACTCTCTAGCTTATTTCTTCTGGAATGGTCTCTCACTGAAGCTGCAGCTCATGGATAGGCTAGACTGGCTGCCCAGGAAGCTCCAGAAACCTGCCTGTCCCCACCTCCCCAGTTATGAGATTACAGGTGCACACTGCTATGCCCTGATTTTTACACACGTGCTGGGAATCCCAACTCAGGCCCTCAGGCTTGCACGACAAACACTTTACCAGCCTAACCATTTCCCTCACCCTTGAAAATTTACATTTGAATGAAACATTGTGGAAGTAGATATTTCCTCTAAGTCTGTATGGTTGTTATCTCCTGGCTTCAGTTGACATATTTCTCTATCCAACATGTCTTCTGGAATGAAGACTATAGGACCACAGACAGTTACTCTCGGATGAAAGTTTCTGGTTCTGCTTCTCTACAGGTGATGCTTTGCATTTCATGTTTCATGTCATCAAAACAGTCAGTGGCTTGTCTTAAACTCAGTGAAGCTAAGTTTGACCACCTGAGTCATGAAGTAACAGCCTGAACTTTTCTATAAAGGTAATCGTGTGTGTGTGTGTGTGTGTGTGTGTGTGTGTGTGTGGCGTGTGCGTGTGTGTGTGTGTGTGTGTGTAATTATAAATGATCTATGGGCAGGTGGCAGGATGGGGCCCTCCAAATTCCCATAACTCAGTTGCCTAATGGATTTAAAATCTGTTGATTCATATACATTTATTAGTTGGCACTTGTCATGGTTAGATTTGTTGTGGGGGGGTCTGGCCTGTAGGGTCTGTGGGATAATTTCCTGATTAATGATTGATGTGGAAGGGTCCAGACCACCGTGGTGCCACCCATTTGGCGGTCCTGGGTGGTTTAAGAACGCTGAGCAAGCCAAGCCATGGGGGGGGCAAGCCAATGGACGGTGTTTCTCCGTGGCCTCAGCTCAGCTCCTGCCTCCAGGTTCCTGCCTGGAGCCCTCTTTAACGATGAACTACAACCATGAGCAGAAATAAGTCCCTTTCTCCCCAAGTTTCTTTTGTTCTTGGTCTCATCACAGCAGCAGAAACCAAACGAAGACGAAGAATTAATTCACCCGAAAGGAGGTGCCCATCAGTAGAACTGTAGCTCTATGCAGTCGAGGGCATCCCTTGCCTCCACCAACACAGACAGGTGCCATCTTGTCCGGCATGTTCGTCTCAAAGCTGCTTAGATAAAACCTCGGTCTAGACTGTACCTGGCACATGGTACGTGCTTGATAAATGTTTAAAAAAGATGAATAGTCATATCACAAGTATTTCAAATTTATTATGATCTCGCCATCTGGGACTCAGAACTCTGGAGGTAAGGAAAATAACAGAATCAAAAATGGCACACCTTTTTCTTTTTCTTTTGGTGAAAATTGTTGAAACCTCCTAAAAACTATTCGAATAAGCTGAAAGAAAAAAATCTAATGTCATTAAAAGAAGAATATACTTTGTTTTCAAATATATATTTTGTTTGTGGTTTTATCGTTGCACTTAGAAATATACATCTGACTTCTCAGGATTACCATCCTTCACCTGTCTTTTGGGGTGCTTTGCAGGAAATGTCTGAGAAGCAGAAGGTGTGTTTTGTGGTTTCTATTTTACATCTTCATGAAAGAAGGTAAGCTATGAAAACCTTGGCCTGGTGGCTCATGTCTATAATGCTTTGAGAAGTAGAGGCAGGAGGATCCGGAGTTTAAGGCCATTCTCCCCTATGTAGCAGAATGTGAGGCCCTCCTGGTTATACCAGACTATCTCAAAAAAAAAAAAAAAAAAAAAAAAAAAAAAGCTTAGTACAAGGAGGAAACCATCTATTGTTAACATCAGCAGTGGTGGTTTAACTCTTTATAAAGCAATTTTCATTACTCCGCTTAGCCTCACCACTTCCTCTTGATTAGAACAGACAGCAGGGATCGTCAACATCCTCTTTTTACAAATTAGGAAACTGAGATTACTAAATGTCTTCTAAAGGTCCCGTGGGAATGAGCAGGGGGATTGCCACTGTTGAAAAATGATTGATATTTACTGAGATGCAATTAACTCTCTGTGTATGTGAACACCGTTGCTGCTATCCTGCTGAACAAACCTAAGGCCCCTCCATGCGAAGCCAGAACTTTACCCCTGGACGCCTCCACTCTCCTCCCAAAAGAAGTCCCCATCAACTCTACTGCAGTAGGAGTCATGACCTGCCTGCCAGAGGGAAACTCAGCGGGAGATTTGCAGCTGAGGAACAAAGGGAGTGGATGAGTCAGTGGACAGAAAGTCAGCAGCAGGACAGAGGCAGGGGTGTTCTTGCTAAGGGCAGACCGCGCATTTACATGCGTCAAAACTGGGAGGGCAAATCTGTGCAGACAGCGGAGTACCGAGAACCATCGGCAGCCAGGGTCTGGTTCAAACAGAACCTACAGGAAGGCCGGGGTGCAGGCCTCTCGCAGAAGGGGGTTCGAGGTTACCAGCTTTACCAACTGGTGGCGGGGAGCCCGTGTCGGTCCCATCGCAGGGGCGAGGAGGGGCGGCGGGAGCGGTGGCCGGGGGGAAGCAGGATCCAGCCGCCCTTTAAAGGAAGCAGCGCAGCGCGGAGCAGCCCCGGCTGAAAGCAAAGCCAGAGCTGCGGATCCCGCAAGCGGCCCCGCCCCGCCCGCCCCGCCCCCCGCGGCCCCGCCCCCGCGGCCTGGGCGCGCTCCTTCGGCCTGCGGGGCCGCGCACGGGCTGCAGCGGCGCGGCCGGGAGCGCGCGCTGCCCCCTCCTCCCCTCCCGGCCCCGCCCCGCCCGCCCCGCCCGCCGCGGCCCCGCCCACCGCGGCCCCGCCCACCGCGGCCCCGCCCCGCCCCCGCGGGTGCTCGAGCTTAAAGCGCGCGCCCGCGCCCCGCCTGTTGGAGAGAGCGCGGCGGGCGGCGCTGGCGGAGCAGGCGCGGGCGGCGACCGAGCGGCTGCCCCGAGCGAGCCCGAGCCCCGAGCCCGAGCCCCGAGGCGGGGACGGCGAAGGCGACCGGCGGCCCCGGTGCCCGCCCGTCCCGGTGCCGCCGCCGCCCTCCGCCCTCCGCCGTGCGGGCCCCCAGCCCGGCCCCTGCGGCTCCAACCGCCGCCCGCGCCCGCTAGCCCGTCGCCCCGGCCGAGACCATGTTCGACAAGACGCGGCTGCCGTACGTGGCGCTCGATGTGCTGTGCGTGGCGCTCGGTACGTAGGCGCCGGCCCCGCGCTGCGCCCCGCGCCCCCGGCCTCTGCGCCCCGCGCCCCGCTCGCCGCTCCCCCCGCGCTGCCGCTGCCCCGCTGCCCCGCCGCCCTCCGCTTCCCGGCCCGCTCGGCCACTCGGGGCCTCCCTCGCCACCGCGCAGGCCCCAGCCACCCTCCCGCTCCTCCGGCGCTGCACCGAGGCCCGGGCTTCGTGCTGCCCAGCTTCTGGGGGCGAGGAGGGGGAGCAGGCGAGAAGCACTTTAAAGCTTTTCCTCTTGTCTATAAAAGGCTTCGAACGTTCCTAATTAGAAGGCGTTGCCAGGTTGTAAATTGTCAGGTTGCAAGAGGGGGTGAGGGTGCCAGGTTTCTGCCTGGTGAGGTCTGAAGAGGCTTGCTTGCTTCCCTGCGTCTCGCAGGAGCCCTGCCCTGTCCTTGCTCAGCCCCAGCCTGTGCGATGCCTTTCTGTCTGGGGACACTCTTTAGCTCCAGGAAAAGTGGGCGTTGTTTTCCTGATTGGAAGAATTCAGTTTTGGGGGTCTCTGGTCTCCAGGTGCTTATTTCTTTTCGGGGGTGGGGAGCTGAAATCGTGTGGACGAGGGGTAGGCGTTGGAAGGAGCGGCGTCACCGTTTTGGGTGGTGGGACACTGGTTTAAGTAGTCCTGGCAGGTTCTCAAGGCGACTAGTGGCTTTTGCACCCTAGATACAAATCTGCATCGTGACTTCTCAGACATAGGGAAAATCTCCCCAGGCTTTTGACTGTTCCAGCAGCTTTTGACCATTCGTCTTTCCTGCTTCCAGCCTGACCACTTACGTGCCTGCAGTCTTGTCAAATTGTGAAAATTTGGTACCTTTTTTTTTTTTTTAATGCATTTTCTTAGAGTTCTTTTTTTAAAAACGTGTGCAGCTTCTTTATTTACCTGGGCACCCTCACCCCGTAGTTACACAGTGAATTGTACAGTTTAAAAGAGGGGATTCAGTCTTAGGACAATCTTTAGGAAGGATGACATAGCCTGTAACCCGGGTACCTGCGAGGTGGAGGCAGGAAAATCTTTAGCTCAAGTCCAGCCTAGTCTACTTAGGGAGAGCTTGGGTCACTAAACAAACCCAGTCTTTATGGAAATGTCTTCTCAGACGTTAGGTCACACTATTTTAAAATCATTCTTATACCCTGCCTGTCTCTCTGTCTCTCTGTCTCTCTGTCTCTCCCTCCCTCCCTCCCTCCCTCCTCCCTCCCTCCCTCCCTCCCTCCCTCCCTCCCTCCCCCGGGTCTTGCTGTGCAGCCTGGTTTGGAACTTGTGCCTTTTCTTCCTCAACCATGTATTCCCTCAACCAGGGAATACATCCCTGGCTGAATTACCATGTCATGTTCCTATGGACCGAACCCCAATTAGAAGGGCTGACACAATACATACTCCCCATAGGGAGGAGCCACAGCTAATGTTATTAATAGGAAGCTATGCAGTAGATTGATACTTTAAAAGATTCAAGTCTGAGCCTGATGTTCTGTCTCATGCCTGTAATCCCATCACTCAGAAAGTTAAGGTAGGAAGGTTGTTATGAGTTAGAGGCTAGTCTGAGTTCAGGTCCGCCTGGGCTACAAGGTGAATCCCTTTACTGAACAAAAAAAACTGACAAAGATCATGTGTAGTGGGAAAACATGAATGCAGTGAACTTTTATGTTGTATTTTCTAGTGGCCTATATTTTCAACATGATACATTCTGTTGACCTTGGAGTAATCTGACTGTCCTAATTGATCCCACAGTTTCAGGGATATCATGTCCTTAAGGCATATGCATGCATGCATACATACATACATACATACATACATACATACATACATACATACATACATAGGTTTTGTTTTTTTCCAGACAGGGTCTCTGTGTAACCCTGGCTGTCCTGGAACTCACTCGTAGACCCGGCTGGGCCCGAACTCACAGAGATCTGCCTGCCTCTGCCTCCCTCCTGAGGGCTGGAGCTAAAGGCATGTACCATCACTGCCTGGAGGCATTGACAGTATTTTCAGTGTCTTTCCCATACCTCTTGGATTTTCGTGAAATATGAGGCCTGAAGCCCCCGCAGACCTAGAACCTCTGCCAGCCCTCCTGTGCCAGCCTCTGACGGCAGGGCTGCGGGTGTGGGCTGCTGTGCCCAGCTACCATGTCTTTAGTGATTTGGAAAAAAGCTCTTTCTGGGGATTCCACATTAAGTTTGCGTTTAAAAAGGAGATCTTCATCAGTTTAAATCCGATTTTATCTTTGCATTGTTTTTGTCCTGTGCTGCTGTGGCAGTTTCTTTTAAAGTGGTATTGTCAAGATAGCCCAGACCTCCCTTTTCCTAGGTAGAAAGTAACCTACTTATTTTAATGAGCTGTGTACAGAGTGCTGCTAGGTTTAACAACATCTACTTCACATGTAACACTAAGGGGGAAGGAACAGTGGTACCAGCCTTTAAGACTGACTTCTGGAAAATGGGCTTTATAGTAGACCCACCCTTTCTAGACGAGCCTAAGGACTGAATTAAATTTGGGATTTATTCACCTCACTGATGTCAGAGCATGGCGGCCTAAGACTGTCTTTGCGTTAAGAAAGCTTTCAGCGTGACTTGAGATTTTCCTTTCTCCTCTTTTCTGTGGAGCATCTACAGGTAAGAGTTGACTACACTGGTGGAAAGATGACTAAGCACTTCCTAAGTACGGGTTATATGAAAGCGATTCATAATTATAATGTGAATATGTTCCCCATTCTGTTAATGACTACTCAACATCACTCAGTATACCCATTTTAATATGATGATGTTACATGATTTCGTTACACAAGTGCTTCATAACTTTTACCCAGGGCGATGTCTTTTGAAGTGATGGTTAAACATTATGTGAATGTGTGTTTATGCATATGTTTGTTTCTAAATAATCTCTATTAATTCTCCTATATGCATATCTAAATTCATAGTTCCTTCAGTGGATTTGGTAAACCCTTGAAAAAAGAGAAATTTGAGAGAGAATAAAATATATTGATTCCTCTGGAGTCTTGTCATTGTTTGGTTCATTTGAGTCTTGCTTTAACAGGCCTATGATTGATTTCTGTTTGAATTTGCTCAGTTGCTTCTTTATTTATAGATACAGTCTCACCGTATAGTTCCAGCTGGTCTGGAACCCATTCTGTAGACCAGGCTGACCTTGGACATGAGATCCACCTGCCTCTCACTCCTGAGTGCTGGGATAAAAGATGTGTGCCATCAAGCATACTTGGCCTTACTTCCGATCTTTGGATGAGTGGTTCTAGAACTGTTGGTAAGTTCATCCATAATCACCTGAATACATAAGAAAAGCTACTATATAGAGAACAATAGAGTTGGTATAAAAGTAGGTATTTTAGCCCACTGTATTACACTGTGTCCTGAATATAACTTACTGTTTAATTACTAAGGATCAGTCTGTATTTTAGCCATCAGCTAATAGACGCCGAGTCCATTAATTGATCCAGTGCACACCGTGGGATGACTTTTGCACCTTTTTAGAGTGCTGTTGATATAAAGGTAAATAGGACAGTACCTTCCCTGAAGGAGTGCAGAGTCTAATGAAGGAGAAACAAACAAGCTGTTTCGCCACGTGAGGTTTGCTAAGCAGGTATGGCGATGTACTTTGACCACAGAGATGGGCCATGGCTTAGATCTATCCATCATAGGGAAATGGCTTATCTGTTTGCTCTTAGAGAGGAGGAAATGCCAGAAGTTGCCTAGCATTACACACTCCTAGTACTTCTTTCTGCCCATTTTTCAGCTTGATCTAGGAGAGGGCATCTCCATTATTTGTTCTAGTGACCCATCTGTAGGCATTCCTGTGATAGCTACAAGACTGAGGGGGGACTGGCAAAGCTGCCTTTTGCATGTCTGTATTCTTCTGTGTAGTGATCACGTCCGATTCCTTTGTGTGTTACACAGACCTCAGACTTAGAAATGATGGTACGGTGGCTTCTGGATGTTGCTACCTGAGGGTATACCACCCCACCCCATCCTTCCTACGCTTTCAGATCGGCGCCCTTAGTTTTTCCTGTTGACTGAATCATTTGAGTGTGCTGCACTTTTTGTGTGTTTTGTTGTTTTGGCCAGGGTCCAACAATACCCCTCTGTGTCCAAACCAGAACTGAGGAAATTTTCCTTTTCACACCCATCACCAGGTACAGCTCGATAGCAGATGCAACAGGAGCCTTGGGGATTTGCTGGATTTTTTTTAAAAAAATTGATTTTGTGTGTGTGTGTGTGTGTGTGTGTGTGTGTGTGTGTGTGTTGTGGAGGAGAGAGAGAGAGAGAGAGAGAGAGAGAGGGAGGGAGGGGGAGGTTGCAAAAGAGGGAGCACAAGAGAGCGCTAGAGAGCCTGTTTCGGTTTTATTGCGATGTCTGTGATGCATGTGAAGTCAGATATGCTCTGGAACAGAGGGTGGTGGCCCACTGTGGGTGCTAGGAACCAAGCCTGGGTGTTCAAAAGAGCAAGTGTTTTTAACCACTGAGCCATCTCTCTACCCCAGGATGGCCCATTTTCCTGCCATGTTCCAAATAGAGCATCATTTGCCAAACCACAGTCAGGAGGCAAAAGCATTGGCTGCAAACAGTAGGCCGTTATGAAATCCCTGTTACTTGTTACCCAGATAACTGATGCCTCATGTCATTACCACAATACTGACATCTTTTTACTCCTTTTAACATACTCCCAAAGGCTCGATCCCTTTGCTAATCCCCAGGATGAGTTGCCTTTTTGAGCCAGAAAGATACATGGAGATAGTTTGGCTTCATAGTCCCCAGCATTTTTTGTACCTTACCTTTTCTCCTAAAACTCATGCATTCATTCACTTATTTCATACATTTGCTAACAGCTGACTAGGTACTGTCAATGAAGGGCATTTCTTTTGCTTCAGATGAAAGTTTGCTGGGTTTGTTTCTTTAACTTTTCTCATTGTTTATGATAACAGAAGGAGAGAAGGAATCTCAGAAAGTGAAAAGTCAGCCAAACTGCGTATTCTTGTGTCAGATGATGATTTTGTTGCAAAGCTCTTTCTTAAGTTGGATGGGCAGTTTGGAGCAAGGCAGGGCTGGAGGGACCTGCTACTCTTTGATGCTTACTTGGTTTCAGGAAGCTGAGTTGAATTTTACCTCAAATGTGCCTTGCTTGGACTTGAATATGGAAATGTTTAGAGAACTTTGCCCGTGTATGTTTTATGAACTGTGAATTCTTCCTGCACATTCTCTTTGAATTATATCCTTTTGGAAACTCAGAGACATGTTAAGAATCGTATTAATCCCGTTCTCACTTAGTAATTTTTGGCTGAACTCTACTAAAGTGTGAGATGTTTGGGGAATTACTCTGAGTCTAAAATAACCTGAGGTTTTGCTATTTGAATACAAGGTTGTTAATATTTGCTGAGACACTGAGGTGCTGCCAGCATAGGAGAGCAAACACTCAGATTCGGGTGGACTGGTTAACGTAGCATGTACTTTCAATTTTTGTGGAAAGGAATTTGGGTTTCCTAAAATTGTTTTTGTGTGTGCCGGTGTTCGGAGGACAACGTTAAGCGGCCTGCTTTCTCCTTCCTTCTGAGCGGATTCTGGGACTTGAACTCAGGCAGTCAGACTTTCGTACCATCTCTCCAGCATATAGTCAGCACAGTGAGCCAGTCAGGGATCGGTCGCATAGGTGTCATTTTGTCTTCATTTTCTTTTCAAAACAGCATTTACCTTCCAGAGGGTATGCATGGAAGTTTCAGGAAGCTTTCAGATTTTTCTTCCTTTTCAAAATTGTTATTCAATTCAATTTCTTTTTCTTTAGTTTATTAATTTATTGAGTATGTGATCTTGGGAATGGTCTCTCTGAGTACCCATGTTTCTGAAGCTGTGTAGTATATAATAATCTATTTACATCTCTTGTGAAATTTAAATGAGTCAGTGTGTAAATTAGAGAAATGCCTTGTACTTACTATATATGTTGATAAAATAATTCCCTGTATTACAAGTAGCCACAACATAATAATTAGTAGAAGTAACGTCACCTACTTTTGTATTAAGAATAGAAATACCAGACTTTAAAATGTTTCCCATGAGAGCTCATGGAATGCTTTTGAGATCTAGTGTTTTATCGGTTAAGTATAAAACCCACATTGTGCAGTAGTAATTCCAGGCGAGGTGGAAACTGATGTTTTAGTTTTGCCAGGGTGTAACTGAGCAAATGGAAACCCTGTCACTATATACAGTGATAAGTCCTAAAGTTCACCTACTTAAGAAAAAGAGAATGAGTTATGTACCCTTACTGTTTGTACTGTTTTAAGTCTTAGGAATAGTTGCTGTGCTTTGCTTGTTTTAAAAAGTTGAGCTAAGATCCCTAAGTTTTGTTTTGTTTGTTTTTTGTTTTTTTTTTTTTTTTTTTTTTTTTTTTTTTGAATAGCAGTAATTGCTCATTCTCGTTTGTAGGTAAAGTTCCCTCCTTTTTTTGAGGCAGGATTTCTTGTAGTCCAGCTTGGCCTGTTGAGCCTTCTGCCTCTGGAGCACAGAGCTTGTGCATTCTGTATGCAGTAACCCTCTCCCTTTTCCGTGTCTGTCTGTGTGTGCGTGTCTGTGTGTGCGGGTGCAGTGTCGGTGTGCAAAAATGCCTGCACGTGTGGAGGTCAAAGGTGAGCCTCGGTGCTCCTCGGGACCCAGAGGTGGGATTATGACCTGCTGTAAAGACAGCCGAGCATGGGTGCTGGGTTGATGCGGGCCCGCCTTGCCCGGCAAGCGCCCAGCCATCTGAGCTTCCTCCCGTCCTCCTTTTCCTCTCCTTTGGGTCTTTCCCTTTCTCCTCTCTTCATTGTCCCCCTCCCCCTCTTTCATGTCACAGGGGCCAGGGTGGCCTCAGACAGGCCTTGTTCCTGATCCTCCTGCTTCTGGCTCTTCAGTGCTGGGATCTAAGGAGTGTGCCACACACGGGGCTTACCTTTGCTTTGCGGGTATTTATGTTGATTTTGTTAATTAGGGTTATGTTTATAAATCTAGCATCACGTTTTGAAAAGTACTTGAGTCTGTGCCACTTTTCATCAAATTCACTAAGTGCTGAAGACTGTGCCGGGCTGAGCAGTGTGGGGATGGCAGGTCCTCGTGCTCACGTGTGACAGTCAGTGTTTTACAGTGTGCCGGGCTGAGCAGTGTGGGGATGGCAGGTCCCCGTGCTCACGTGTGACAGTCAGTGTTTTACAGTGTGCCGGGCTGAGCAGTGTGGGGATGGCAGGTCCTCGTGCTCACGTGTGACAGTCAGTGTTTTACAGTGTGCGGGGCTGAGCAGTGTGGGGTCCCCGTGCTCACGTGTGACAGAGTCTTGTGGAGGAAGAATAAGAGAGGAACACATGGGGAGGCTTTGCGTGTGGCCTCTCAGGAAGGGATATTGAAATGAGAGTTGGTTACAGTGAGATGGAAATGAGCTGCTATGGGCACTCGCGGCTGATGATGATGATGATAAGCGTAGGGAGGAGCAGGTGGCGAGGCCCAAGGAGGAAAGGGCACTTTAAAATAAAAAAGAGGCCTCTGGCCAATTTTGGCGTTGCTCTGGCATTTTGGAACTCATCATGACTAGGGAAATAATCCCTCAAACTTCAAGGCTTTTTCTATGCCTCAGGAAAATGCTCCAACACTGAGCCTGTCCCACAATCCTCAAGTGGCTTCTGACCCAAAGCAGCTGTAGATGGTGTGGGTCAGGATTTGGAAGTGTACTTTGGAGGATTGTAATTTTTGAATAGTGATTAATTGGTTCACATTTGAGATAAGTTCTAATGAGTGGGTAAAGAGATGGGGGAATTATTTGGCTAACTAAAAATAGTGATTACTGTAGGTGGCTGAAATGTTTTATGCTTACCTTTGTCCTGTTTGGTTGTGTGGTTTCAGAGCCACTGTCTGCTTACTTATTTTGAGCATGAAGTCTCCTGTCTAAAACAGACACGCCTCAGTTTTACAATGGAAACTTCTAAGAACTGGGACCAGTTAGCAGTGACGTAACTTGTTGGGGTGTGATTGAAGGATGCAGCTCATTTGCCTGGCTCAGTGGCATGCCTGTAGCCTTTTTCTTCAAATGGTGTTGTTGTTGTGGGCATTCCTTCTGAGTTCTCACAGGAAGGGAAGAACTAGTGCCCTGCCCGTATTTCAAGTGAATCATGGGTAGTGCTCATTCTCGAAGACTTAGTTAGAACCTCGTGGTTTAGTTCTGTGCTGTCAGATCATGGAAATGTTGCTTGAGTCTTTTTCTGGGTGAGGCATAGGGAAAATGACATATAGGAAATGGGTAGTGGAAAACCTGTTTAGTTAATTGGCAGCTTTTAAAGCTGGTTCTGCTTTGTTTTTTGAGTTCATGTACATCCATAGTCGGACAGATGGATTAGCTGCTACAGGGCCAGAGGGGTAAATGAAGAGAGAACCACCTTTTGTTGGTGGTCTGTGATTTGTTTTTGGTAAATGTTTTACATGAACTCACGTACCACGACACAAACTGTGAAGTGTATAATATTGGTTCTGTTTTATGCCCTACCACTGGGAATGCAAAAAATGATTGGAATAATAAAACTCATGGGTCCTAATGAGTTCTTGCTTATTATAGAACACAGACTATGAAAAATTATATTAGTGTATGATAACTCACTAGTCCTTACAAAGAGGTTGCTGAGAGTTTACCTTAAGAGGTACACGCAGCCTTGCAAGAGGAAACAGGCTTCCTTCGGAAATCTGACTGTTCAGAGACAATTCTCCCTACACTGTCGCTCTTCTTTACTGCACAGGTAATATGAAGCTTCAGGAATATTACTTTTGGCTGGTGCTGAGTTATTGGTCCTGTAGAAAATTCAGGAAACCGACCCATAAACATTACATTATTGTGGATACATAGACCGTATGTGGTACGTGGTAGGCATTCAGATGCTTGCTGTCAATGAATGGATGAGTCAGCTAATCTTGTAAGAGTTGAGAATGTGGTTGAGTCAGCCAGACACGCAGAAAATTGTAGCTCCACTTGTTACTGCGCAGGCCACCCTAGCTCCTTTGGAATTTCCTCATCTAATGAGGAAAAGGATGATGCTAGCAGTGTCCTTCATAGTGCTGCGAAATGAGATGAGATAATGCGTGAGACAATGTTTGTGACAATTTTAGTTTAGTCTTGACCTACAGTAGGCACTCAGTGCTGTAATTTTAGTTATTATTGTTATTAAGCTAATCAACCAATTTTGTATCATTGACACATGGTATTTAAATGTGATTTCCTTTGCTAGTGAGTTTTCTTTTGGAATACTTTTGAATGTAGTTCTAATTACAATTTATTCTTATTCATGTCCTCTCTCTCTCTCTCTCTCTCTCTCTCTCTCTCTCTCTCTCTCTCTCTCTCTCTCTCTCTTTTTTTTGTGTGTGTGTGTGTGTGTGTGTGATAGGAATCAAACTCAGGGTCTGGTGCATGTCACGCTATTACTGTGCCACTGAACTACAGCCCCAACTACAACTTCAGCAGTGTTGACGATGCTCTTCAGAGCCACATTTGGTGGCGCACGCCTTTAGTCCCAGCACTAGGGAAGCAGAGGCAGAAGGATCTCTTGAGTTTGAGGCCAGCCTGGTCTAGAGTGAGTTCCAGGACAGCTAGAGCTACACAGAGAAACCCTGTCTCAAAAAACCAAAACAGCAGTAAGACAATGCTTCTCATTTACTCACCCGTTTCTGTTCCTGATCCCCAGGTTACTATGGGGAATTTCTTCTTTACTTTTTTTTCCTTTCCCTTTCCCCCATGTGTTTCTTTCTTTCTTTCCGTTTTGTTTCCCCAGACGGGATCATATGTACCCCAGGTGGCTCTCTAACTCAGTAGGCAGCTGAACCGGCCTGTGACTGCCTGGCCTCGCTGCCTCTGCTCCCAGCACGCAGAGGTAACAGGTGGGGCTGCCGTCAGGCTTGTTTGAGTTATTTCTAACTGCTGCTTCCCGGAATCAGACCCTCTCTCTGCGCCTGTTCCCGTCTCCAGGTGAGCAGCCCCCTCACAGGCAGGGTAGCTAATGGATGTGCGTGCTTTGCGAGAACAGCAGACTGGAGTCAGGAGTAAGCAAGGTGTTTGTGCTGTGAGGTTAGAACAGTTTGGGTAGTTAGAGCTTGACTCCGGAACGCGAACATTTGGCTTCCTGGCGTGAGCTGCTCAAGACCACTGAGAGTTTAGGCTGGCCCAGCTAAACGCCTGCTGCCCATCGTGAGTGACGCGTGGTCGGTGTGAGCTTCAGGCGAGGTCGTACGCACAGCGCTGCTTACCACCAGTGCTCTGGGGTGTCCTGACTCACAGAGGGCATTTCTTCAAGCGTATGACTATATGTTGTGGTGATACATTGTTCCTGACTTTAAAGCTTGCCTGAGGGTTCAAAAGGCAAAGCTAGCCACACGCATAGAGGTCAGGCAGTGGTGGCACACACCTTTAATCCCAGGACTCAGAGGATGGCAGATGGATCCCTGGTAGTTCAAGGCCACGTGAGCTACAAGGAATTGATCCAGTCTAAGAGAGAAACCGCTCACACAAAGGTGATGTCAGCACTTGGGATCACAACCTTTACTCCCAGCATTTGAGGAATATAAGATAGGAGCAGATATTCAGTCGGCCGTTTTGGTCTCCCGCCACGTTGAGGGCAGGATTGCTTCAGCCTGGGTGGAGGTAAGAGCTAGTGGCTGGCTGCTTTGCTTCTCTGACCATCAGTTTGAACCTCAATATCTGTCTCTGGGTTTTTATTTTTTGTGTTACAATATGTAATTAAAATTCATACATTTTCATTAAGTAATTAAAAAAAATTTACAAATGATGTCCCAATTTGATTTAGTCATGGGGCGGCAGAGACAAGAGATGTTTGTTGTGATTTTTTCTTCACAGGGCATAGATAAGATACAGATATTAAGTATGCTCTTTTCATATATTATCTACATCTGACCCAGAAGTCCAGTTGGAAGTTCTGATGTTATCAGAACTTGTTAGTCTGGTTATGGCTAATGGTGATGTAGTTACTGGTGGTTACCTGTATTACAATGTGAAAATCTAAGTGCTGGCATTGGATGGAGACTATTAATGAAGCTCAGGAACAAATGTATAGTTCCCTTTTATGGAGATAAGCCCTTGCATGGCTTTTCCCTCTGCTCAGGATTAAACATTGTGGGTGGCTTTTTAGTGAATGGCTGTTTATTTGTATAACTTTATTTGAAGAGTTAAAAAATGTGATTTGATAGGAACAGCCACTGACTTAGAAGTCTGATTCTAGTCTTGCCTTTACTACTGACTGTGACCTTCATGGCCAAAATCACATGCCAGTCCTAACGAAGGTGACACCTGTGTCAGGGTCAGAGTGCAGAGTGAGGGTGTCTGGGGTCAGAGTGCAGAGTGAGGGTGTCTGGGGTCAGAGTGCAGAGTGAGGGTGTCTGGGGTCAGAGTGCAGGCGGAGGTGTCTGGGGTCAGATGGGGTCAGAGTGCAGCTGAGGTGCCTGGGGTCAGATGGGGTCAGAGTGCAGCTGAGCTGTCTGGGGTCAGAGTGCAGCTGAGCTGTCTGGGGTCTGAGGTCTGCTGCAGGTGGGGTTGCAGCAGCCAATGCCAGTGGGCTTTAACAAAGGAAGCACGGGTGCAGTCTAGCCTGAACGTCAGGACTGCCATCCATTTCAGAGGCAGTTTGTCTTCCCATGCAGCATAACTGTCACAATTTGGGGGCAGAGATACGACATTTGGGGGACTCTTTAAAGTGTAAGCTGCCGGTGACCAGCAGTGCCATACATAGGGCAGGGGCCCGTTTAACAGTGCTGATTCTTGATTGGGGTGGCGAGGTTAGACCTGACGCTAGTAGATGATTTGTCTCCATGTGTAGCTGTAGTGCTGTCATCTAGAGCTGTCAACTCTAGGAGACTTGGCATTATTTGTGGTAACTGAACTCATGAGACCTTGCACGGTGGAAAGAGAAACGCGGATGCTCAGGAAGGTGGGGATAGGTAAGGCCATGGTTGCAGTAGTTGGTGAAGGGAAATTCCTGGGTGCAGGCTAATCTCTTAAAACGTTACAATGACAGGCTGAGGAGATAGCTCAGTCTGTAGATATTTGCTGTGCACACCAGACCTCCATTTGATCCCCAGCCCTACATAATGAGCCAGTCAGAGGCCTGCAGCATAGCTCGACAGGTAAAAAAGCACTTGCTACTTAAGCCTGACGCAGCCTGTCCTCAGAACCCAC